>JAQHUG010000198.1:2583329-2627243 GCA_028555095.1 Dicrostonyx torquatus
CAGACTGCTACAGCTTTTGCTGGTGCATTGGTGCATTTGGACAGACTGCTACACCTTTTTGCTGGTGCATTGGTGCATTTGGACAGACTGCTACACCTTTTGCGCCCTTGTGGAACACAGACTCTAAAAAGATATTAAAGTAGGAGAGGACCTATTTGGGAAGGACAAGAGGATAAATGGAAATAAGAGGGGAATAGTTATGACCAAAGTACTTTCTATGTGTATATACACACACATTTGTGCAAAAACATCACAGTGATCCTATTTTTTATGACCAATAGATGTTAGCAATTTTTTAAAATGTCAGAATAGAACTTCCAGCTAACTTATAAAAAACGGAGTCAGCATTCCACAGAGTAATAAAATTATAACTTCTGGGGTTTATTTTGCTGGACAAAAGTCTGCAAATTACTACATAGCTTCGCTGTGCTTGGGCTGTAATGAGGAGATGAACAGAGGCAAACCTAGACGTCATCTCTGGAAGAATTCAGTGTCCCCTAGGAAGATCTGTCACAAGAAATGTCATCGAAAGTCTATTCTGCCCTTCCTTGCCTTTGCCTATTTATGTACAAGCTCAGATACATTTCCTTTCCTTCTTTGTTCATCCATTTATTTTTATTTAAAACTTCATTAAAATATGGTTATATCATTTTCCTTCTTTCCTTCCACCAACTCCTCCCATGCCTCCTTGCCCCACTTTCCTTCTCAAATTCCTGGCCTCTTTCTTTGCTATTACACACACACACACACACACACACACACGCACACACGCACACACGCACACACGCACACGCACACACATATGCATGCATACACACACGTGCATACACACATATAACATGCTGAGTCTCTTTAGTGTTGTTTGGATGTGTAAGATTTCAGGACTGATCACCTGGTGATCATGTGGTATAGGATAAGCAATTCAAGGGCTCCTCCCTTGAGGGTGATAGCACTTCTTTCTGCTCCTAGCCTCCCTTTGTTTCCTGTAGGAAATCCCAGTAAGATTTCCCCTTCCATGTTTGCATGTCTATTGGTGTTGTCCTTGTTCAGGTCTTATGCGGGCAGCCATATTAGTGAGGTATCATGGGTAAAGCTTCTGTGTCATTTCTAGGAGGCTCAGCCTCACCAGGGAATTTCCCCTAGCTTTTACATCTTTCAGCCCTGTCTCCTAAGATGCTCCTGGAGCCTTAGGTACAGGAGTTATGTTGTAATGTGTCCATTGGGATTGTTCTGTGCAGTTTGACCAGTTGTGGTTTTCTCTAATATTCTCTCTTTGTTGCAGAGCAGTTACTTTGATGAGGGTTGAGAACTGTATTTATCTGTGAGTATAAGGTCACAAAATTAGAGTGGTTAAGAATTTTGCTGGTTTACTGAAGTGAGGTAGTAGTGGGCTCTTCTAATATCCATGACTTCACTATTCACAGAGAGCACCAAGTATTATTTGCCTACTGCCAAGCAAACCATAAATCCAATCAGCTGGTGGTTCTGATCTGAGGGCCACTGTTACACCTTCAGGGCTGTCTTGCCGACTGGTCGTTATTGTGGTTCATAGGCTTCACACAGCTGAGTAGTACTATTGGTTGTTTTCCTCTCTTGCCAGATTGTACAGTATTTTCTGGGACTTTGAAGTTATTCTTCACAGAGGAGGCTTTTAGGTCCAGATCTGACTTGGATCCTGTGAGTTCCATGTTCAAAGTGCATGTGGTCCTCAGCACCAGGGATTTATCTTCAACCTCTGGGAAGAAATAAGATCATGAGCAATACCCTATATTGATTTGGGAGTCTCTTGGACTCTTCTGACCAACAGCTCAAAATGGATTTTCTTATTCCTAGTTCTAGGGTTTTTATTAGAGGATCTCTGTCTCTTGGGAGGAATATTATCAGCTTAAGTGGCTTAATTTATTTAAACTATACATGTATGTGTATACTTGCAAATTTATATGTATTATATATGATTTTGGGTAAATAAAAATAATAATTACTTATGGCTTTCTCAAAATCTTTAGTGTTGTTTTCCTTCCCTCTTCTTCTGCATTTATTTTAAATTTTTATTATTGTATGTGTGTTCGTGTGTGCATACTTGATTACTGGCATATACCACAGTGCACATGTACATTAGAACTCGTATGTCATTGCAATGAGTCAGTTTAGTAAAACTGATTCAGATAATATGTCACCTTGGAGTGAAGCCTCAACCAGAAAGTTACCTCTTCATTAATCAGGCTGTTAAAATACTGAATGGATTGTCTGTGAATGCCAGATTTTAGTAGACATGAGTAAATAAAACAAGGTTATGATGCCCAAGATAAGAGAAATACATATGAAGAAAAGCATTCTAGAGAGCTTGTCACATTGCCTCTGTTTGTTATCTGAATAACATGATGAATGGCATGGGGTCCCCATTGCTCTGCCTGGAGTAGTTCAGATAAGCACGAGTTGGTTATGTTCCATCTGATTCTGTGAAGTGCGGATGACAAAGGGGAAGGAAGGGAGGGTGGTTGTTCTCACTGACCTTGGTTTGCATTGACTCCTTGGACTTGGAATCTCCCTGATGAGTGACATCCATACACGTATCAAAAATACACCTGGAGACCTGGGCAGGAGAGCTTTTCTATCTTAAGATTTTGACAGTTGCTCTACATTTATTTTTGTGTCAGAGTCTTGAAGTTCTTGTCTTGCCCTCGATTCCTATAAGATAATGGCCACAGAGCCCACAAATGTGGGCATGAAGACCCACAAATACGGTTTTTCTTTAGGTGCTGCTCTTGCAGACTTTTGGAAGGCCAAAGAGACGGCAAGGAAGTGTTGTTACCAGTTTCCAGCACTTATTACTTTAGGGCGGTTCTCGTTTATTGAGAAGCTGTTGACTGTGTTGTGAAGTGATGCTTGGAATCAGCTCAATGTCTTTTGAGATAACCTCTTGCAGAAGAACGGTTAAATCTGGCTTCGGGCTACAGAATCACAGGGTCCATCATCCAGGCTTCTGCTGTATGCCCAACAATGGCTCCAGAGAGATGGAGAGTGACATTATGCACGGTGACTTGTTGGTTATTTGCCAAGTATAAGGCCCAACTAGACCAGCAGATGGTGTTGAGGTAAAAGAGAAACTCACTGAGTGGTGGTGGAGGTGAGAAATGCCTGTATAAGGAAGTGTGTGCAGGCTGCCCAGAGATCCTCAAGCTGCCCAGGTGCCACTGCTCTTCTCATGTGGTCAGTGTGGACACTGGGGGGCAAGGGCAGATGTTTAATAGGAATTGTTGGTCATGATTTAATCCTGAGTGGCCAAATACATTCAGGATTGTAGTAAGAGGGAAGTAGTAAGCCTTTTAGGAAGGATAGAGATAGGATCCTAGAGAGCAAAGCTTTGGAAGAAGAAATAAACTAGTTCGTGTGGAATTATGGGAGATGAAGAGGGCTTGAGCTAGATGCCAGATGCTTTGGTCCTCTTCTCTGATAGCTACTCCATCAGCACCTCACCTGAGCGACCTGTTGTCTTTGTCATTGAGAGGGATGTCTGATAGCTACTCCAACAGCACCTCACCTGAGTGACCTGTTGTCTTTGACGTTGAGAGGGATGTCTGTCAGTAGGTAGTCTCTTCTAAGTAAACCACAAGTGTTTCCCCTGAAATCTAGCAACACAGCAGAGCTAAGAGGGGAATGTGCCTCTTCCAAGCCCATTAAACATCACCCATTGATTCGGTTGTCCCCACAGAGAGGAAGCTGCATCAGGAATGGAGCTGTTCAGTGGTTCTGAATCAAACCTCCACTGTGGCATCCTTCACATGGGAAGTGACTGCGCGTCTGTCTGCAAATACTAGGAGAATAGATTCCCTTGGATATAATTCTAGCTTTCATTTCCAAAAAAGTAGATAAAATCTAGGGGAAAGATGAGTAAACACCATTAATTAAATGAGGTATTTATCCTCGGCTTAAATTAGAAAAATTACTGTAAGATGCAGAAAATCTCAATTAAAACCACCAGCCTGATTTTATTGTTCACTGTTCAGAAAGGGGGAAGAGAGCATGAGTAAAATAAATATATATTTAGGGATGACACCATCTTGGCATTTCCAAGCTTTCTTTTCTAAATATATTCTTTATCTGAGCTGTCTTCCAATACTTTTAATATAATTAAAAGCACATAATGAGTGCCAGACTTGTCAATTCCAACAACAAAGTGCTGGATTTTGCAGTGAAACTGAGAGATCCATCTCCCACACATTGTAATGAATAGGTTCATAAAAGGAAAATAGTTTAATTACATTTTAGTTCATGGATTGTTAATAGGCTGGAGTATCTAAATTGAATAATGTGATTCTGGTAATAATTATGTGTAAATGAACTTGTTTAAATGATATTTTACAGCTTCTTTATAAAATTACAGCTAGAGGCAATCCGGTGATAGACAGACAAAGGCCATGCAAAAATTATCATAAACTATTAGCTTGTTTGCAAAGGGTTTTATGTTAATCTTTTAGTACTTAAAGCAATCTGCAATTAACATATCATGGGGAGCTGCCTGGGAGCAAAGGCATGCAAATTAAAGTGCTTAGATAAAAAGCCATTCATGTTGGGGGTGAAAAAGAGAGAGAGAGAGAGAGAGAGAGAGAGAGAGAGAGAGAGAGAGAGAGAGAAAGGGGGGGAAAATCAAAGAAAGGGTGGTAAAGTACTCCGAGGGTGCTGGTTTTATATCTGAGATTAAGGAGGTGTAATGACTATATTATCTAACTATGGCTGTAATTAAAGCGTTTCTCTTGCACGCATGACAATAGACACCACATTGATTTCGGTGTTTTAATTGTGAAAGTCATTTTATTTCAGGGCACAGGATAGGAATAGCTTGAATCAAAGGGCTAGAATATTGCTTTGTTGATAATATGTGTTCAACAGCTGCCTGGCTGCTTTAATACACAAGTGTGGAGAAGGCAGGGAGAAGCAGGGAGGTGCTGGGGATTGTGAGTCTCCTGCTGGCTGCCTTTCCTTTTGTGAAAAAGGCCGGGAGTTGGATACTGAGAGTAAACAAACAGGCTTTCAAGCCTCAGGAGTCTTCCTCCCTAGCTTGGCAGAACAAAAGAAGCCTTCAGGGGCCCTGAACTACCTCCTCTTTCTGCCCCTGGGAAGCAGCAGCAGTATATGCCAAGTCATGAAACTGTCCTTGTTGGTGGGACCAGCACCTCGCTAAAGGAGAACAAAGGTCTGGGAGAGGCTGTGGTGCTTAGGATCACACTTAAGTCTCTTGACAGGACCAGTTGGCTGGGAAGAGCGGTTATTTACATTACGGTATATCCACAGAAATCTCCCACTCTGTTAGTCTGAGATTAGGGGCTCCTTATCGGTGTCTATATACAAATTCCAAGTGGGAAATTAAGTGAGGGGGAAAATCATATCCAATTCCAGAGCAAAGGGAGTTCCAGCAGGGCAGGGAGCTGGGCCTGGCTTTCTGCAGTGTCTCATCTTTGGGTATCTCTTTTGTTAGCAGTTCAGAGCAAATGTCGGGGAAACTCTTGGATTCTTTTTTTCCCCCCATCTAGAGGAGTGGCACATTTCAGCTGAATAATGGCAGGCTTGGTTTGGGGGAAAGGTGTCTTCTTAACTGATATAGTTCAAAATAACTGAACACCAAAATGCTAAAAAATCAAAAATAATTACCATTTATTTAGTAAGTGGTGTACTAAGCATTACTTAATTTGTTACTGATTCTTCATAACAACCCCAAGGAAGTTGATGGAATGTTCTCCACAAAAAAGTGATCATTATTATTAATAATGGTTATTATTAATAAAGGGACATTGTGGCTGAGAGACCAAGAAAACTGTTCTTAGTTTCTTGAGGTTGCCTACCATGCTAATTCAGGCACCATGACCATCTCATCTTCTCCATGGGCATCTCCTCACATGGCACTCTCTGCTTTGTGACTTCACACCATCTTACAAGGACACTTGCCAGGGGTTGGGGAACAAGCTCAGTCAGCAAAGTACTTGCCATGTAATCTTGAGGACTGGAGTTCAATACCCAGAACACACAGGGAAAGTCTTAAACATAGTGGTGTGTGCTGGGAACCCCAGTGCTGAGAATAGAGACAGCTGCGCATCCAAGGACAGCGGGCTGGCCAGCCAGCCTCCCTACTCCGCCAGCTCCAGGCCAGGGAGAGACACTATTTGAAACACTAAGGTAGATGGAGAGCACTTGTGCAATAACTTGGGGATGTCCCTCCGCTTCTACATTCGCTGACACATATATGCATATGTACACCGACACTTATGGATAAACACCCATACACAGACATACATGGATACAGACATGAACATGACATGTATAGACACAGATATGGACCTTCACATTGGGTTAAGGAGTCCAACCTCTAGTATGACTCTGTCTTAAACAGTTACACTTGGAATGACTAGTTCCAAATGAGCTCAAATTCTGAAGCACCAGAGTTTAGAATTGTCCTATCTTCTAGAGGAACACGCTTCAAACTAGGGACCCGTGTGGCACAAAGTCATGTGTGTGATTGCACCTAGGGCTCTTTGTGTTGCCTGTCCCATGCATTTGTCTTTGGCTGTCATCCTACAGGTATGCATACTCTGCAGGACTGAGTGAGGGCAAATCAGAATTCTCCTGTTTTTCGATCCAGAGAGAATAAGAGTCTAGTCATCCACCTCTACACAGAGGGTTGGAATAGAAAGGAAGGAGATTATTTCTAAACAGCATTGGGCATATGGCTTAGAGGGGTAGACTGGGCAGTGCCCTTCACAGCAACGTCTCAACCATGCCCACACTGGCAGCGCTAGTTATTTTTCGGTTCTTAATTGAGTTGATATGTACTTGTGATTGTAAGCAGATGATTAATTTATTGCTGAGTTCGAGGAGTCAGATACTGAGGACCTTATTATGAAGAGAAATTATAATCGAGTTCTCTGCACTCTGGGGTCTGGTAATAAAAGATTGACTAATATAATTACATGGGACTTGGTAACAAATACTAGTGCATTACATCCAGATCCTAGTGAAATGTATTGGCCTTTTCTCTTAAATGTATTAGAGGGAGTCTGTAGGTTAAGCTCACACCTGCCAGCTCCTGCAAAGGGAGGTCTGGGTGGTAGGAAGGACTATGTCCCCTCAATATTTAGAGATGATAGTTAAGTTAAGGACAGAATCTTAAATTTTAATCATGCTGTGGAATTCCTTCATAATTCAGAAATTCAGGGACTCTGTCTTTCTAAATTATGTGGCTCTGCCCTTCTTAGAAAGATTGTCTTGGCTCAAGCCTCTTTTGAGATAAGGAAAGTTATGGAAATAACAGTGCATGATAATGAGAAGAGGAGGTGTGGTGTAAGACAGCACCACTACCTTAGAACCCAGCTGTGATGGGTAGAGAGGTGGGCCTTTAACAGGAAAGGCCCCATCCTTCTGCGGGAGCCTGGGAATATCAGATATCACTAAGGTGCATAGGTTGACATTAGCCTGGATAAAGCAGGTAGGTTCTGTAGTGAGTGACAGTTGCCTTGTAAGTGAGGGATAGCCAGAGGGGAGCGAGAAAAGAGGAGGAGGAAGACAGAAAGTTTGAGAGCTCTGTAGGCCAAGGGTGCCTTTTGGCTCTTGGAAGCAGGGGGATGGGAATGAGTTGCTGTGGAGCTGGGAGTAGGAGCACAACCCTGCCCGCACCTCAGGTGCTGGCTAGCTCTGCCACCTGGACACAGGCTAGAGTCACCAGAGAGGAGGAAGCATCAATCAGAAAATGCCCCCAAAAGACTGGGTTCTAGACAAGGCTGTAGGGCATCTTCTTAACCAGTGATGGGTGTCAGGGGCCCAGCCCATTGAGTGTAGAGTCACCCTTGGGCTGCTGGTCCTGAGTTCTAAGAAAGCAGGCTGAGTGGGCCATGAGAAGCAAGCCAGTATCAGCACTCCTTCGTGGCCTCTGCAGCAGCTCCTGCCTCCAGGTTCCTGTCCTGCTTGAGTTCCTTGATGGTGACAGCGATGTGAAAGTGGAAGCCAAATAAACTCTTCCCTCGTCCCCACTTGCTTTTGGTCCTGCTGTTCTATCCCAGCTAATTAGTGCACCTTGTTTCAGACTTCTGCCCTCCAGAACTCTGACTGCAGGCATTTCAGTTTGCTTAAAGCTATCGGTTTATAGCCAGATAGATAGATAGATAGCCAGATAGATAGATAGATAGATAGATAGATAGATAGATAGATAGATAGATAGATAGATAGATATTGTTTGCATGTTTGTCTTATATGCCTGGTGCTTATGGAGGTGAGAAGGGGGATTCAGGTCCCTGGAGCTGGAGTCAAAGTCAGATATGTGTCACCTTGTGGGCATTGGGATCAAACCCTTGACCTCTAGAAGAGGAACCAGTGCTCTTAACCACTGAGCCATCTCTCCAGTCAGGTTTATTGCAGTCTGCCACCATAGCCCAAGAGGGAAAACACACCAGTTTCAGGTCTGGGGCTGGAGCTCAGAAGTAGAATGAATGCTCGAGGCCCTGGGCTCAATCCTTCCCTTTGTGAAAAGCAAGGTAAAATAAAAGCACACAAATACCACCATTAACAAACACCAGATAGACAACACATTTCTTCTCTGCCTCTAGGCAAGTCTCTTAATGTTTCTAAGCCTGCTTTCTCATCTGCAAAATTTTGGTTATTACACGCATCTCTCAGCATTACGAGGATCATGTTTCTGAAGTCTTGGGAGCTTACAGAACCCAGTGCTTGGTGCATGACCGACATAGAACACACATCAGATTCTTCCTTCCGTTGTCACCTCCCACCCTCTTCCCCACATGACGTTTCAGCTTGAAAAAAATCTCTTTCATCTTCTACGCCTCCTGAAATGTCTGCAAAAGCAACAGCCCTCCCCTGAAGAATGTTCTGTTCTTCAGGGGCTCATCTTACTGACTGTCAAATTACAGGAGACAGCCTGGTACAGCTGCTGCTCTTAAGGCAGTTGGGAGAGAGCCATGTACATGTTATTTATTTATTTTTTTCAATATGGTTTGTAGAACATGGTCCTAAGGCAGAGCAGCTCAAGTCCACACTGGAGCCACAGCATGGCTAGCCAGCTGGGGTATGTTCCCAACACACAAGGAGGTCTCGGGGAACAGTCTCAGCTGCAGTGAAGAGCCAGCACATGGCAAAGCAATGGAGCCACTCGGGCTGCTGGGAAAGATGAAGTCAAAGGCCATTTGCTGGATGTCTTGGACTCGTTGAACTATGTCCATGCAGCTGCAGGCAGGTGGGGATGTCAGTGTTAGAATTTAGGATGTGACCCGCTCGAATGCTTTCAGGAGCATTTGTTCTACATCAGCATCAGAAAGAAGAGACAATCAAAAGAAAACTGGGCCAGGAACAAATTCGTTTCTGTCACAGCAATGTTCTGTGATCCCATGCCAGCCATTCACCTTCTCTGAGGGGACGTCTTCATATGGAGTGATTGGAGTGGATCATTTCACTGTTCATAGTGCACAGTTATTGGGAAATCAGGATGATCTCTGTGAGTATCTCACTTGTCTGCCATGCTTATTGAGGGTAGGAGAGCTGTGGCAGGAGCAGGGGTGTGGCACCCCTTTCTATATACATCTAGGATATTCACTCGTCATCAATGGGAGAGCCAGAGACTTCTTAGAGATCTGAGGCTTCAGGGCACTTCTCCTGAGTGGTCTGTGTGGTTGATACTCTTACCATCTTAGGTGGCACTGGGAAGACACAGCCTGGATATAAGTAAGTAGAGAAGCCCCCGGGCATACGAGCAACTTGTTATATATTATCATTCTGTCACTATCATGAAATGGCTGTCAGAGGCAATTCACTTTTAAAGAGAAAAGGGGTTGTTTTGGTTAATAGTTTTAGAAATTCCAGTCCGTAGCGGATTGACCCCATTACTTTGGGCCTATGGTGAGGAGAGAAGGTACTGGAAACAAATGGCTTCTGTTTTGTTTGGTTTCTTGAGACAGAGTTCCTCTGTGTAACAGTCCTGGCTATCATGGGATTCCCTTTGTAGACCAGGCTGGCCTTAAAAACGCAGAGATCTGCCTGCCTCTGTCTTCTGAGTGTGGGGATTGAGGATGTGCACCATCACCGCCCTGCAACAAATGACTCTTAAGAGCTAGATTCCAACTGTTCCACAGTCCCCTTGAGGACACAGAATAGTGGCCCAAGGGCTCCCTCCTCACTTCCTTTGCCTCCTAAAGATCCTACCTTTCTTTAGTAGCCCACCCTGGGGACCAGGTCTTTTCTATGTGAGCCAGAGGGAAATTTCAACTTTGTCTTTAGGATATTGGGCTTCCCACTCCCCGTTTGATTTTTTGTTTGCACACTTCACAAGTTTTACCAACTCTCCCGGCACCAATGGGATTGATTTTATGAAGGAACCAAGTGAGTGCTTTTTAAGCACCCTGAGGACCTCATCCCCATCACCAAGGACCTCTTCAAAGTCCCTTTCACCCATGAGGGGGCTTAGAATAGCTCCTTTTATTCCCATTCCATATGCCGTAAGGCCTGAAGATGCGTGGTAGATTGGCTGGAGTCACTTACCATAAAGGAGAAGGGCCAGGAATGGAGCACAGCTCCACCTCAAGGCCAGAGCTTCTGTCTCCTTTAGTTTTATAGATATCTATAGGTATGCATTATATAAAAGACACCGGGCTACATGGAGGAGGCAGTGGGGCCATGAAGGAACAGAGTGAGTGAAGTAAGTATGTAACATCCTTACCCTCTCGTCAGGCAGATGAAGGCAACAGAAGAACAACACATAAACCAGCAATCGCATCAACAGCCCAGTTAAAGATATGAGAAGAAGGCCTGGCGGTGGTGGCGCACGCCTTTAATCCCAGCACTCGGGAGGCAGAGGCAGGCGGAGCTTTGTGAGTTTGAGGCCAGCCTGGTTTACAAGAGCTAGTTCCAGCGCAGGCTCCAAAGCCACAGAGAAACCCTGTATCGAAAAAAAAAAAAAATGAGACGAGCCCACTGTAAGGTACAGTGTAACCTTACTTACTACTAACGTCCTTACCCACCAAATAAGGCAACTCTAGAGCCAGTTCCGGCTCACTGAGAAGATACATAGTTCTCTAGTAGTCCTAGTAGCCACATAGAGAAAACAGAACTTGAAAGTCCAGTTTAGAAGGAGCCTTGTGTCACATCAAAGAGTACTTGTCTCATGGGGCTATTTCCTGCCAGTATGAGACAAGACCTCACAGTAGTACCAAGGCCTTTCTGGCATTCCTAATCTCTTCTCTCCCAGTTAACAGCCAGGCTTTTTTTCAAACCTGCATTTCAACCTCCTGAGAATTCCCTCTGAAGTGACAGGGCCACTGGGAGATATTTTTGGAGCACATCTACTGGGGAGGAAGCAGAGCTTGAAACCAGGACTGCGGGAGAGTCATTCTAAGGCATAGCTGGTTGTGGAGCAGTGCTGAGATCTGAGGCTGCTGGGTCCTATAGCCTCTCCCAAAGCCCAGATGGGAACAAGCACAGCCCACTTCCAGCCTTGGAGCCTCCCCACTGCCGTTGTGTATACAAAGAAGAACCTTTCCATCTTCCCTGCTGCTGGAAAGAGTGTACGGAACTGGAGCAAGATGGCATGAAGGGAGGGGCTGGTGCCATGTGCTGCCCTTTTCTGGTCACACAGGCACCCCTGATCCTTGTGGTCACAGAAACTAAATGCATCTTGAGTAATGTGTGTGCAGTTGGGGTGTGGAGAGGGGAGAGTGGCATAGGACGTAGACAGCAGAGCTGGAGAGGGCTTAGGAGGCAGCTAGTGACACATTTGCATTTGGATCTGGTGCCAGTATAGTTTAGACAAGATAATACATGTCAAAATCACTGACAAGGGCATGCGTTCTCCAGGTTACCTGTTCAGCATGGGAATAGTTTAACTCCTCAGGTTTACAGATAAGAAAACTGAATTGGAGAGAATAGACCCAAGTGATTTATGTAAATGACAGCTTTCTGGGTGAGAATTCCAAAACACATTTTCTGATTTCTAATTTGATATCTCCCCACTAAGATGTTCTAAAAGCCAGATTACGCTATCTGTAAGAGAGGAAAATGGAATCTTAGGACTTCCCTGATTTGAATTTGGGATTAAAGCAATTCCACTAAGGTCGGATGAGCTGGTTGGCTCATAATCATGAAATCCTCTGGGGTGGGCTTGGCTGATGGCATTTAAGAAGGGCTTTTCAGATCCCAGAGCCATTGTAACACCACCACCACCACCACCACCAACAACAACAACAACCCCCCCCAAACAAAAAAAAATAAATAAAAGAACCTTGCTATTTGGAAAGCAATTCTATTTCCCTCTGGATTGTTTAAGAATGAATAAAAACTGGATTTGCTAGGTAGGAAACATGCCCTAAGAAGTCCATTTGCTAACATAACTGACTCCTTACCATGTATATGCTCTTTCTGAATTCATGCATGTCTCTTTGAAATGTATCTGTGGACATTTCTTATTCAAAGTGAATGGCAGTCAAATTGGTCATTCGTCCTCTTGCTTTGGGGCATATTCTCAGGCCCTTTCCTGCTCGATTCTGTGTGTATCTCAGAAGTCGCTCTCATAAGCAGTTTGCGGGGATTCTTTGCCAGCTGGATACCAGTTATAGCTCCCCAGCTCACCCAGTGGGGGGCACTAGTCAGGAGTTAGATACCAGTTACAGCTCCCCAGGTCATCCAGTGGGGGACACGAGTGAAGAGTTAGATACCAGTTACAGCTCCCCAGGTCATCCAGTGGGGGACACGAGTGAAGAGTTAAATACCAGTTACAGCTCCCCAGTTCATCCAGTGGGAGGCACTAGTGAGGAGTTAGATACCAGTTACAGCTCCCCAGTTCATCCAGTGGGAGGCACTAGTGAGGAGTTAGATACCAGTTACAGCTCCCCAGCTCACCCAGTGGGGGACACAAGTGAAGAGTTAGTTGTGAGAAAGTAGAAAGAAGCAGGGATTTCCTCCCATGTTTTCCTCATCCAATGACAGTGGCTATGCCTCTTCTGTGGTCATGACTCTCCTCGGAAGCCCCTCCCAGCTCCTACTGGGAAGGCCCTTGGTGGTAAACCATGGCTCCCGGTCTCTAGGAATGCCATCTCCTTTCTTATCTCATTGAGTCTAGGGGTAGGAGAGGCTTTGAAGTTCTGAACTTTTCAGATCTCATTTTATCCTTACCGTGACCCAACGTTTGTCTTTACTCAGAAGTCCAAGTGTGAGCATGCTGTTACATGCAGAGCTATCTGGTCTCCTAAGATCATGGAAAAGAACATGTGAAGACAGGCCTTAGGGGTCGAGTTGTCTTTGTTGGGTACCAGAGCCAGAGATATTCACTGGAATGAACTTGCCCAAGAGTTTAGGGAAGTGGTTCTCAAGTAGGGGAAACTTTTGACACACTCAATCCCTAATAATGATCTCTGAAGATTGCTCTGTGTTATAAATGTGTGTACATGTGTGCAGGGAGGAGGTGTGTATTGGGTATCTTCCTTGATATTTTTTGAGACAGGGCCTCTCACTAAAAATGACACTTGCTGATTCAACTGATGGTGGACCAATGAGTTCCAGGGATCTCCTATTTTACGTCATGTGATAAAATCGCAGCGGCACCATGCCCAGCTCTCACGTGCATGCTGCAGGTCTTAACTCGGGTCCTCATGCTTGAGTGTCAGGAACTTACTGAGCCATCTTCCCAGCTCCTGCAGACAAATTTTAATGTATTCTCTTAGAGCACGTGTGTGCTTACTGTCATGTACAGGGTTTTAGCTAGGGATCTGTGTCCTCACAGAGACTCTTGGGAGAGTCCTTAGAACAAAGAAGTTATCTAGTGCAAAGTATTAATAATGGAGGCCAAGACAGCTTGATCTGGATATTCCTACTTCCTGTCAGCTTGAGTTCTGCAGCGTACCCAGGTAGCACTTTGCTCCACCCCCGACCTCGTTTTCAAGACCAAGTTTCCTCCTCAGGGTCCTCAGGATATCTCTTCATGCTCTAAAAGATGTCTCCAGGTTTTAGCAGAGATTGAGTTCTGATTTTATACTTTTGTAATGCAATTTCATATGTTCAGATTGCCAGGAAGTGGACTGAGCGCTAGGGAAAGGACCTGGGTCAAGAGGGGCAAGTCAGACTGACTTCAAGAGAGATGAATCTTCAGCAGTTGTCGGCTCAGCTTAGCCCTTGTCCATGCCCCGTCCAGATGGCCATCGGACCTCCAGGGCTTTGAAGAACTCTTTCTAACGTTCTCCCAGCCGAGGGACATCTCTACTCCAGCTGACGGTTCTGTGCAGCATAGTATTATCCTTGGCTTGAGAACAGAGTGAGCATGTGTGGATGGACCTGCAATGTTTAAGAGGACATCGGCCATAACTTTTCATGTCCTACCACCCACTCGCAGCAGCCCTGTCACATGAGACACTAAATTCCTTTCTTATCACCAACATTTGATGAGAAAATGCTGTTTGGCATCTTCCTCCAAAGACAAGACTTCTAACCATGTTCCTTGCAGCCTAGCGCTCTGCCCACAAGATCTGACTTGTTTTTCTCACCCCAAATTTATAGACAGTTAGAAGGAAGCACATCCTGTTTGCTATCTGGAGGGGCAGTGGAGTGAGGGAGAGAGTGACTTAGGGAGTTTGTTTTTCTCAAGACTTCAAGCTGCTTTATGACTTCATACAAACCTCTCATCTATTACTCCTTAATTTTATGAGCAAATTGTTCTTTTTTTCTGACTTTCCCCCACTGAGTTTTCTTGGCTGACCCATGGACCAATTATCAGAACTCCCAGGCTTAGCTGGATCCTCCTTAACATGAATATAGCTATAAAAATATTGACCCCAGAAAATAAGGTACGACAGTGTGGCCTCAGGCGAAGTCCTTATTCATTTAGTTAATGGTAGGAATTAAAGAGAGAGGCTGACAGGGAGTGTCTGTGGTACAACACTAATTCAGAGCACCAAATGGTGCCCGTGCTCCCCAGGCCTGACCTGGTGGGATGGTAGAACTGAACAAAAACTTTACTGCACCACCCAAGGGAAAGCTGTTCTTTGCATTCATGGGAGATGGATAATTAGAGGAAAATATCCAGTTTCAGAAAAGTGCTAGAGGCGATGCAAAATTATAGATGGTCGCCTGGGCTGGGCCATTTAATAACGTTTACTAGGGTACGAGCCAGCCTTTTAGATGCTATCAACTAAATAGTGTGAGAGAGTGAGGCCTGGTTCATTTAATCTCCTCTTCCATTTAGGGCAAACCATACATTTCCCTTTCAATCCAGTTGTGTCTGAGTTAACAAGGGCTCTCATTGCTGGGTCATCCTTCTTCAGCTTCCCATATGAAGATACACTGATTCCTAAATATCCCAACAGTTCAGGAAGAAAAGAAGAAAGAAAAAAAAAACAAAAACCAACCAACCAAACAAACAAACAAAAACAAAAAACCAACCATCACCTGAACACTTTTTAATCACACTCTTGTTAATTGAGGGTTTGCTCATTTAAGCTGGTGCCAAGGACTCTGTGGACAGAATGACTCTCTGAGGTCATGTCACTGCAAGTTCACAATAAAAGCTGGTAGATTACAGATATTAGAGTATCCATGCACTTCATACTTTTATTCCTAAGCAATGGCTTTTATGGCACAATATAGGTACAGTCCATTTCAAGAGTGACCTTGAAGAAAATACTAACATAATTTTGGAGAGCCACGTCCTGAGTAGAAAAGCGGGGGTGGCGGACGACTCATTCTTCACGTGGAGTCGGCTTCAAAGTTTTTATTTGGAGGATTTAAATTTAAGTTTGAAGAAGTGGGGCTGAGACCCCATCCTTCTCTGTTGGTCATTTTTTCTGATGAATAAGTATGAAAACGGCTTTGAATTTGTTTTTTTCCCCTCCAATAAGGATTTATTTTCCCATGCAGTCTTTTCTTTGCACCTGAAGGAGCACTGCTGTGAAAATCAGGCCTGCTTCCTGTTCCCGAGCTGGAGCCTCCCTCGGAAGGTTGTCAAGTGAGAGCAGCTCCTAGGATTTATGCCTGGAACCTGTCAGAGCAAAATGATCATAGCAAGCCCTCTCTGCCATCAATCACCGCGGAACTGGGGATGGCAAGGACAGGCATTTTCCACATTTCTTTACTGTGCATATTTAGTCTTGTGCCTGGAGGAGGACTAGCTCCTTTGAACCATTCTTGGAGATTTCTTTTCCATCAGATGGCAGCTCAGAGAACTACTTAATCTTCCCCCAAAGCGCTTCTCTCATTGGCCTGCTGAGAAAAACAGCCAGGGGGCGAAAGCTGGAAGAAGGCAGGGATAATCCACCAGTAAGTCCAGAGACACAGTTTTGGAGCATGGTGACTCCAGCATCTTGACTTTGGCACTATGCTGTCTGCCTAAGGTTTCCTTCCTTCATTGTCTCAGTGTCATATGTCATTCAGGAACAAGAGCATGGACCTGACACTGCTCGTCTTATCACTGGGAGAATTCTTCTCTCCCAAACAGCTGTTTCCCACATTTGTCAAGGCAGAGGTTGAAGGGAAGTCGGGCAGGCATTCCTTTCTGCCCATCACAGAGGTCTGCTTTGTCGCGATAACATTCAAGGGGTGCATTTATTCCTCTTGCTACTGAAGGTGAAAGGCTAGGGTCACAGAGAGAAAAGACAAGAAGAAACCTGTTGGAAAAGTTTATAAATCTTGCCATGAGTGCTCTAAACAAGGACTGAGCCTGTGGCTGGCTGTGGAAAGTACTGCCACATTGGTAGGGACCTGCTTCCCCAGACCTAGAAAGCCCTTAGTGTAAACAGAGAGCTGTTGCTTGAATCAGGTCTGTTTTGGCTTAAAGTCTGAGGAACACATTGCCTTCAAAGTGAATTCTTAGGTGTCACTTCCCATAAGTTATGGCAGAAGATTACAAAGCTACTGATATAACATATTAGTTTGATAGACAGAATTATACCCCCAACGCTTCCTGCTCTCCCCAATGACGCACAGTAACGAGTGTGTCTTGGCAGCTGCCTTGATTTACCAGCAGGCTGGGAGGCCAACCGGGAGAAGGCGCATTCACATGGATGCAAGGCCTGAGACTGGCCCCAAGCCTAGTTTATAAAGCTGCCCTGTAATTCACCACAAATGTGTCACCATTAAAAGAGGAAAAAAGGATTGCAGATAATAAATACTCTCTAATTTATTAGCTAACAACAAAGAGATCAGAGCCAGTTGTGATGTGATTGTTTGACATAATATTGTCAAGGAAAAAAAAGCTAAGTTGACCAGAGAGGTAAATTACACATTCAAGCAGATACATCAACTCTTGGCTTGTCACTAGTCCAACTAAGCAAAACACCAAATGGAGGGGAGAGCTGGCAGTGCTCAGTGCTATTTATCTCTGGACAAGACATATTCAAGAGCGAGTGAAATAAGACATACTTCTTTTGGACTTGGTCAGAGGCCAGGTTTTAACTGTTATAAATTAGATGTTTTGTGAATCGGATTTGGCAATTCTCGTTGCTTTTGTCCTGGGGAGGAGATGAGAGATCCCACTGTTTGTCTGATACTGTGGTTTGGCCAGCTGGGATATGGGTGCTGGGAGGATCTGCAAGTTGTGGTAACTGAAGCATGAAGTAGTAGAAAAGTTTTTGAGTGTGGTTCTTTGTAAAGCTGGTGGCACGGGAGAGATCTAGGTTGCCACGCTCCTTGTTGTGGCTTCCTCCTTTCGGCTTTGATGTGATCACCTGGGATGCCAGGCCCAGATGCACAGTCAAGATGGAGTTCTGAAACCTTAGTGTTGGAAGAAATGTCTGTCTCATTCCGCCCAGGATCTGCAGCCATCAGCTAGCTGGAGGCATTCCACAGCCTCTGAGCAGCTGCTCCTAATGGAGCCCAGAGTCAAGGAGATCTGCTGGGATGTGGGTTGACATAAACAGCTACCCAGATTGATTCTCCCAGTTCTGACTTTGGAAAGAGAGTATTTTTACCTGAGTGGATTTTATTTCTTTATATTTTGTTTCATTCACCCTTGAATTCACCTGATAGTTGAACGTAGGTTTTTTGAATTTACCTCCTAATCTTGAGGCAAGAATGGCAGATGGCTTCTCATAGGAAGGCTCCGGAGGGTGTTCCGTTCTGAGTGATATGGATTCATGAACCACAGCTTTGTTTTGGTGTAATTAATAAATATGCTGTCAATTGATTTGTATGAATGGATGGAGATTCTTTCCTCTCTCCTCCTTCCCTCTCTCCCTCTCCCTCTGGAATCTGGTAGATCATTGAAACTGCAGTTAAAGACATAGGGTGAAAAACTTAGAGAGTGGGAGGAAGAAAGTCTAGTAAACCTCGTAAGAATTTGCTGTATTTTAAAAATTATTTGTTTAAAAGAGTGAAAAAATGAACATAAAACTGAGTGGGTAGGAAGGTTGGGAGGATCTGGGAGAAACAGGGGGAAGGAAAACATGATCAAAATATATTATATGAAAATATTTTTCATTAAAATTTTTTTATGTAGTTTTAAGTTTTGTTTTTTGGTTTGGTTTGGTTTTATCAATTTAATATGCTGAGATGGAAGCCAGCGTCGTGTGCAGGTCTTTTCCCACTGCTTGGAAAGTGCTGAGTGGCTTCTTGTGGAAGAGCCTGCAGAATGTTCCCTAGACAGCGCTATTAGCTTGCCCCTCCTTAGTCTTCTCCAGCCTTGCTTGGTATCAAGTTTAGTAGACACTGACCTGGAATTTCTCTGGAGCTGGCATCTTCCTTGATTTTCCTGATCTATTTGAGTTCAAATACTATTCCCATTTTGACTCAAGGAACTTGCAGATTTACATTCTTGGATCTCTGTAGTTAACCTGCACCAAGCATGGTTATCTTCTCCTTGCGATCACATATCTTCAAGTCCACCCTATCAATCTTTGCATTTTGTGTGCTTTATCATGCTGACATTTGTTGTGCCCTACAATCTGTATGTCATGATTTTTGTATGTTCACAACACACTTTCTTGTTTTACTTTCATGGTTTTCGGGGACTTCCTTCCTCGTCCACTCTTTCCTCCCAACAAGGCGTTCTGTACCAATGCTGCGTTCTGGGCTTGGATACTGGCCACCATGTGTTTGTTTCATGTTCTCTTTATTTCAGGAAGTTATGACTTGTTTTATAAGAACAGTGGGCTTTTATCATGTCAATTCCCCATTTTACAAATATCCGAGAGTGTCTCCTTGCTTTGGGATAGAGCCATGGAGCCTTAGACTATTCTCACATCAATAGAGTGCTCTTGCTTGTATATCATGTTTCACCTATTGGCAATGGCACCTAAACTTCAGAAGCATTGATTCGGAGGATGACCTCATACTTAGTAGGCTGCTGATACCCATTGAGGCATCGAGTACCTGACATACAGTGATATTCATGCACATGGCTACTTAGCACTCTTACTACTGACTCACTCTGTGACTATTGCCAGCAAGGCTCATTTCACATCACACCAAGCTAAGAAAGTGCATCTTTCTTCAACCAAGAAGACAGAGTATCCACCAGGCCACATGGCCCAGTGAATAGGAATGAATGGTGTACTCAGTAGCTTTAAGGCAGTGTCAAGCAAAATAGATTTAAATCATTCTGAAAGATATAAATCCTAAGAATGGATATATTGTGCAGAATGAAATGAGGCTCACAAAGGAATTGATTGGGAAGTATACCAAATGGAATAGAGGAGAGCAGAAAGGCACATATTGGAGAGAATAAAGTATGCTTCCGTTTGAAGGGTATTGAATTTACTAAGATACAACTGACCGGCTATAAAGCAAATGAATAAAATATGTAGTCATTTCAGATGGACAGTCAATGGGAATGACTTAATATAGATCTATAGTCGCACGCGATCAGTTACAACCTACATTGTGGTGACTTCTCATGTAATTTCCTTAGATCTCCCAAGAAAATCTGAGGCTTTAAACTTTCCTGATGTGCTGGACTATTCTTTAAGGGTAGGGGGCTACGATGATTGGAAAATTAATTGGAAATATGGTATTTTGTGTTGGATTCCCTTCGTCCAGAGAACCAAAGTGATTGTTTTTATTTTCTGGAGTTGCAGGAAGATTTTAGACTGAATTAAATCAAGTATTGTAGTGAGGGCTGATTCTCCAGAGAAAGTTATTAGTATCTTGTTGTGGTGTTAAGGGGCTATATATCACCAGGCAGTCTAATTTTTGTGTCAAGAAAATTGAGAAGCTTGAAGTTGATGTGGAAATCATCTTTTTGGGAATTTTCTCCTGTGCGTAAAACAAATATTCATTCAACATCTCTGCTATAATTTAGTAATGACTTTCTGGAGAATTCTGATATTTTTTTTTAAGGAAGTCTCACCATGGGAGCTCATTTCTAGTGTTATAGTGTTACTGTGTCAAGGGGGCGGGGTTTGCTCCAAGATCAGACTTAGACTCAAGTGAATCCGCTATAGAAAGTTTAAGAACAATGCGAGGAACTAAAATCCAGTGTGGAATGGCCGTTCAGGACTCACCGATAATTGTGACAGTGAGCGGGAGTACTCTGTGGGAGAACATTTTTATCATTCAGAGTTTCAAATAATTGCATTTTTTTATATCTCAGAAAGGTTAATAATATTTTAATTGCTACTAGATTTATTATGTATTAGCATGCTTTAAAACCCTCTGTGTCAATGTGTATTATATTCTACATGGAAGTTAATCTGGAGAACTCCAGCTGCATAGGGAGGTCCAGCACATGTGAATTCATCTGTACTTGTTTGATAGAAAGTTTTTAGTCATTTAGAATGGCTTGCAGATACTCCTCAGATTAAAAAAGATTGCATTGTGATAAACCCACTGTCGCGATGCATCAAACGTACCTACAGCAGTGAACCTCACAGTGTAGTCAGCTCATCTTAAACTGATCAGAGTTGAGCAAAACCCTCTCCTCTAATATAACCCACTGAAGAGACTAGAGTTCACCATGTCGTGTCTGCTGTGTACATACACAAAGTACCATAATGGAGTCCTAAGTCAAGTTATACACATCGGCTATACATATCAGTGCATTTAACAAGTAGATTTAAATTAGACAAACAGAGTGAAATAATTAAATATACAGAAATATGTTGTAAGTGGGGGAGAGGTATGCGGGTTGTATGTTCCCAGCCCCCAGCCCCCAGCCGCTGGCCTGCTCAGCTGCTGGTTGCTTGCTTATGCCCGAAATAACCACATGAGATCTGTATTAATTTAAATACTGTCTTGCCCATTATCTCTAGCCTCTTCCCGGCTAGCCCTCACCTCATAAACTAACCCATTATAAAAGTCTGTATGTCACCACGAGGTGGGTGATTTACTGGACGGATCTACGGTAATTCCATCTGCGGCGGGAGCTTCTTGGCGACTGGCTCTGACCCAGTCTTCCCAGCGTCCTCTTTTCTTTTCCCAAGGAGCATCACTGATGGACTCATACATTTCAGCAAGTTCACTTGAAGTAAGTGTGCCCCCTGATTGGTCCCCATGACTGACCTTGTCCTGTGCCTTATTCATGCTGGAGCACTCCTGCTGATCATCTTTCCCTTCTCTTTAAAGCCTTCATGCCAACTCTCTCTGGTAAATACACACTTGTCCTTTGGTGTCTATGGGGAACATTTCCAAGACCCCTCACATGGACTAAATGTTTGAATGCTGACATTCTATATATCAAATGGCAGTGTTTGCATGAGACCTGTGTAACTCTTCCCTTATATTTAAGATGGCTTTTAGATTACTTAACAATCTCTACTTCCCTGTCAGTGATGTGTAAGTGGTGGTGATTATTCAAACAGTCATTACAGAAGTCTGTGTAGGTACAGTGAAGGTGCAAACTTTTTTTCTCAAATACTTTGGATCTTTAATTACTTCTTAATGAGAATATGAAGCCCATGGATATGAGGGGCTGGATATATATGGCTATATCTCCTAAAAATATTTCTCTCATAGTAAAAACAATCTAATTTCCACGGAATTTTATGAAGATAGTGGCATCTGTTTTGGGGGAGGGACACTCTTCTTTCATAGTTCTTTATAAACCATTTTTCAGAATTCAAAGACAAAGTCACATGTCATTGTTTTGAAAGGTACACCCTGACTGTCGTAGGATTGATGGTGATTTAGACTGCTCTTCCGAGGCCATCTTTCCTAGAAAGTTGATTCCAAGGCAGGCTCATTTTTAATATGATGCTTCAATTTGTTTTATTATAATGTGTGATCACAAAAGGAATTTGCAAGAGATATGACTTTTTATGGTCATTAATTTATCTAATTCTCTCTTTTTATGGTTTTGCAAAACACCAGTTTATAGCAGTGCAGAATGCAAGGAAAACTCAAGTCAAAACATAAACTCTCCATCTGAGAAATGGAGTTGATGTTGTTGGAGTTTGTCAGGCTTCTGCTGGGACATGGTTCCACTAGATTAGCATATGGTAACTTCATTTTTTTTTGTCTTTTAGACAATAATAAAATGTTATTCTGTAGCACACTGCTCAAACTGCCACACAACCCCTTTCACATATGTAAAGTTTTGTTCTCTGCCAACTGAACTATGACCTCCAGGCAGCACATGTTTGTCCTGGAAATTTCATTTTGCTCATTCCTGGATAACCAACACCACAACACCACTAACTAGGTGGTACATACTAGGTGGAAGAACGGGATATAGGGATGAGATACTAGAGACACAAACATACATCTGTTACCCCCCAGAGTCAATGAGTTTATTGGGCTTACTTATTCATAGGTGAAACCTTGCTTCCAACAGCCTGGGTGGCTCCGGAATACCCGCTCTGCGTGGATGGCAACCTCGTGGAAGCTGCATCTTTGAGTCCCACTTTTGTCAACCTACTTCACACATAACCTAGCATATCCCAAGACCACTGGCACCTTGGAGAGGGTAGGAGAGAACAATGTCTAAACGCTGAGGTGAGGGCTCTTGTGAGTTCCCTCTTGGTCCTGTTCCTAGGAAGCATCGTACTCCCATAAATGTAGCTACGTCCACAGTGTTCTATTCAGTTAGCTCTCATGGCTACTGGTCCCATTCTCCAAGACAGCGATCATGTTCTACACAGAAGAAAAGGCAATACCCCAACACCATGTCCACCAAACTCTTTGTCACTGGGCAAATACCTGGCAGACACAGTTTAGAGAGAAAATATTTATTTTATGTCACAGCATCTGAGATTTTAGTTTACAACTGGTTAGCAGGCTCTGTAGTTTCCTGGCTGAGCTGGGGCAGAAGATCTTGATAGACATGTGGGGAAGAACATAGTTGCTCACCTTAGGAAGCAAGGAGAAAGTCAGGGAGGTGCCAAGAGCAACCTACTTTCTCCACCTAGGCCCGACCCCTTAAAGTTTCTAGTAGCTTCTCACAAAGAACACTAGCTGGGGACCAAACCTTGAGCCCCTAAGCTTCTGGACAGTTTTCCATTCCAGCTGTTATGGCATAACCACTACAGGGCATAAAAACTGAAAAGAAATGAGTTGATGGTGTGATAAGCTAGCGTTAGAAGGTCAAAGTTAAATTTGAAGTCCTTCGTTTGCTCAAGTGGCAAAACTTCCCTTAACTCCATTGCTTCCTACGAAGACACAACAACAAGATTGGTTTGGCTTTCTCAAATGTTCCCGTGTTGCAGTGAAGGGTTACTTGCATTGTAACATTCTCGTAGGGACCCCCTATAAGAATGTGGTATACCACTGCCATTCAGAAGGGTTCGACTCGCTCTGTAAAGGAGGTCTGAGGGCTGGACAGAGCCCTGTAAACTAAAGTGTTTATCAAACAAACATGAAAACCTGGCTTTGAACCTCTAGCACTCACATACAAAGCCTGGTGCAGCAGCATGTGCCTGTATTCCTGGCAGGGAGAAGGCAGAGAGCAAAGGAGCCTGGGAACTTGGTATAGACCAATCAGCGAGCTCGGGTTTTAGTGAGAGACCCTGCCTCAAGAAATAAGCTGGGAAACAATTGAAGAAGACACCCAATATCACACGCCGTGCATCCCTGTGCCATGTGTGCTCGTGCAGCCTTTTGCATTCATGTATGGAAACACACACACACACACACACACACACACACACACACACACACACACACACCTCTACTGCAGAATCCAAGTTCTTGACTTTTCCCCTTTCTGATAGTCCTAATGGTGAACGATTTATCACGGAACAGCAGTATAGTAGTTACTTCAAGGATCTGAGACATCTTGGTTGATCCCACAGTATCTGTCCAGATGACGGTGGAGTAGATTCGATTTTTGCTCCCCTAAGTTAGGGCTACTTTAGCCCTCTGGAAAGGCTGAGTTCCCAATCCATATGTCTGGTCTGTTTCTACTTCTGGAGAGAGGAGTACTGCACACTATAGAGAAAGGCACGGGATGATGCGACACCACAGAGAGGGTGAAACTGAACAGAACACTATAGTAATATGGCAAATGGGAGAGATAAGAATCCTCTCCCACGCTCACCCTCTGGAGCTCACCTGCCAATTGCCACGTGAGGTTCAGTAAATTAAATAAGCTTTCCCTTTTCCTGCAGCCGCCTGCGACAGCACAGCTCTTCATCCTGGGATCACAGACAGGTGTCACCTTCTAAGATGGGAGCCTGACACCTTTCAAAAGTGAAGGGACCTGTGTCAATTTTAAGCATTCCAACCATATTAATTCTAGTGACAGTTATCCTCTGAGTCATTTGGAATAGCTTCCCTCTTTTCAACTCTCAAAATTTTTATTTGATCCTTATGGCCTCTGGGGCTAGAGCAGGGGCACTGTGTGTGTGTGTGTGTATGTGTGTGTGTGTGTGTGTGTGTGTGTGTGTGTTATAGCAGGAAGCAAAAGTAGGGGAATTGTTGATTTGGTCTGATCTAAATCTTTTCCATTGTTTATGTTCCCATTCTTCATTTACCTGCCTAGGGAGAGACCTCTCATTTCCAAAAGAAAGGGTGTGTGGTTTAGAGTTCTCCCTTTGAAGCCTAGGTTTCCATTGTTTCTCCTCAGCCAAGGGTGAAAGCAGAACACTACATGTCAAGAACCAGTCACTAAAATGTTCAGGCCCTGTGATTCTCCTTAATCTCTGCGGCTTGCCAGGTAGTAAGGCCACAACGGCTTAGAAAACCGCACCCAAGGCAGCCAGCTTCGTTGGCTTGGAGACAGTCGAGGCTTCTGCTCATCTCCACATGAGGATTCCCCTCAGTAATCCTTTCCACTTTCTACCTGGACAGGAAGCTTTGTGTGTCTATAACAAGCAGGCAGGCAGATTGAAGGAGAGTCCACTGTTTATACTGAAGGCTTATGGGAACTACACATGAGTGACGATGGGTGAGATGTGGTGTCTGCATTCTGCTCTGAGCGCTGGCTTGGCATTATTATTAGCTCATATCCGTGATGCCTGAGTTGTGGACAAAAAGACATATATCTTTTGCTTTTGGGTGGTCATCACAGAACTTCTAGATTGTTCACATTTGATTTTGACGGTCCTCTTTCTGGTATTGGGAAATAAACTATTTGCAATACTCCTAAATAAACCTGGATAATGATCTTGTTGTTGAGGTTACAAGTCAAACTGCTTGAGTTTTGAATCCTGGAAACTGACCCTCAATCCCTGTGTGGTATTTGACCAGTTCATTTTCAGGCCTCACTGAAATGATCTATAGAATGAGACCTTAAGAGCACTTATCTTACTGGTTGTTGAGAGGACTCAACAAGACCACAGCAAAGGTGGGTATCAAAGTGTAACATGGAGGGCCTTGCCTGTTGGGGTTTCTGTCCTGCCTGGTTCCCACAGCCAGTAATGTCCCAAAGAAAATCACACAGAGGTCTACATTAGTTATAAACTGATTGGCCCCATTAGCTTAGGCTTCTTATTAACTCTTATAACTTACGTTAACCCATTATTCTTATCTATATTAGCCACATAGCTCGGTACCTTTTTCAGTGGGGCAGGTCACATCCTGCTTCTATTCCCAAAGAATGGACTATGAATACTTTCCTTTGTTTACAAAAAAAAAGGGAGAAATGGTGTGGGACAATTCTGTATTCTGTCAATTATGCTT
Source organism: Dicrostonyx torquatus (assembly GCA_028555095.1). Classification (NCBI taxonomy): domain Eukaryota; kingdom Metazoa; phylum Chordata; class Mammalia; order Rodentia; family Cricetidae; genus Dicrostonyx; species Dicrostonyx torquatus. The sequence continues at coordinate 2,609,349 of JAQHUG010000198.1, forward strand.
TAAATAACTGGCCAGTAGCCAGGCAGGAAGAATAGGCGGGCCAACCAGGCAGGAATTAGAGGCGGGTCAATGAGAACAAGAGAATTCTGGGAAGGAGGAAGCCCATTCCTCCCTAGTCCTGTCCAGACACTGAAGAAGGAAGGTGTGATTGCCCCACTGAAAAAGGTACTGAGTTGTATGGCTAACATATACTAGAATAATGGGCTAATATAAGTTATAAGAGTTAATAAGAAGCCTGAGCTAATGGGGCCAATCAGTTTGTAACTTATAGAGACCTCTGTGTGATTTTCTTTGGGGCTAAACAGCTGTGGGACCTGGTGGGAGGACAGAAACCCCAACAAGCAGGCCCTCATGTTATATCAAAGTACACAATAAATTTTAATATTAGTAGTAATCATTTTTTTAGCACAGGTAATAGGATAGAATGTTTCAGGGTTGCTTTTTTATGTGCTAATAGAATCTGGAAGCTTCCACTTGCACCTCCATGCAATGTTTCTTTGTAGGGACAGGGTTATCTCTTAGTTAATGACATATACTAATTTTTTTCATTGGTCAGTTCTTTTCCCAGAGTCTGTATTGCTTTGTTTGTATTTGTAAGTGAATTGGTTACTTTTGTCATAACTGTGCCCCAATACCTGATAGAAGCAACCTCATGTTTCAGAGTTTTCAGTCGATAGGCACTTAACCAAAATATTTAAGCAGAAATCACAGTGGCCAGAGTGTGTGGTTTTCCTTCACTTCCTGGTGGACATATAAAGATGAAAACTGATGGGGAAATTCACTATTATATTTCTTTATTTGAATAATAGTTCTAGATTTCTCCTTAGGACGTGTGATCTTTCCAACAATGATATTTGGCCCAGTTAATGGTATATTGATTGTGTTCCATTTTGTGGAGTGAGCTTTAAATTCAAGCAGAAACTGGTTGGTTATTCCCATAACACTCATGCCGCTATTGCACCATTGCACCAGTGACCATATCTTGCCAGGTCAGTTGTTGCTATAGTTTGAAAGATTTACAGCTGGAAACTATCTTCAGCAATAGGATCTCATTGCTGAGTTCTGGAAGTATGTAATGTGTTGGGGGTCTATGGGACCCCATGGACCAAAAATTCAAACTAACACTGATTTAATTTTAGTTTTTGTTTGTTTGTTTTAGTGGATAGCCTGTTGTCTGGGGAAGGAATTGTACCCTTGTTATAGTGTAGCTTCAATTATACCACAGTTATGTATATTTGCCTATATATTTCAGAAACTGCTACAATATTAGGTTCTCACATAGCATAGTGAACATTCACATAGTCTTTAGTGTTAGTTTTCCTTCCCCATAGTTTTCTGCCTACCGACACCCATACCATCACTAATGATTTTTCTTAAAGTCATTTGGGTTTTGAAAATCTTAAATATTCATCTTATTGTATACTAAGCAATCTTCATAAGTTTAACTAATTCACATAAGTAATGTATCTTGCCAGTAAAATAATTATTTATTTACTTATGTAAAACTAGTAGCCTTGGCCGGTCTCAGGTTTGGTGTGTAGCCAAAGATAACCTTGAACTCTGGGATTCTTTTGCTTCTCATGTGCTAGAATTACAGGTGTGTGCCACCAAACCCTGATCCATCTATTCACTTCTGATAGGATATTCCTCATCTCTTTAATCCTCAAATTTCAAAAGGTTAACTTTTAGGCTAAGTAATAGAATGAATTCAGACACCTGTGTAGTTTGGGCTAGGAGTCAGCCAGTAGGGTTCGGTGCTGGGTTGGGAATGCTTTTTCAACAATCATGTAATCTTGAGATTGTCTCTTATGCCATACCTCCCACTCTGCATTGAGCAGAGTAGAATATATTACCTCCTTTCTAGATGCACCATTCCTCTCCTCCCTATGTAAAGAATGACCAGGCTGGTGCATAGCTCTCAAGTTTTATCCCATAGAGCTGCATCAACAATATTCTCTTTCTGTGGCTTTGTGATGCTTCCACCCATTCTCCTTTTGCTTTCCTTGTCCCTATGAAGTTAGCTTAAACTCACCCTAGTACTAATGATGTTGTATTTAAGTATCACATTAGGAGAGCTTGAACCATAAAAGGGTGGTTGTCTGCAATGTGCCCATTGCTAGCAGTTGTGAAATGGCAGTAAATCAGAAAGTGAGCCAGTCTTTGAGCTTTGGAGCATTCTGTTTACAGGGATATTGGCTTGTCAATGAGTAAATCAGCTCTGTCCTTCTGCCCTCGCTGCATCAGGGACATCAATGACTCTGTGGGGTGGGCTTGGTTAGTCAGTCAGTCGCTCTCCCTCATTTAGAGGTTGAGAGTATATCTCTTCCTTGTTATTATTTTTCTGGTATGTGTAGTGAGCTTATTGGCCTCCTAGATTTTATTACCAGCCACTGACTTAACCCTTGTCACAGAAATTATTATATGAACCCTGGGTGACTTCTGACTGCACAAGGGCCTTAGATCTACATTTTTGCATTCCAAAGTCAAGAATATAAATGACTAATGGAACACTGGGCCACTGGATATTTATATATCTATTTTGAAATTTACATTTCTTCCTTTCTGATGATGAGGTTTGCTGTTTCCAGGGTCATAGTTGATGGACTGGGAGCACCAACAATGACATAAAGCAATCAGCTAGGGCGAGTGCTTCCCAACCCCCATGGTACACTGTGATGTGCTGCCGGTTATTCTGCTGGCAATTCTGTGGTTATCAACTACCCCCATCTCCTTGATTCTCTCCCCGCTTCTCTTTTATGATGCCCAATAAATTTTACATGCTTCAATTTACCTCATCTACCAACCTAATACTGTTTGAATTAAATGTCTCCTCTTTAGCTTTCAACAATGGAAACTTTGACTTTCCACAACCAAAGTGTTCCTAAAGGCCACTCATGACTATGGTAAAAAGTAGCTGGTGCATTGGTCACACACGGGTAGCTGTTCCACTCATGACTATGGTAAAAAGTAGCTGGTGCATTGATCACACACGGGTAGCTGTTCCAAATTTGCTGGTGCCTATCGGGGGATGGGATAAGTAGGTTCTTGAGCTTCTTGGATGCATGATGTATTGATAGAGAAGAAAATGTCTCTAAACAGGCATTAAGTCATCTGTATTAGATTATACCTATTGTCAAAGGGTCCCTGCTTCTGGGTACCTTCACAGTATATAGTAAGTATAAATGGCACTAGTCATAAAAATGAGAGAAACATTTCTTACACATCTACATAAGCTAAATTGTTCTTTTATTATCACACATTTAAAAAATCTGATCATGAGATTAGATAGACAAGTTGAGTTATTACTTAGAGCCTTAAGGTCAGCTCATTAATAGATGACGGGGCTAGGGTCACATTCTGGTACATGGTTTTAAGGGTGCTTTGGAAGCTGTGACCTCCAGGTGAGTTGTAGCAAGTTTCTCATTTGTCTAATTCACTTACAACTCCTCGAGTTTTCTTTCTTATAAATTTCTTTTATTTTTTTTCATTTTACATAACAATCCCAGTTCCCACTCCCTCCCCTCCTCTCATTCCCTCCATCTACCCCCCAACCTGATCCCCATCCACTCCTCAGAGAGGGTAAGGCACATTGCTTTGGGGAAGGTCCATGGTCCTCCCTGCTATATCTAGGCTGAGCAAGGTATCCATCCAAAGAGAATAGGTTCCCCAAAAGCCAGATCAAGCAGTAGGGATAAATCCTGGTGTCACTGCCCTGCTCAGCCATACAACTGTCAGCCACATTCAGAGGGACTGGACCTATGCTGGTCCTGTCCCCGTCTGGCTGGAGTTGGTGAGCTCCTGTTAGCTCAGGTAAACTTTTTCAGTGGGTATTCCCATTATGGTCTTAACTCCTTTGCTCTTACTCTCACTCCTGCCACTCTTCAACTGGACTTTGGGAGCTCAGCCCAGCGCTCTGCTGCTGGTCTCTGCCTCTGTTTCCATCAGTTGCTGGATGAAGGTTCTGTGGTGATATTTGAGATAGTTATCAGTCTGACTCAGGGCAAGACCAGTTCAGACATCCTCTCCTATATTATTTAGGGTCTTAGCTGGAGTCATCCTTATAGATTCCTGGGAATTCTCTAGTGTCAGTCAGGTTTCTTGCTAGCCCCATAATGGCTTGCTCAATCAAGATATCTCTTTCCTTGCTCCAATTTCTGTTCTTCCTCCATATTAACTATCCCATTCTCTGAAGTTCTTCTCCCCTCCTCTTTCCTTTCTACCCTTCCTTCTGCCCTCAACCCCATGCTCCCAATTTTGTCAGGTGATCTTGGTCTATTTCCCCTTTCCAGGAGGATCTATGTATGTTTTTCTTAGGGTTCACCTTGTTACTTAGCTTCTCTAGGAGCCTATCCTTTGTTTACAGCTAGTATTCACTTATGAGTGAGTGCATACCATGTTCATCTTTCTGGCTCTGGGTTACTTCACTCAGGATGTTTTTTTTTTCTAGTTCCATTTATTGTGCTTTCTTTTAATAATGGCATTCACAAAGTATCTCCTGTGTTGAGACCCTGTTCTGGACACTGGGGCCACAGGAGGAAAGAGGATCAATGGTCCCTGCTCTCATTTTATCAATACCTGAATAAATTCAGTAAGGCAGTAAGCTTGGGAGCAGCTATGCTTCCTAACATTGACTATTGTCTCACACAAAAGGAGGTGGAACTGTCTGGTGGAAAGTATCCCACTGGGGAGAGGGCCCTCTTCCTACGATGATCACAAAAGGGCATGGTGGACAAAAACTCGTGTATGCACACGCGCATACACACACATCAATTTAAAAATAAATAGATAAAAAAATTTTGAGAAAAAAAAACAATGCTGCCCTGGCAAGGGCACCTGAGCAGGGCCTAAATGATTAGGATGAGCTGAGAGCTGAGTCCACATAAGTAGAACCTAGAGAAAGAAAACCCAAGCACAAAGACCAAATCAGGAATCAGGATCTTGTGAGGGAGAGTAAGTAGAAAGCCAGTTTGGCCCAAACATAGTTCACCATGGAGAGGTGTGTGTGGAAAGGAGTTTGGGGGCTGTGCTGTCTTCCATGTTTGTTTGTTAACTTGCTTGCTTATTTTTATTAATATGTTATTGTTTTCAACCCATTCTCTTTTATCAAGAGTCTTGTTTTTCCTTCTACCAGGACTGTAACCTTACCTCACAATGGACATTTTAATCCCCTTCATGATGCAGCCCATTGTTTCTCAATGAGCTACATCGCTTTATCCCAGCCAAGGCAGCATCAGAAGCAAACAACAAACAAACAAACAAACAAACAGCACCAGAGGAAATTTGCAGCTGAGAATGGCTCAGGAAGGCTTCATGTCTTAGCATAATTAAATAAAAGCCACTGTTCATCCTGTCCACTGAACAAGGTAGGGGGCTAGCTATAGTAGCTACATGCTCCTCACTGACGCCATGAAGCCACCTAAAAGTTGTATGACTTCACAGAAGCAATTAAATTGCCCTGTTTAATCAATAGTGAGGCCACCATCGATAACAGTTATTACTTGTATTGATTTGATAAGTGCAGTGAGAATAGTCACTAAGACTAGCTATGGCCAAGCCATGGACTCTCCAGGCTGAATCTAGAATAAGTTCTTGAAAAGTCTTCCTACAGATCTGTAGGCAAGTAGAGAGTTTTGCCTCATAAAACATCTTCCCTAAAAAAATTAATTAGTAAAGTCCTATTTTTTATGCAGAATAAAAGTTTTAACCTTTTTGGACCTTGGCAGCAAGGGTATGCTCTTTGTAGTCAGTGATTAAATATGCATTTTGTCTCTTTTAGCTGTATTGATTATCCATACTGCTTTCCTGTGATCTTATTTTAGCCAGAACTGTAGGTTCAGTAGGCACAAAAGAGGCCTGGATGTTCCTTAGTAAAGGATATACTCTCAGATGGATGCTGGGAAATCTAAAGGGAGCTCGAGTAAAGTCATCAGAGGTTTGGAATCTGCTTTACCCCAATGGCATTACCATTCTTCATCTCATTTGGAGTTCAGTACCTTGGCGTGGGAGTTTCAAAGTTCAGCGTGACTTCACTTCAGCTTTGGACTAATTAATTTTGTGTAGTTGTAGCCAAGGGTGAGATGCAGGATAAATAGTATATGGAAAATGTTAAATTAAGGACACCTGGGGAAAGTGATTGACACATCTGAGCCTTTGCTGGTTCTTGGTACTTTTCAGGATATTTGATCAGCATTTGCAATGGCAGCAACCTTGGGAAATGGAAGAGTAAACAGTGGCTCGGAGAGAAAAGATCGGGTCTTAAGTATATTTGTATCGCCCATTATTAAAAGCAAAAGTTGCATAAAGGCTCCATCCATCATCCATACAACGTGCAAGAGCCATGAGGGAATGGGACAGGAAGAGTTTTTATCATGTTCCCACTGAAGACAGCTTTGCAAAAGTCTCTCTTAACCTCGGTCACTGTAAAAATCTCAAGAATTCTGAATGGCAAAATCCTAGCCTAGAGTTTTCCCAGACAGTTTCTCTGGGAAGAAGGGGACATTGCATCCACTAAGATCTACTCCTCAATGGAAGATAAAAAGCCATATGGAACTTGTATGAGACAAAGATCTCATGGTTTTCCTTCAAGGACTGTTTTGTTTCTAGAGATTTCTCCAGGTTTACGATAGAATGTAGAAGCGGTTTTGTAGGAGAGATGGCGTGAAGTTGTATGAGAGGATGTTTGCACGTGAACCGGGAAGACTAAGTAGATTTTGTAATTAGAGAGGATCAGCAAGTAACTTTGAGCTTGATTTATCTTCTTTTTATTAGGGACACATATGAGTATGGGAAAGACTTCAAGATTCTAGAGTGATCTCTGAGTATTTGACAGACACACTCAGCCCTGCAGCAATTTGTGAGAGCAGGCCTACGGCGTGGCGCCTCCTAAGGGGAGCTTAGGGCTAGAGGCTGAAGAAGCTGACTTTTTCCTTTGTTCATGGGTATGGCCATGGGGTGCACATCTGTTCACACAGGTCAGTGGTAGCAGGGGACTCTATAGCCGTGCTGTTGGGGTGTGCGTATGCATGCAAGACCCTGTGCTCCTTGATTTAGAGATGTCCATGTAGATCTCTTCAACTCACAAGTTCCTAACCTGGCTTCATGGTATGAGAGATGGTGTTTTGGGTAGATCATATCATTAGATTTCAAAATCAGCCCCTTGGGTGCCTTTTGTGGAGTTTTACAGAAGGCTTTGTGACACTTTTGCTGGAAGCCAGTGAAATTCACCCCGAAAACAGGTGCTCACAGAAATGCTTTGCTGTTTTTTTGACATACTTATTAGTTAAAAATTAACTACTACATTATTCTAACTTCTGAAAGTTAATGACATTGCAACAATAAAGGATGACTACAAGTGACCCATATGCTCAGTTTAGCGTTGCTCTTAAAGCCTTCAGCAGCTCCTCGGAATTTCTCTTAGTTATGGCATCATCTTCATGTTGCCCACGGTCATGAGGTCAGGACATTCTCTCTTCTGTTGCCACAATTATCTAGTTCAAAGCACTTTGGTCATTTCATCTCTGTCTTTAAGCTGTTATTCAAATCTTAGTTGCCTTTGATTGAGGCAACACATTAAAAAAAAGAAAGAAAGAAACAAGCCCAGAAGTCATGTGTTAGAGCTGCTGTCCATAGTCTACCTGCTTTTGTATGATCTTCAACACTCTGAGAATTACAGCATCGTAGGAGGGGTTTCAGTGATAACCCGTGGAGAGCGAGGCTGTGTTATAGTCACCTAATCCCACCAGGCGGATGTTAAAACTGTCATTCAATTAAATCGTATTCACGTGGGCCCTTCTCTTATTAGAGTACTATGCATAGCCTTTTTTGTGTAAAGTGATTATAATTATTTTCTCAGTTACTTGAGCTGATGGGTCATTGTCTTCGGTTGGTAAGCTGTTGTCTTCCCTTCCAGTTTGGTAATGTTCTCTACCAGACCTGCATGCTTGCCATGTTGCCTCTCTTCTCTTTATGTTTGAGTGACAGTGTGACTATGCATCAAGAATGGGTTCTTTGTCATCTTTCTGCTGTGGATGACTCAGTTCTTTTACATTCCCAGTTCTGGTCGGAGAAGTAAGTGTTGCATTATTTTATCTAGGATTTTAGCTTGAGAAAATGCGGTGGCAGGGGAGAGGCTGGTTCAGCTGAGAAGGGTCACGATCTTTGGGGAGGATTCACTCTCTGCTCTCTCATCTGATGCTCTTCAGAGGCATATCCAGGGTTTACCCTTGGACTTTGAATAATTGCTCCAACTCTGTGTGCAGTCTTAGAATCATCGTGTCCATTAGTGAGTCTATCCCCTTCTTAATTTCCTGGGTCTGGACTACTTTTCCTCCAGTATATTTACTACTTAGAAGAATTAGAAGCTAAGACCATCTACCTAGTGTTTACTTCTTTTGGATTTACAGACAGTCATGAGAAACATCAGGGTTTTGTGATCTCTATGTGTAATTCCTGATGATAAATGCTTGTCTTTAAACACAAACTATGCTGCTTTCAGATCAACCCCAGAACCTTCTGTCTCTTTCATCAAATTCCAACTTCTAAATTTTATTGCATTTGCTTTTCTCCCTTGCTTTGTTTGGGTTCTATGCTGTTACTTGCGGGGAGTGGATTTATTATTTTACTTTTATTTTGTGTAAGTGGAATAGATTCTATGACAGGCTTATTTTAGACACTCAAGCATTTTTATGTATGAATAATAATATATATGACTTGATATGCATGCCAAGTATATAATCTCATTCTTTAAAATATCTTCAGGATTCTTTAGGGGGTCACGAAAAATCCTTCATCCTGTGTGATTTATCTTATGTATGTGTGTGTGCTCATGAGTACATGTGCCTACAGAGGCAGGAAGTGACAGGTCCCCTGGAACTGGAGTTCCAGACCATTGTGAACCTCCTGATGTGGGTGCTGGAAACTGAACTTTGGTCCTCTGGAAAAGCAGCCATGCTCTTAGCCATGAAGCCATTTTTCAAGCCCATGATTTATGTCTAGATGTTCTCTCTGATAGTCTTCTCTGTCTCTCTGAAGACGGGTAGCACATACCACACCATTCTGGCACCTCTGCATTCATCAGTAGCCATGAACTGCCACTATGAATGTTCGCCCTCTCTTCATCTGGGACAAAGTCTCTTTGGATGGAGAGACTGTCTGGTTATTGGGTTGTTTTGATTCCATTTGATATGAAGACTCAATGAGCAAGCTTGGGTGTTTATCGTGTGTGAGTCACCTAAATAAAAACTGGCATCTTTCCTGACGTCATGGAGCTATGTTCCTAAAAAGTGAAGTTTTTCTCTGAGGCTTTGATGATTAATATGTGGAATTCCATAAAGACGCAATGAGACAATGATCATGAAGGTACTTTATAAATTAGTGCATGCTTAGCGCACATGGGACTATGATTATTCCCACCCATGTCACCCATGTGCCACTAATCATCATCACCAATCAGCTGAGGGGGCAGGCTTTCTTCTTTGCTTCTTTGTTCTCTGGTTTCATGCTGACCTTGACACTGGCAGTGACCCTGAGCGAGCTACCCTGATCGTCAGCAGTGACTTTCCCTCTGCTGTTACCTGCATTTGCCAGGAGTGCTTACACAGCATGTTTCTCACCATTGTCCCTGCAATAAAACTGCTTCTGTTACAGAAATCTTGAATCTAATTTGACAAAAGCCCACTGTGAAGCCTCTTCTGTCTTCTCCCCTCCTCCCAACTGCCAATAATATCTGTTTCGGACTTGAACTCACCAGCTGATTGAACTTCCCTGCAATATTTTGCATAGCATCTTCCCATAGAGTCGTGAGGCTCTTGTTGGCCACTCTCCTGGGCTACCTTCCTGACCAGAGACAAGTCTCGCTGGCAATGCTGAGTGGAGCTGAACAGCCTTGGAACCTACTAGGTTGTGCCTTTCATGTGGGTTAATGTTGTTTATTTGTTTTAAGTGTAAAATCCTTAAGTGTGGGAAAAATTATTAAAAGTATTCTAAAAAAAAAAAAACATGGACAGTAAAGGTGAGTGATACCTAAGGAATCCTAACGGAACAGAATTTGGCAGTAAGGAGTGCTAATCGGGGCACGAGTACTGTACACTTCCGTGGCTAAGAGTGTGGACCTCAAGTGTGACCAGTGATAACTATTTGTCTTTGGATAAGTGACTTAACCTTACTAGGTCACTTCTGTAATTCAGAGATAATAAGAATATTTGCCTCCTAGGGATGCTGATAATAAATGTAAGGTGTTTATAGCAGTGCTTGTAATGCAACAGAGGTAAAAGCGTGCATCTGCTACTACCAGCATCATGGTCCTATTAGTTCTTCTTAGAAAGCATCAGCGAGGTAAGCAAAGGGCAAGAGTGAAGCTATACACAGTATTTAACATGAGGGTAGGGGGGTAGATTTATGCTACCAAAAGTAGACATAGGCTAAGGGCGAGAAAAATATCAAGGATTCCTCATGGGCATTGTTTTAATATATTACATGTATTATATAAAATTGATGACATCACCAGGTAGGTACCACTTTTGTGGTGTATCATAGACAATGAAACAGGTATTGAAAGGTTAAGTAATCAACCCACAGGCCATGGTAAGTAATTGTTAAGATGTGTCTCTAAGTATTCTGTGAGCTAAACACTGTGTATGTTGATGGGAAGGAGCGGGGATTGGGGAAGTTGGGGGAGTTAGAGGCCAGGGTCTTTTGAAGATCTAAAGCCATTTATTCGTGGAGTTAATTAGATATTTATGTAATGTCTTTGTATTTAAGATCATTGCAGAAGAGGGAATTTTGTAAATGTCTTTTGTGAGAAAGAGAGAAAAGTGAAGGGCATGTGGAGTCAGGCCTGAGTCTGGGCTCAGGCGCTAATGATCATGCTCAGAGTACAAAGAATTAACTAGGGAAAAGGAAGGGCATGTAGGGTGTGGGAGTGATGGATCTGGGCTGCGATGGGCAGATATTCAGGTGTTTCGGGCCTTGCTAATTTGGAGAGTGGGCAAGCTGGTTCAGTTTGATGTGGGAGGCTTAGTGTCTGCAGTGCTCAAATGAAGGTTTATGTAGGAACCCTTCTGTGTGCCTTTCTCAAACGTCCTTAGGCTGCCTACATTGACACTGGGAATTATCAGTGCCTTGTATTTAACGTCCATTTTCTATTTTGTATTTGTGCATTGGCTATTCTTTCATTTAGCCAGACTGTCCAGGCTGTCTGTGACTTCACTGTGTGATTTGTTTCATCACAAATCACCAATACTGGAGGGAGTGTTCCACATCCTGGACTTCTCATCTTTCAAAAGAGGCAGAAACATAAAGGCCCACAAGCAATGCTCTTCATCCTCTTGGTAATGCTACAACAATATCCATGCCACTGGTGCCGAGTCTAGCATGTATGAATACTCCATAAAGTCCAGCTGCAGATGCTTTTAGAGAGAACCTGCCCTTTGTGTAAGGTACTGTGTTATGTACATAGAAAACTAAACATGAGTCAGATGACCCCAGCTCTCGAGATGCTTGCCAAAAGAGAATCCATACAACTACACTAGAACTCAGGTTCTCAAGAGCTGAGACGCCCTAACTGATTGAGTCCTCCTCTAAACACCTTCAATCCCCATGACAACACCCCCACCCTGTGGTTGGCTGCTATCTCCTGGGCCATTTCACAGATATAGAACTCAATACTGCCCTCTCTGGCCAAGGGAGCATCATGGCCTCTCAAGTTCTGGGTGGAAGGCCATGTCCTAGGGAAGGGCCACAGTCTCTTCACTGTTGGTGAGCCGTGGAGACTGCCTTCAAGATGGACATGTGGAAGATAAAGGGAAATGGACTGGGACTTCCAAGGTCCTTTGTTGGATCACAGTGATGGCAACGTAAGAGGAAAGGGCATGTTATGGGAATATCTCATGGAGCCTTGACAGACTGAAGGTAGGAGTCAGAGGACATGTTAAAGACAGACCGAAGCTATCATTTGGAGGATCTTGAATACTCTCTGCATGTCAGGTAAGGGAATGGCCCTCATGGAAGTCATAATTCTATATCCTGCAAGTAGCTGGGAGAGTAAATCCCCGTCTGCAACCAAATCTGATGAATTTCCCCATATCCATAGCCCTTATACTCACCTGGATATCTCACCTCCCCCAGTTCAAGGAGACATGGTTAGACTAGAATTTTCGTAGGGCCCTCTGCTGGCCCGATCTCCCCTGCAGACCTGGTTTATATGCATAACAGCCCTAAAGGGAAGCCCTGTCAGTCTGCCTTACCTGACAGAGTCTTAAATCCTCTAAACTCTGCTTCTGCTCTTGGGCATGTGCCAAGTGGCATACAGGGGGTGGGGAGAGAGAGAGAGAGCTCTGAGTTGGGGTTGGGGCAGGTGTGGGTCAGTGATAAACAGGTTTTACCCATGATGTTGTCTCTCCCTATGATAATGAACTCATCACCAGCAAAGGAATTTAAGGCGATGATTTCTCCAAAAGCCATCGGCCCCATTGCAGTCTTGCCTAAAAATATAAACATACCCTTCCTGGGGACATATTTGCATTTTTGGGTGAAAGAAATTCATATATATGGCAAAGATGCCTCTGTAATTATAGAAAGTTTATTTCTGTCCCCAGATGTCAGCAATCAAATTCCCCATAAATGTATTTTGTGTAAATCTGTCGGCAGCTGGCCTCCATTCAGTTTTCTGGAGATATTAGCCTGTCTTTGAGTTTATGACAAAGTTAAAAATTATTCATTAAACTGACCTGCAGTATATTCAGTAACTGGAAAATTGCCTTGCAGTTCTATTTGGTTTGTAGATGTGATCACAAGTAAATTTTTAACTTAATTAATTGGCCGTTTCTGTTGACAAGAAATTTATGTGGTAATAATTTGCTCGAAATAGATGCCGACTGTAGGAAATGAGATATCCATCATAGGCTTGTGTTCCAGCAGCTGCACAGTGGCTATTATGAAAGTATTTCAGCCTGCGTCGACCCCAGTGTTTGTGCAGTCAAGATTATATATACCCACGATCCATGGCCTGCCAGAGAGGCGCTGGTGGAGGTCTATGATAACAAAGACTCCGTGATTTATGGCTTGCTGTGAAAGCAGAGCTTGATGAGATTAAACAATTTCATAGCACAAGTGTTTCTCAAGACCTGATTTGTAGTTGCACGCTGATGGTAAATCACATTTATATATCTGCAAGCGTGCTCAGCAGAGGACTGCAATTACAGTTTAAGACAGCTACTTTTTATTTAATTTTTATCCTGGTTTTGTCTCTTTTATATCCCCTTCGTCTGCAAACCGTTCACCTTCACAAGTCCTTTCGTGGTTAGGAGGCCAAAGATTGAAGTCAATGATCTTCTTCTTGTCCTCCTGCCAGCCAGGGAGGGAGGCAGGGCAGGTTCTCAGAGCAGTGTGAACTGGCTCAAACTGGATTTGACTGGTATGAGCTCTTTGTTCCATTCTGTGTCCTGTTTTCCTTCTCCTGTGGGTGTATAGCAGACACTTGTGCTTCTTGGCACCCAGGTGGAGACCAGAAGACTTCACCATGCTGCTTTGGAGGGTGTTATCAGGTACAGGATATGCAGGAAAGATGAGGATTATATTCATTTCTGGAGCTTAATTGCAAGGTTGTAGGAAAACTCGGGCCTCACAGCTGGTTCTTCTTGAGTGTGACACTGCAACTGTGCTCCTCTTGAGTGGGACCATGGAACTGTGCTTCCCTTTTTTTTTTTTTTTTTAACTGTTGTGGGCACATCCTCATCCCTGTGCTAAACTGTGGTACAAACACCTCTGCCTCCATAGTGATCTATGTATGTTGCTAAGAAATAATGAAAACAGCATAACAACAATAACAATAATGACAGTAATAATATAGTCTTAAACGGTTGGTGCTCACATTGCTGAAATTCAGAAGGAAAGGGAGCAGCATCACTCTTAGCTGAAGAGGCTAAGGAGAAAGAACAAGCCAGGGACTTAGAGAGTAGATCATAACAAGCACTGGGAAGAGAAGATTCTAGACATTGCAGTGGTCTGCATAGTAGAAGCCATGGACTCAAACCCAGACTCACTGAATAATTATAACAGTGACATAATAATACCTGTAGTCGGATGTTTGCTCTGTGCCCTGATCTGCATTTCTAGTACGTCATTTTACTAACCCTGGGAGACCCAGTGGAAACCCACTCTTGAGAGCTTTTACTTTCAAATGTTTTGTTGTTTTTCACCAAGGAATGTGGAAACTAGCAAGGAAGCACTCCTCTCCAAGGCCTCCGATTAAAGCTCTAAGACAGTGATTCTCAACCCGTGGGTAGCAACCCCTCCGGGGGTCACATGGCCCTTTTACAGCGGTCACCTTAGACCGTCCCAAATCAGAGGCATTTACATTACAGTCCATAACTATCAGAGTTACAGTTATGAAGTAGCAGCGGAAATAACTTTATGGTTGGGTTGCCACAATGGAGGAACTGTATTACAGAGTCATGACATTAGGAAGGTCGAGAACCACTGCTGTAAGAACTCAGGTTGCTTCTGTTTTCCCCAAAGCACTCAGGTTTGGTCTTTGTGGCAGTCTGGAAAATGGCCTCCCTACTATGTCCACACACTAAAGGTGGTCCTTAAAACATATGAACATTGTTTTGGTAGCAAAAGGGACTTTACAGGCATAATTCAGGGTCTTAGCTAGGTGTAATACACTGTGCTATTCTGATGGGACTGGTTTAAACACAGTCATTGGGTGGAAGGACTCAGGGTGATATGATGGAGTCTGAGACAGAAGGAAAGAAATACATGGTTGCAGGAGCTACTCAACGCATCTTTACCCCTCACAGCATCAAAAAGGGGACAGCTCGATTCCACCCAGTAGGAGCGTTTACCACTAACATTCAGACAGTATGTCGGTGCTGTGTTAAGCTACTGAGGCCATGGCAGTTTGTTGTAACAGCAAACAGGACAACGATACGAGCCAGCACATTTACTGGGCTCGACAGTGAGTCTGGACCTGATTGTGATAGGGTGGTAAAGGCCCTTCAAGACAGATGCTTTTGATTTCTGTATTTGCCCCAGTTTCTTCTCATCTACAAGGGCAGTGATATTTCTGCCTATTTTGCTCACAGACCTCTAGTACCTAGGACAAAGCGTGAGGTATACTAGACATCCATTAAAAATGTGTTCAGGGATTAAATGGAAGGTGTCATCATGTCTCTGGAGTATGCTTGGCCATTCTGTTCAAGATCCAAGCTTTTCCAAGCCAGGTTGCTTATGTCAGAACTCATCATTTATGCAGGACAAGGGGAGCAATGAGTCTCCATTTCTTGTTGTCTACAAACTTGTAATATCTCAGAGTGACAAGGAGGTCTTTAGAGCCTAGATTGAGAATCTCTAATAAATCCATATGCATTGTTAATTGTGCTAAATGTATATGTGCATGTATATATATGTGTGTGTACATATGCATGCATACATATATGTGTTTTCATAGATTACATTTTTATCTTGGCAGTAAGAGAGTGGGTGCATTTTATAAAAAGCTCCTAAGACTCTTACATCTTTCACCCGTGTTGGCTTTTGTCTTTTATTTGATAAACAGTGGTTTGTGTTTTTTTTTGAAAATTTCTAATGCTTTTGATCTTTTTTTCAAAAAGTTTTATTTTATGTATATGAGTGTTTTGCCTGCATGAACATATATGTACCACATATGTGCCTGGTGCCCATGGAAACCAGAAGAGGGCATTGGATGCCTTGGAACTGGATTTTCCGATGGCAGTGAGCCCCTAAGGTAGTGACTGGATTAAAGGCGGGTCCTCTCTGGGAGCAGCCAGTGCTGTTCACCCTGAGCCTTCTCTCCAGCCCCAGAGGTGACATAGCCTCCTTATTTCTTATTCTAGGTTTTATGCCCCTGGAGTCTGCTGGGTGCTTAAGAGCCAAGGCTGCTTCAACATCAGAGCACAGATGTCAAACTGGCCAATGAAGTTCTTTATTGTGGAACAATCCAATCCTCTATCTTTGGCCAGGCTTCCAGAGATCTGCTTTGAAAGTCTGGGGAAAGCAGAGAGCTGTTTCTCCCTCTAGGGTACTAGTGTATTAGCCTCCCAATAAAAGTTAATTGAATTTAATTTTATGTTTTAAGTGTGATGCATTTTAAAGTTCTCCCCAGTGCTAGAGTCCCCATTGAAAAGGCAGTAAATTCATATTATTAAACCACCAAATGTAAGTCAGCTCAAATAAGCATATTTGGCAATCTTTATTCTGGGTGTGTGGGACTGACCTTGTCTTGAAACTAAATCATTTCATCCCAGACAAAGTCTGTTTGGAGTTAATTGAGGAAGCCGTGGAGAAGTGCACTGGGTCACTCAGAGCTTTTTATTCTTTCTTTGGCCCTTGCTCAAAGAGTTGCCATGGTATACACTTCCCAATTCCAGGGCCGCCAACATTTTATAAATACCAAAAGTTGCCATAGTGTAGGAGATGATAGAGTGATGTAGGTTTTCCCTCTGGAGATTGCTCATCAGATGACCTGCTTCTCTGCTCGTTTGAATAGGGTTAATTTGTTGCTGGAACATTACAGAGTAGCATGTGGTAGGAGAAAGCACACTGGGCTGGAACTCAGACAGGCCTAATAGGGAACCCAGCGCATCCATTTACCCAGCCAAGTGACCTCAGGGTTGGGAGAGAGCATCACTTCTGTAGACTGGATGCTAAAAGGTTCAAACATTCAATTTAGGTTTCTTGGCCGCTCTGTGGAATGACCAGAGGGATGATGATTTCAGTAGTGATTCAAGGTCAACACAGCCAGAGATTCAGACTCCCAAACTCTTGTCCCTTTGTGCAAAGAAAACAGTTCACTACTCTAGTGGAAACCAACCTGCCAAAGGTCTTCAAAGTTCAGATCTTCTCGCTGTTTTATGTGTCTGAGGCATCTGGGACACCTTCTTCTATGATGGTCATGATGTAGATGGTCAAGCCCCACCATCAAATCCTTCCATTTTAAAAGAGTAGAAAATCTTACTTATCTGAACATTTTGGCAGGGAATTTACTTTTTTATGTTCTGCCCCTTTTACACAGATGTCTCTTGCCTTATAAATTGCATGTATCCTATTAAACTCCAAATCGAAGTTGAAAATACTCTTCTAAACTCCTTGTTTACCAAACATCATAGCTCAATATCGTTTACCTTAAACCTCCTCAGAACACTCACACCTGTATTTGAGCATTATCATTCAATGTGAAGCCTCTCTTCTAATTAAATGTTAACTGTCTCATATAATTTAATGAAGGCTATAATAAAAACTAAAAATAGAATAGTTGTATAGATTCACTTCTATACCACCATAAAGTAAAAAGTTCCATGTTGAACCATCTTAAGTCTGGGTCCATATATATTCTCATCTGACTGCCTTGTTCCCAGCACAGGTGGCCAGGAACTATTTTGTGTGTGTCTGTGTGTATGCGTATGCTTCTGTTTGTGGCGAACAAAGGATGGCCTTCGCAGCTATTCGTCTGGCCATTTGAAGACAGGGTCTCTATGCTCTGGTGCTTATCAAGTGGTTTGGACTGACCAACGAGTGAGCACAAAGGGGTTGCCATTCTAAGCACTAAGATTACAATTACATGTTGCCCTGCCTGGCTTCTTTTGTTTTTTTGTTAGTCTGTAGATCCAACACCAGTCTTCATGCTTGCAAGAAGGCAATTAACATACTGAACTACCTTCCCAACCTCTTAGACTGACCCGACCTGCAGGTCCCGTTATTCAGGGTCCGAAGAGGTTCTACCTGAAAATCATGAGCGAGAGAAAGGAAGAAGACCAAGCAAAATTCACTTGTCAAGGTCTCCCTTTATTAGGGAACAAAACCAGTATATACAGCCCCAAAATGGGGAGCTAGGCTTGAGGTGGGGGGTCGGGACTTAGGACAGTGAGCAGGAATTGG
>JAQHUG010000198.1:2629592-2660388 GCA_028555095.1 Dicrostonyx torquatus
AAAAAAAAAAAGAATTGTCTCTATCTTTTCAAGGGCCTGGGTTGTATCTGCTGGATCAGCAGAGCGGCAGAATTGGCCTTGGAGAATGGAAATTCTCATTCTTGGAGAACTTATCTGTAATGTTTGATTTTCCTTTTGTTTTTCAACCTCATCTAACTCCACTGGTCTTATATTGTTGACAGGGAACATTTTGTTTAACATAGTATTATAAGCATCTGGATTACAAGTAGACCCAAGTACTCTTGTTTTGGGGAGATGGCTCAGCTGGATTGTGTTTGTTGTACAGCCATAAAGTTTTGAGGTCACTCCTAGAACCCCAGTGACACAGCTGTGCATGATGGTATGTAGTTGTAATCCCAGTCTTGGGGAGGCAAAGATGGCGAGATCAGTGATGGCTCACTGACTACCTAACCTAGCCTACTTGGTGAGTTCTAAGCTGTTGACACAGGAGCATAGTTAAGGTAGACTTCTGGACATCTACACACAAAGAACACCCCACATCTACATATTAAAAGATACAGGGAAATATCCTTTAATAAAGGCCATTGCTTCACTCCCCCATTGCAGAGGGTATTTGGACATGCTTTGGGTAACTATGACCCAGTATTTGCATTAGGGTTTGGTAAAAAAAAGTGTTGGACTTGAATAGAAGACATGTCATGATTCCAACAAAACCCCAATGGCTTGTTCTCATAAGTGTCTTATAACCGACAGTGTGGAATGGGTGAGCATTACCTTGACAAATGAGTCTGTAAGTGATCACTTAAATTCTGATGTTTTCGGAGCATCTAAAGGGATCAGGCCATGTGGCTCATGTCACGGATTTTGACAAGTATTGAGACGAAGTAGGATCCTCAAGAAAGGAACGTGAGGATTCTCCAGATTGTTGTGGATGCTGCTGAAAGCACTGCTAGGGGAGCTATTTCCATTGGTCCTCAGTGCTGTTCCCATGCTTTTTTGGACCCGATAGATACTCTGAAATCTTCAGGACAAAAACAAGTTGTAAGTAGTACTGAGTCTGCACCTCAATCCATAGTCATGTGTGTCTCTCCTTGCTTAGTGTGGCAGAAGGAGTTACTGGGATATGTAGCAGAATTATGCATATACCTGTACAATATTTTGAATACTCCCCAAATTGCCAATTACTTGTTATAATCTTCTTAATGGGCCTAATCCTTCAGCTGGCTTATAGATTAAGTAGAGTACATTAGCTCTTAAAACATTTCCTTAAATGCTTAACTGAATCCTGGAATGAATTTGCTTCTTTGCTAAGGCTGGGATGAAAAGGTAAGCTCCACAATAAGACTGAATTATTATTGTTAGGGCAGCCTTGCCCTGTGGCCCAGGCTGTCTTCAGATCCTTAGTCCCCCTGTCCCATCCCCTTGACTGTTTGAATTAGAGACAAAAGTTACCATGCAAGATTGAAATATCTTTAAACACTGACTTCTTAAACCATAAGAAAATGCATTGAAATTGAGATTTCTTTTCTTTCATGCAAAATGATCTCTGGAGACTTTCCTACTTTCTGGTGGCCGTGACTAGGTAGACATTGCTTCTTTAGAGGAATATCCATGCTTTCTACACCTTGAGAATGAGATCTGGCTGGACTCACTTAGCATTCATGGGAGAGAAGAGTTGGCTGCGAGAAGCAGTTATGGTGGTGGGTCTCAGCCTTCCTAATGCTGCGACCCTTTCATATAATTCCTCATATTGTGGTGACTCCCAAACACAAATTTTTTCCTTGTTACTTCATAACTGTAATTTTGCTACTCTTACGAATGGTTATGTAAATATCTAATATGTAGGATTATGTGGTATATGACCTCTGTGGGGGTTGAGACCCACAGGTTGAGAACCACTGATTTTTGGGCATGCATGACACAAAGAGGCATCATAAGATAGTTTTCTGGTCTTAGATTAATACAGGATGCTAGTGAAGACCCTCCCATTAACTCAAAGAGCCATAGTGCAAGACATTTTGCATGGGTTTTCAACTTGGGAATTTTTGAGGTACAATTTTCTTCTGTGCTTTTACTTCATCCCACAACAGAAAAATGATTTTCTTTTTCCTTCCAAGGAACAGCCAATGAACATTACTACAAAATGAACCTGAAGTGTTTCTGGGGGGCTCAGGAGGGATGCACCATCCGGTATTTCCCCTTATCTGTTTGCTTTCTCCTCCCCTTTTCTTCCCTGTCTTTCACTGTTGGATCTCAGAATAAATAACACATATACATCTTTAACTCAGATAATCAGAGGCACAGTCACCTGGGATATTATGATGAACAATGTACATTTTATGTACATGGTGTCATAATAATTTAAAGTGTCATCTTAATCTATTTACGATCTTCTAATGACTGAAATGTTTTACGGTTGCGGGGGATATTTTATCACTGAAGTTTTAATGGCTGAATCACTAACACCTGGCTGTCTGGAATGCTTTTCTTCTTCCCAGTTAGGCATTTAAATGCATTTCTGGGAGGCCCATGGGGTGGGATGTGACATATAAGCTCTTAAAAGGAGGGAAATCAGTTCTTGATATCTTAATGATACATGAGTATCTGCATGCTTAGCATTAATGCTTTTAAGTAGAATGGCTTGATTAAGGCCCTTGGTGGATGTGGTCCCTCTCTCCCTTTAAACACCCTTCCTTGAGAACTCACACATGAAAATGCTTTGTTTATGTCTACCCCTTTAAAAATTCTCAATATTTCATACGTGGTGTTTTCTTTGTTTTCTACCTTTCCAATTTGTCATTTTTCATCACCTTTGTACTTTTCTCTGCTTGACTGGCTTCCAAAGCAATTCAATTACTTCTTTATTGAAAATTTTCTGTAGTCCTTTGTTTTGTTTATTTGGCTGCTGGGTGAAAGTTATATACAATTTTATACTTCTGTGTATACAACTTCTGATCCCTGGGTCACCGAACAGTTGCTTAAAGAACACCACAATTCTATACCTCTGTGTTTACAGCTCTTCGTGCCGGGGTCAACATACAGTTACTTAAAGAAGACCAGACACGGACGCATGAAAACATCACTGCAGCATATAAGCCAAAGTGTAATTAAGCCCATCGCAGGCCTCTGTGGATGTTTACTGATGATGATAGTGGCACTAAATTATCTGGTACAGGCCAGGAGAGGTCAGTGCAAGGTTGCCAAGCAGCCTGCCGTAAGCCCTCATAGAGAAGACCTGTGTTTCAGCTCCTCTTGTTAGTAGGCTGTGTAGACAGCCTTCCAGCGAGGTGTCCTCTGCAGTTTCCATAGTAACCCACTGAAGGAATTCAAGGTGATGCTTGCGTCCACAGTTTGTCGGAGGAGAGACTTCTGAGATCATCAGATGAGTACATTGCCAAGCTCACACAGTTGGGAGGTGAGCGGTCACAGCCAGGAATGCAGTCTTCCAGGCGCATATCTACTTTTTGACCTTTGCTGTGTTGCTAGCAGCCACAGAGTTCCTTGCAGAGTGTCTTGTGACCAAGTCGCTGGCTTACAATGGCCATGTGGCACCAAATGTAGTTGGATGTGTAGCACCTTTTCATATGCGATGCCTGAAAATATAACAGCAGATCTCTGTGTATTTGTCTCCAATGAAGATTGACTAGACTGATGAAATAATGAGAGGCTTTACTTCCTTTCTTATCAACTAACGGTGTTCCTGGTGACAAGTCCCTGTAATACTGCTTTCTAATTCACGATACATGCTCGGTGTTGCTTCTGTTTGCCAGTAGATTGGGCTAATGTTTCCATACAAGCCTGTTTTGACTGACACCAGAAAGCCTTGTGTGATGGTTTGTCGTTGGGCAGTTAAAACAGAGAAGTAGTCTGTCCCCATAGAGAATTGAGAAACTATAGACATGGCTGCATATGGTGACCCCATGTCTTTGAATGAGCAACTGCTCTAAAATTTTGGGAACAAAAGAATGAGAACTGCTGTGTTTGCAAATTTGGGGGGAAAAAGAAGAAAAAGAGCCATGTATATTTTTAGGTAAATATTTATTTGGCCCTATATCTATAAAAATTTAATATTTGCCTTAGGATACTTGTAGGATAGATGAAGGTACCAAAAAACAAAAATATTTTTGTTGCCATATATAGAGACATGTGAAGAATTATACAGTGGGGTCTGGAGAAATAGCTCAGAGCTATTTAAGAGAGCTACAGGATCTGTAGGTTGCCACCCTGACACCTGGCATCTGTAACACAGCCATCTGCAACTCAAGTTCCAGGGGATCCAACACCATGCTCTTTTTGCCTCTGCAGTCACTGGCACAATGTGGTCTACACACACACACACACACACACACACACACACACACACACACAGATATACAAAATATAGGCAAATCTTGAAAAGAATTATACATCCAATGTCTTTTTTATGTTGATGTCATTTCAGAGTTTTTTTCCTAAATTTCTTCCTAGTGGTGTCAAATAGATGATTTTAGGTGATGTGGGCTAAGTTAATGGCATCACAATTTAGCTTTTTCAAGATACAAGATTTAGTTCTTCATGTTTGAGCCTGAGAGAGTTAACTGTTAGGAGTTAGGGGCCTCTCCAATTAATCAAATTAATGAGCCAAAGGCCACATATGACAGGATCATCATATGTGTGTGTGTGTGTGTATGTATATATGTATGTATTTCCAGAAAGGATATGTGAAATGCCCAAACAATGATCCATCCCTCACAGTTATCTCCAAAAAGTAACTTAGGCCTCTTGAAGGAAATCAATCTCATTTCAAGCTTTGGGGTCAGTGACCCAGGGGACTCTGCTGCTTCTGTCTCAGGCTATGCTATGTCTGTCCTTTCAGGAGCAGTATGTCAGCTGAATATTTGTCATTTCTTTTTTTAAGTCAAGACAGATCATGTTAGAAGTTCATTGTTCCAGCCGTAATTCTCCAAAGGTTTGAGAATAAAACAAGTAACCAGGCTGGGGAGGTGGTTAAATCATTGACTTGTTTGCTGTGCACGCTGTAAGCCCCAAGTTCAGTCACCCACGTAAACAGGCCGAGAACAGTGGCAGATCTCTCTTATCCCAGGGTGAAGGAGACAGAGACAGAAGGATCTCTGGGGGTTCATGGCCAGATATTCTTGCTGAATCAGCGAACTCCCAGTTTGGTGAGAGAGATCCTCAAAAGTAATGTGGAGATTGATTGAGAAAAGACACCTGGTGTTACACTTGTCCTTCCCATGCATCTGTACACACTTGTTTACACTGCATGGTCATATCCCATATACCACACATACAAACACACACATACACATAGGTAACATGGCTCTTTGAAGTGCATAACTTTATATGATGAAGTCATCTCTTGGTAGCTATCATCATGCTGCCCAAAATACCTGTGAAATGTATCTTTATCTTTGACTAAGCACTAGGCCTAAGCCACATCTGGACTTCAGACTTGTCTCTACTCTAGTAAGAATCTTTAGTAATAAATGGTAAGGAGCTAAAATCTCATTTGCTAAATTTAAAAAAAAAAG
Source organism: Dicrostonyx torquatus (assembly GCA_028555095.1). Lineage (NCBI taxonomy): Eukaryota > Metazoa > Chordata > Mammalia > Rodentia > Cricetidae > Dicrostonyx > Dicrostonyx torquatus. The sequence continues at coordinate 2,635,085 of JAQHUG010000198.1, forward strand.
TAAGCAGGAAAAGAACTCACCAGAAATTGTAGGTTGTGTTCCAAGTGGTTTCATCAAGCTAAGGCATTATCTGACATCCACTAGACAGTTTAATAGGACTGCAAGTTTGAAGACCTAACTCTGTAGTTCTGGTTTGTTTTTGGCTTGGCAGTGTTTCATATCAAAGGCATATTCTATTTGAGATTTGTTATGTATTCTCATGGGCTATTGTTTGAAAAGATTCCTTCCTTGGATCAAAGTGAGTGTCACTGAGGTCCACAGTGGTTCACAATCACCTAGAGTGCTAGGCTCGGCTCGTAGTTTCATTCTTTAAGAAAAACAGAGAAACTTATGATCGTGTTCAGAAGAAGGACAAATCTGTTGCATATCTAGGGAATACTTGGCCAAGAATAGATGAAGTTGGGGTCATACGTGGAATCTGCTTTTAAGTACAAAGGACTTATATGGATGAGGTTTAATAGTTTGTAAAGGAGAAAGCTAGGCCTCTGGGTTAGTGCTAATACAGACAGAAGTTTGAATATAATATAAAAAGAAAATATTATGAAGGCTTCTTAGTAAATATAACTGTATGTTAGCTGGTAAAGCCATAAATGTTATTTTTACTGAAAGAGCTAACACCAGAACTGGAAGACCATTTTAGTGATGGTCCTATTCAAGAAATATCTACAACCATGTAAAATGCTGGGCAGATCTCCCCATAGAATGCAAAGATCCTTTCTCATTCAAATTCAATGCTATACTAAGAACCTCAAAGTTTACCTATACATGTTCAGTCATTTCCTTGCTTATATTGGAGTATGAAAATAAGCATGTTGGATTTCAATATCATTATGCATTATTCATGTATGTACATCCATGTGAATAAATATATTAAAAAGATGTGTGATGCTTGCTGCCACCTGTTGAAACAGAACAAACTTTCTATTATTTTGTTTGCTATGAGACAGTATTTTGCTAATAGTCTAAGCTGGCCTTGGCCTCACAGTCCTTTAGCTCAGCCTCCTGAGTGTGTGTCTGTACATACGTGGAGGGAGAAGAGGGAATCTACCGGCCTACTGTGCTCTTCTGTCGCTCTCTGCCTATTCTTTTGATGCAAGCTTGCTCCCTGAACCTGGGACTCTATTTTCTTGGCTAAGCTGGAACCCAGCAAGCCTTAAATTCACCCAAATTGGAGCTGAGGCCTATGTGGGACACACAGCTTGTTATAATGGTGCTGAGATCAGAACCCCATTCTTCATGAGTGTTAAGCAGTCATTCTTAATGGGGGAGCCATCTTTCTAACCCCTTCCTGGCTCCTCATTGTATCTGCCAATCTCTACAAGAAAATTAGGGATTAGGGACTTCATTTTCCTTAGTACTCAGCAAAACCTTGTTATTAATTTAGTGAATGGGTTACAGACAAGATCATTAACTACAACTACCTGAAAAAAAATAAAAAGGTGGTGTCCAGGACCCTGGTGGAATAGAAGCAATGTAAGTACCTGAAGTATTGGATGACATGCAAATTATATCAACTTCCAAAGAAGCCTCGCTTGTTTATTATTAAAATAGTTTTGAAAGCCCAGTACCCTTGTTATCGCGGAGGCTCTAAGCGTGCATGTCCTGAGGCTCCTGAAAGCTTGAACAGCAAACCCAGGGGCATGTGATCATTCACAGGGTGAAAAAAACATTATTCCTAAGTCTCTGACTTCCCAGTCCAAAGTCAGATTGGTCTTATATTTTAGAAATGTTCAACAGGTTAGCATTGGCTTCTTCCTCAGACCCAACTGTAGAGTCTTTTTATTGGCATAATGTGTCAACAGCTGCATGTACAACTGTTGTCTCTCAGCCTCTTCCCTTATTGAGTTAGACACCGTTTTGTAGGCTGAGTTCAAATTGTAAACAAATTATTTTTGCATATGGATCAATGGAAATTGAATAAAGTTTATTAAAACTATATTGGACTGAGGCGTGCTGCTTTCTCTCAGGGACCTAAACCAACCTCATTAGGCCAGCCTATGTTAATTTAAGAACAGGGAAGAAAGTATTCATGGCCCTTTACATATTGAGGTTGGGCTCAGCAGATGGTGGTTGTCTTGAGCATGCAAAGTTTCTCGTTTACTGATTTATTTGCTTGGACACATGTGAATGATGCCTGGTGAGCACCTAGCTTGCCTTCAGGACTCTTGTGGCTCCCTGCACACAGTTGGAGCTCAGTAGTGCTGTGGAAGGGACATTGTGACCTCACGGCTCAGTGGAAAGATGATAATGCTAAGAGCCACCATGGCTTACAAATGGGGGCCAAAGCAGGGCAACAGCCCCAGACTCTCTGCTCCAGGGTTCTTCCTACCAAATGGCCCTCTTGATCCGTGGCCTGTGAAATGTCTTAAATGTTCCACAGACCTCTTCTGCCTGTTCTCATGGCAATTTCAGTTTATGTTGCAATAAATGTTATCTTAATCTCAACTGATTGACGAGTTCTTAAAATAACAGCATTACCCAAGCTCCCCCTCACATTGTAAATCACAAATATTCCACTCGTTGGGAGGCATTTGGGTGGTCAGCAACAGTTTGGGGGATGACTCTGGCAGTCCCAACACTCTGGGAGGTATCTGAAAGGCCTGGACTAGGCGTCCAGTCGTTATCAGCTAATCCAGAGTGGGAGGCTGGCACAGGGAATGTGTGGTAGATGCCTAGCTACTATGACGTGACTCTTGACCTGCAGAACTGATGGAAAAGAATGAAAGAATTTAATTTCAGCCTGCTTTTCTATTTTTATGTGAACACCAGCCATTGGGAGAAGCAACCCCTCTGGGTTAGTGGAACATTCTTAGACATTACCCTTCAGCTCTGCTGGGTCTGCTGGAGGCAGAACCCTAAAAGGGGCAGCTTGATAGGACTGAGATGGGGTAACTTTTGGAAGTTAAAAGAAATGGAAATCATTATCATCATTGCCCCTCTTTACCTTGGTGCTACTTGAGGCAGAAAACGAGTCCCCGTGCACCCACCCCTGTTTGTTTTGAAGTCTTTCATCCGGAGAGCAGGGGATTGGCCGGTGGCTAGATAGTGCTTCTGGAGCCCTTGGCTTGCTGCAAATGTTTACTTACCCAGGTACAAATAGGTAAAGGTACAAAGCTAGAGCTCGCAGCTGCAAGGTCATTTACCTTCTTAAAATTCAGCTGCATGTGCCGGCTGAAGTAGAGGGCTTGCCGGTATGAGCCATTAACTGCCTGTTGTACTCAACCTCGCCTTGTCTTACACACAGCTGCGTGCGAGGGCCTGGTGCCGTGCAGCGGGCCCACCATGCGTGCCTTGCGAGCAACAAAAGCAGTTTAACTTGTGACCTCTGATCATATGATCTACTTACAGGGTGCAGGCTCAGTCAAGTGGAACTGGTAAATGATTAAAAAAAAAAAAAGTGCCTTGGTGCTGTGCCTACTGAGTAAAACATCATGCTAACACCTTCCGCCTCACCCCAGTCCTGTGGCTAGTAAGCGGCAGGGTGAAGACGCCGGTACCAGCTGTACTGTGGGGGAACCCTCCTCTCCTGAGCCAGATGCGGTGCTTCCACTGCAGAGCAAGGCGAGAAGAGAGACATCATCGGAAATGGCTGTCCCCCCTTCGCCCCGTCCTTTACTTCCTCATTAAGTGGCTGGGTCTAAAGACCCTAAATATGCCTGGCCTGTGTTGGTGCCTAACCTACCAGGATGGGAGTAAAGCAATGTTCTTAGAGGCACTCCATGTCTCCTAAGAATTCAGCTCTCTACTATTCTCTGATACAACTGACCAACAATCATGTTATACTCAGGGTGGTCCAACAAGAGATGATGCTCAAACTGAACCTTGAAGGAACAAAAGAATTTTGAGAAGGAAACTCTTACTCTGGGGAACAACTTGGACTGTTCCAGAGTCTTATGCTCTACAGTTTGTTCTTCTCTGAGCCATAAACTCGGTTTCTCACAGAGCCTAACATTTCCTGTGGCTCAGTGATGGACAACCCAAGGAGGCTTTCTTTCGCTGCCCTCCAGCAGGTATCGCTGCCCAATCCCTCCTGTCATTCCCAGCTATACCACAAGCCCTTCTAGGAAGTGAACACGTGCCTGTGGGAGTCTTGATTTTTCTCATAGCTCATAATAAAAATGTAGGCATATTGTTTTATTTTCTAATCAATCAGTTAAAAGCTAAAGTATGTATTCCCGCAATTGTGCTTCCTAGGTTTTATATATGTATGTATGTATGTATATGTATGTATATATGTGTGTGTATACACACATATAAAATATATACATATATAGATATATAACACATATGAGTATATATACCTATACATAAATCATGTATGTATGTGTGAAGTGAAAGTAGAAGCAAAACTGGGGGGGGGGCAGAGTGGAGAGGGAGGAGGCATGAGGAGAGAATATGTTCAATGCATTATATACACATATGAAAACTTAAAAATTAATTAGTTTTTAGGAGCAAATGAACTGATGTACAGCTGAATTATCATAGGCTAGGTCCTTAGAATGGGTCCAGAGGAGATGTTCTTCCTGTGTACACAGCTGGGGCTTCTGATGATGGAGAGAGAGAGAAAAGATGACAGAGTGAGCGAGAGACAGACAGAGAGACGGGGGGGGGCTGTGTTCATGTCAGCACAATGTGTTAAATATAGTATGTATGTCCATATGTTGTGGGATATTGTGGTCTCCCAGGCTTTCCAAGTTTGTACGGCTGTTATAAACTTTAAAACCTGCTTGCACTTCAAGAAGCCCCAGAGAACAGATTTATTAATGTACTCCTTCCTTTGTAAATGAGGCAATGCCATTTTAGTTGATCCAAGTACTTTTCCATGTAACCAAGGCCCCCAAATACCTTCTGTTTATATTCGAAGGGTCTCACCCTGACTCAGAGGCCCACACAGCAGACAAGTCCTGGGAAATGGACCCTGGGGAGCTTTATTATGTTCCCTTTGTTTTTCTTACTGGGTCTGTTTGAATGGCAGGTGACAATTACCCTACCTTTGATTGGCCCATTCCTGTCCAGGATGGGGATCAGCCCTGCAAAGGCCTTAGTGTACTATGGAGGGGCCAGATGTCTGCTCTGAGAGGTTGGAGGCCCTCCTGGGGTCACTTGCCCTGCTGTCCCCTCTCTAGAACTACAGGAAATGCTCCTCTGACTAGTTGAGGAAAGGAGTTTGGTTTTCACAAAGCTACAGAAATAAGAGCCTGTACAAACTTTGTGGGATTGAGGTTGAGTGCAATTGGCCATTTGCTCAGATTGGCCTCCGTATGAGGTGTCTCAGAGTCTCTGTCTCTCCCTACGCTGCACCCAGTCTCCAAACAAAGATAGTTTGAAAATCAGCAGTAGTTGGCGGCCAGAGCCTTTGTTACAGTCCCTTCCTGTGTAGCGACAAGTAGATGTGTAATGGCAGAGCTGAGGAGAGATGATGCAAATGAGGGTCTCCATTAGAAGTGAAGGGATGTGAACGTATTTTTGGTGTTGAAATAATTATAAATATTTAAGAGTAAAGAGGGGTCATGAGCTATGTAATCATCATATATGATCTCTCTATCTATAGAGGCAGAGACCAACGCATCTACTTTTGGAGTCACTCAAGAACGATGCCACAAAATTTAAAGTCAGACCATTATTATGAAAAGTAGGGAGAGATTGTGTCAGTGTGAAGACATTTTATAAAGTCCAGATATTATTACCTTTTGTTTGTAGTGAAGGATAAACCTTGTTAATCCTTAGGGAAGACAGTTAGCATTTTTATATATGATCAGGCTATTAATACCTTCCAACTTTTTATAAGAAGCGGAGCGCCCTGGTTTTGTCTGCTTCTCTCAGAGAGGACGCCATCTCTTTGATCATTCAGCCCCTGGCTTATTTTGTTTGTATGGCTCAGATGGCTGATGTTGATTGCTTCCTCCATGTCCTGTAGTCATTGGTTGTCTTGTTCCTTCCCACTAGAGTGTAAGTCTCAGGTTTCCCCTTCATCCCATTGCAAGAGTATGGTACTTGATTCAGGAGGACTTAGAAACAGAATCGCAATGGCGTTTTGTCCTGAAATGCAGGCCTGCGGTTTCCCCAAAGAATGTATAATGTCCTGTCTGCTGAGTGGACTTGCTTAGGGAATTTGACAAGATGACTCACTGTGCTGAACTCAGGGAACATTAAGCTTCTTCTCCTTGGCTTCTTAGACATAGTGCAACCTCAAAGATGCTTCAGGACCAAATTAAATCCTTCATCTTCTGGTTAAGCCATACAGCAAAAAGGCTGCCCTACCCTCAGGGTCGTGCTGAAATTTTAAAATGTACAATGTCAAATATAGATATGACGTATTCTGGAAGATTCCAGAAGACACAGGGCAAATTTTATTAAGTCAGCATTATCCTTGTCAATGAAATGTGTTTAGTTTTCTAATCAGAATCCACAGCCCTTATAAACAAGAGGGAATAATTCTGAAAAAACAGCTTAGAAAATTTTACATACATGTGAGACGAATCACTTCAGATCCAAAGCTGCCACTAGGAATAATTAGGAGTCACAGAACAGATCTCAGTAATGTGACAGCAGCTCTTAAAACATCCCACAGGATAGAGAAACACAAGCTGGCATGACCTATATGTTTAGTAATACAGATCATTGCCCTTGAATGCAAGTTAAAGGCTACGACCAAGTGCTGGCTGGCTTCATCGTGTTTTCAGGAGAAGCTCACGCACTGAAGTTTATTTATGAATTTGCTACACAGTGGTCTCTCACTCCCATTAGGAACCACAGAGTTTTCTAGGTATCAACTCAGCATGCAAAAGATTAAAAAGAAAAAAAAAAAAAGAAAGATAATGGAAAGCAAACGCCCAAACCACGGCAGAGCCTAATTTCTTATATTCTGTCATGCTTGGCAAAAAGTGTTAGGTAAGACCCAGCTTAGACAAACGACTCTGTTAACAGTAGAAATAACCTTTTGTTTAATTAGAAAATAGGAGCTATATGGGACAATAAAGATGGTTACTGCTGCCTTCCGTCACTGCTTGCTAAATAGGATCGCACTGGAGATAATGGTAGGCGTTATTTATTTGTGCAAAAGCACACACTTAGTAATTGCTCGTGTTGGGATATCATGCAGAATTTGTTTCCTTTTATCCAAGGGAAAAAAAGAGCATGCTCTTTACTAAAAATGGCCAGGGCCTCCCTGGGCCAGCATAGCTAGTGTCTATATACTTTCAGGCCCTCTCTGGCCAGGATGGAAGCTCTATGCAGTTGTCAGCTGTATGGTGAGAGGTGGCAGGTCAGTTTGAACTGGCTGGTTTTGTCCAAGAGCACCTCGGGATCTCATGGAACATCTTTTCCAGCTCTAATGTTTCATGTCCAGTACAGATCTCCCAGCACAAGCAAATCCTGTTACCAGGCTGAAGAGGGGATAACTGTTTCCCACCCAAGGATGTGTTTGTTGGAAGAGCAAAATCTCCGTCATGGGTCCAATACCATGAGGTGAGGCTCACCCTGAAGCACACTACACCAGTTTTGGTCTCTTCAGAGGTGGTGGTGGGGTGGCGGGGAGGATGAAGGTATCACTGGATTTCAGAGTGGGTTCCATTTGGTTTCTGAAATACATGCTCTGGTTGCAGGGCTGTATGCAATTGGGGTCAACAGCTAGATTTAATGCATTGCATGTACTCCACATGGCAGCTCACACTTGGTTACCTTTGTGAGTATGTGTTTGTGTGTGCAAGTGTACGTGCATGCATGTGCGAGGATGTGTGTGCATGTGTGCATGCTCACGCATGCAAGAGTGCATGTGGAGGCCAGAGGTCAATTTTAGCTGCCTTCTACAGTGCTCTACCTTATTTTTTAGAGACAGGGTCTCACTGAACCTGAAGCTCACTTACTCAGCTAGCCTGGCTGACCAGAGAATTCCAGGGACCATCGTATCTCCACCTCCAACCCAGTTCTGGAGTTAGAGAGGTTTGCTTGCTATGCTAGCTCTTCCCTAGGTGCTGTGCTATGGATCCAAGCCCAGTTCCTCGTGCTTGCACAGTAAGCAGTTAGCCCACTGAGTTATTTCCCTAGTCCAACCTCATACTTGCTTCTTTGGGGGGCTCAGGAGAGTTCCATTTTCACATTTTTATTATATTTGCAAGAGTAGATGCTCCATTTCATGCTTTCTAGAAAAAAAGTATGTAGCTTATGATGTTGGATGGCTTATTTTTTATTACGACCGTCTACGAATGTATCCCTCCTGACCCTGGCGAGTGGGATATTTTCCCAGATCCCAGACTACCTTGCATCAGGCTTCAATCACCTGGAGAAATCTGTAAAACTGTATATACAGGTGTTTTGCCCTATCTTCTTCCTCTTAAAATCCTAAAGAGCTTTCTCTAGAAGGGTTTTCCATGGACTATCTTTATAAAAATATAGGTAGTATGTCAAAAGGAAAACTACCACAAGACTCCTTTTCTTCACATAATTCATTTTAAGCTTCAAAATCCCTGAAAATCCTCAGTCTCCTTTTGCAGGCTGGTTCCCACTCTATAACTTTCCTGATCACCCCCCTCAAAGGGAGAAAAAAGCATTTCTTCCAAGGACTGATAAGTCGTTGGCCGATGCTTAGCAACTGCATTCCTGTGCTGTAAGTAGCTGTGAGCCCCTTTGATGTGTCTGTCAGGGCAGATTTATTTTGTTTTAGCACATTGTCTACTTGTCCAGATGTATCGCGAGATAAAAAGAAGTCATGTTTACACTCCTCTCTCTCTCTCTCTCTCTCTCTCTCTCTCTCTCTCTCTCTCTCTCTCTCTCTCTCTCTCTCAGAAGTAATTAAATTGTAGTTGTGATGAGTCGTGGAGAGTTCCAGTCTTCCAGTTGAAGGAAACAGGAGTTGTCTGGAGTCAGGGAAAAAGGAAAACTCCTTTGGCGGCATGGACACCTAACTTGCTTAAAAACTAAAGCTTGGGCACCTGCTGGCTTGATTCTGGGAAGCCAGGGGCTGCTCTGTTGTGAGTCTTTTTTCCCTTTGCTGTGCAAGTTCAATCCAGAAGAGGAGTCGTGTCCATCCAGCACTCCCCTGTTGCTGGCACTGTGTTTCTGTGGGATCTTCCTTGTACACAGGCATGCACAATAGGCCTGAACTCTTGCTCCTCCTTTTTCCTTTTCCTGCCCTATGTCCTGCTTCCTTCCTTTCCTTCTCCCTCATTCCTCCTCCCCCCTCCTATTTTCCCTCTTCCATCCCTCATTTCTTCCATGTCAAGACATCCCTTCTATCACCTTTGTAAATGGCTCATCTCTTTTAAGTTGTTGTCACTCGAAGCTAGTACTGTCACTGTATTAGACTCCAGTGTTTCTGTAGAAATACATCTTCCCTTCACAAGGAGTTGATTCCCCTTGGGGTAGGGTTGCACCTTTTTTTTTTCCTTTTCTGATCTGGGTTTCTTAATGTTCACATTTAGAGACACCATTCTGAGTTCTGTTAATGACCTGCTCTTACAGGGACAGGACATTTAGAATTGCTGAAGACTGGCCCAGCAGCAGCTGTCACACAGACTCTAATCTGCTGCACTGCCAGCTCTAGATTTACATCTCAAATAGGTTACACTACAGCTCCCCCTTCTGCTGACTGAGCTGCGCGACACTGAGGGCTGCATCGCAACCAGGTTTCATCTATAATGGCAGTCCTAAGACCCCTTCTGTCTTTGGAGAATCAGGACAATGACTAATGGATGATTCCCTGCACTCCTTTAGTCTTCATTTTGAATTAAACTTTTTATGATGAATTCATCAAAAATCACAGGTTGTAGGAGCAAGAGAGGAATGTAACAAAAGGCAGGCCCAATTAAGCGGATCTTATGCTGCCTCACTTCCCATGGGGGACTCAGTTTTCTCCTGTAGGAGCCCCAAGTCCAGCCTGATGCCTCTAAATGCAGCTTGGAAGCCACAAGCTCTGGTTTTGTTTCTATCACTTGTGGATCAGACTGAACCCCAGGAAGGAAGTTTCCTTTTGTTCTAAACAACCTCTGGATGCCTCCTTTTGGCAAACCGTGTGCTGTAACTTAAGCCCTTGCATACAGCACGAATCAGCAGGGCTGGAGAAAGAGCCTGCACATGAGGGGCTGTGGGGGTAGCACCTGTGTGTGCTGCTCTCTGAGCGTCTAGGGGCCTAAAGGGGATGTTTCCTTCAGAAAACAGTGTGGACGACAGTAACTAGGAGGCCTGATACCAATGTTTTTCTACTCTGAACCCTTGGAGACTGGATAATGGTGTTTATTTAGCAGTAAATAAATTTACCATTTGACAAGAACTTATTGAGAAATTGCTATGAGTCCATTTTTCAGAATTGGGGGACTCAAGGTGTGAAGAGTTTGCCGCTTAGTGGAGGACCATCACGAAATCAGAGCAAGCGGGAGAGCCAGGGAGAAAGATTGTACTGTGAAGATATCTTGAGTCGGGAGACTGAGCACCTGAGGTATAGGAAGGCCACCAAGCAGGTTCTGGCTTGCCAAGGAAGAGGAACAAGGAAAGAGTCAGGCCTGAGAAGGAGAGGCTGTGGCCTGAGGCCTTGTTCAAAGCTTGAAACTCAGGCCAAGCATTACATTCTGCTTGAAGCAGAAAAGCAATGTTGTCAGATTTCTGTTTTAAAGGAACATTGTAAGGATTATTGCTTCAGCCAGGACATTTAAGGGTAGGCCAAGAATTCATTCCTCTTGATTATTTGTCCGTTTATTTGGTTTGGGGGCAGAATTTCTCATGTCCTAGGCTGGTCTCAAACTTGTTATGTAGCCATGATTAATTTGAATTTCTGATCCTCCTGTAACCACCCCTCAAGTGCTGGAAGGATGGGCATGTATCACCATATCAGGTTCATAGAGCGCTGGAGGTTGAACCCCAGGCCTCATGCATGGCAGGCAAGTTCTCTGCCAGCTGAGCTATACCCCTAGCCCCAAACCAAGTTCTCTCGAACAAATTCACTTCATTAGCTAAACTACAGGCAACCTTGGTGGAGGAAGGCAAGTGTGGAAGAGGGGATTGTGTAGAAAATACAGAGAGCAATTAGTTTCCTATGGGCCAAACCAGGACCCATAGTCCCAACACAATTGTTTCAGTATCTTTTTCTCTTGGTTTGCTACCACCACCCAGGCTTTACCCCCGTTACGTTCCCTGCCACTGTGCCATTAGCCTCTCTGGGCAGCAGGATGTGCAGCTGCAGGCTACATCCAACAGCTTGCTGACTTGGGTTTCTGTGGCCATTGTTTGCCTTTCCAAACCCAGGCGTCCTGAGTGTGGATGAAAGGGAAAGCGTGTATGGCCCTCTCTGTCCTGCAGCTGGGGCAAAATAAGTAGAGACAGTAGGATCAGGTCAGGAAAAGTATTTAAGGATAGTTTTTATGAATTGAAAAATGACTGGAAAGAAATCATTTCCAAACCTCACCGCTTCTCTTCTCGCTTTCCTTCCTTCCTTCTTTCATCTATGTTTGGCATCAGGTCTCCCTTAAGCACCACACACATCCTACAATGGGACTGCACATAAGCAGAGCCTCTCGGCCTCTTGCTGTCCCACCAGCCCAGGGTGTTACAGATCTGAAGACTTGAGAGGCACATGGCAGCCCAGGGTGTTACAGATCTGAAGACTTGAGAGGTACATGGTGTTGGTTCTTTAGGAAATATGGCTTTGAAACCCCGTTACATTTTTCTTTGGCCACAGGAAGAATGGTTGCTGCTCCGCCGACTTAATCATGCTGAGACTTGGTCCTTTCCCAAGCTGGATTCAGCTTCTTAGATCTGGTCTATCTCAAGGAAGCAGCTTCACACATATATATAAGTGGAAGTTCGGGAGTCGACAGCTACTGATGGAATGGAAGAATTCGAGACTGCTTCTCTCCATAATGCTTTTTCTCTGTGTGTTTATGACCGATTATCAGATCATTTAGAGGAAAACACTAAAAACGCTGTTTTCAGGCAACTCTTCATCTACAGAACCATTTACTACCATTTTCTTGATTCTGTTGCACTGGAGGAACAGGATTGTGTATTAAAAAGCCATTGGTGTAAAAGTTAATGTTTGATGTTTTAGAGCCTTTATCTAGAAGAGTGGAATCCTTTCCTAGAGAAGTTCACAAATGAGGGATTCATTTTACCCTCATAAAGTGTGGCTGTGCTTGAAGTCAGTACCCTGCGTCTCTGTCCTCCCCCTGCAGTCAACACTTGTACATACACCCTCATATTCTGTGGTCCTTTGAAAGTTCCAGACCTGAATGTCCACACTGCTTGCTGCTGCTTCAGAGTTTAGCTGCCCTCATGCGGATGGACAGGCCATGTAGGTAGCTCTAGCATAGGAGGGGGTTGGTAGCCCAATCAAATGTTTGAGTATGGTCCACCCTGGGCTGCCACAGTAGACGATGCTGAGTTCCTAAACAGAAAAGCTTGACTGTTTCCTTTGAGTCTTTAGTGGGATATCCATGACATACTTTTTAAGTGGCCCAGCATCTACTAGCATCCCAGTTTCAGCTCCTCTCCCATACATGCCAAGAGCATCAGGGAATCTCTAAATTCTCCAGGTCCTGTGGTCCTGGTTTGCTGGTTCACGGCCCTGGGTTTTAGGTTCTCTCAGTGTAAGTATCCTTGAGTCTCTTTGACAGAGGCTGGAGAGGTAGAAGAGGGTGTGTCTGGGTGGTGGAATGACAAAAACATGCCTTTGAGAAGGAAATAATGTAGAAATCATTTCCCTAGACATTAGAAGTTTATGTAAGGAGAAATTTTTTTTCCAAGAGAGTTTTCTGAGCTATTCCATTGCACTGTCATGTGTTCCTGTGCTGTGTTCTCTGTTCCTTGTGTGGACAGAATGACAACACTGTATCGTTTCAGGGATGTATGGTGGAAGGTACTTAGGTACTCAATGCCTGCCAATTAGTGATGAAACTTTCCATATAATTCCTGACTTATGTAAAATAAGCTGAACCAAACTGTGTGTGTGTGTGTGTGTGTGTGTGTGTGTGTGTGTGTGTGTGTGTGTGTGTAGGAGAAGATTCAGTTCTTAGCCTATTTGGTCTCTCTCTCATGTGTACCATGAGCTAAGCAGCTACTCTACCTCCCTTCCCTCTTGCTGTTCCCTTTAAGTGACTATTTCAATTTTAAATCTTCTGTGAGCTCCCCAAGCTTATTAAAGAAGAATTATATGCTAAAGCTGCTTGTGAGTGAGAGCCTGGGAAGTATAAAATTGTGCAAGAGCCGTGGGGAAGTATTTTCTGGATATGGAAGACTGAAGACTGGCCTATTGCACAATGGATTCCCTGTGGTCCAAACATGACAATAAGATGCTTTCATTGTCTGGGATACAGGGAGGGATTAAAGCCTTATGTAAAAGACTGTCCAAGGGGAATCCGTTCTTCTGGCCTGTGCTGTTCATTACTCTAGATTCTTAATAGTTAGATGTGCCTCTAGGGAACCTCTGTCTCATCGTCCCCTAATCACCTGTATCCTGGGGCAGGGCAGTAAGGACTCCCAGCTAGGTGCAGCCCTGTGATTGGCTCTCACTGGAGCAGAACTTTGTCTCTCACTGATGGGCATGCAACTCAGACAGACCATGTATTCCCAAATTTTGTTGGAAACTTATTTTCTCGTTGAATTGGATTTCACTCCACATGGCCCAAGCAGTAATCTTTTTGCCCTGTATTGTTGGACAAGGAGCCTCTCTAACTCACTCTGGTTATACGGCAAATGGTTCCCATGGCATCATAGTCATCAACAGTTCTTAAGTGTGTGTAACTTCTATTTCTACAATCCGAAAAAAGCTATACTCAGTCCCCGCCCCTACAAACAAAGCCCTGCGCATTCACCTCCTTTCTTTAAAGACACGCTTCTGGATATGAATGTCGGTTTGCAGGAATTCTTTCTTCCTTCGTGTTAATTATTTCAGCCCTCTGCTCCTGACAGATAGGAAGGAATGGGCAGCTGTCTGGCCTATAGAGGCCCTGCTTGTCTCCTCCCAAGACTTCTTCCATATATGGAAAGGGCTCACTCTGAAGTCACTGGAGATGGCACCTTGCTTCATCCCAGGACAACAGTGGCTTTCTTCTTTCTCCACCTTCTCTGAGGTGTATCAGAAACAGCCAGACAAGCATGTCTTCCCACGCTCCCCTTTTCCCACACCATCTCCCCACTGATGTGTCTGAACCCGCAAGCTACTGCTTCAATTGAGACATACGAAGGAAAAGCTATAATTTCTAAGCCACTGGGCCTGGTGGTGCACATGGGGACAGAAGAGCACAAGTGTGTGCGGGGCTTCAACACTGTCCCCAACCGGCAGTCAAACAAATCAATCCCACCTTCAGAGCGCCCTCCATTGCCTTGTGATTATGTTTGTGTAAAGTCTCGGGGTCTTTGATCAAAGAATGGCCTTTCGGGCCAGGCCTAATCCTCCCTGCCTTTAGGTGTTTAAATGTGTTTTTTTTTTTTTTTTTTTTTTTTAAAGTTGATAACAGCTGGGATTTAAGTTTGCCTCTGCCCAGCTTTTGTTTTGAAAGACCTTCTATTATCCATGGCTTCCCTTTTGGAGGCCAGGATGGATCATTGGGTAAACTGAAAAGCGAAAGAGGATCTGGGAGGAAATGGGCGGGGACTTTGAATTAATCTTCTGAGGAAGAATGTTTGATCAGTGGGGAGGATGGGACCTCTGAGGCTGACAGCAGGCACCTTTGGGAGGCCGGCGTGATTGGCACCTTTGAAGCCTCCCTCCTCAGGAGCCAGAGTCCAGTGGGTCAGAGCTTCCTCTGTCTGTGGGTGGTGGGAGTAATAATGTCGCAGCTCAGAGGATTAATTGCAGACAAGCATCAGGATTATGAGGGGTCTCCTGGGCACTAAAGGAACACTTCGAGGCAAGCCTCTGATCTGTCGGCCTTGGAGGAAATAAGTAGGATCTGCCTTTTTTTCTTTCTTTTTCTTTTTCTTTTTTTTTCTTTTTAGGGCATTTAGGATATTAAAGTAAAATGTAAAGAGGAAATTGAAACAGGGAGATAGTGCAAAGAATGCTGGTCCCCAAAGACAGTGTCTCCCTATTTGTTGGGAATGTGCAAAGTTTAACCCTTTTACACAGACGGCACCTTGGTTATAGTCAAGCCAAGGGACTTGTACGTATCGTGCAACAAGTTAGAGACTGGCTTCACGGCGCTACCCCAGTGTGCGGGCAAGGCAACGCTTTCCCTCCTCTGCCAGCTTTCACAAGGTCCTGACAACGAGGCTCTGGGTATAATTTTGAAACAAGTCAGGGCAGCACTGATGCCCTATCTGCATTAGCTATCTAGTGTATATTTTACTTCTTACCCTTCTGGTTCTAGTCAGGATGCTGCCAATAAATTCCGTGTTACCATTAAAGAGGCCATTCATCACGCGTCCTAATGCGATTAATCAAGATACACCACAGTCCCCTTAAAATGAGATCATTTTGATAAATCATGTATGACATGAAAAGACTTTATTCCTTTTAAGTGCAATTTAGACTGTAATTTTTTCCCTCATTCATGATTCATGGGAGAAACATGGATAAAATTCCCGTGCACAGTTACACCTTATCTACAGCCATAACTCAAAACTGCTTTTAGATGAAAATTCAGAGTCTTATTCACCAAAGCTGAATGCCAGCTCATTATTTTCTGGCATTCAGTAGTCCAAAAATAATGTCTGCACATTAAACAGCATTCTCAAAAAAAAAGAAAGAAAGAAAAGTTGGAACTGGCAAGGCACCGGTGCCATCAATTACACTCTGTCATCTTTAATAAGGAAAATATATCAGATGTCCTTTTGGAGAATCTGTAAGTGCTCAGCCTTCTCTGCCTCAATTTAGAATGATCTGGAAACAAAAATGGTGGTAGCAGAGAAGCCAAGATTTCAGCTGCCTTGTGGGATTGTCTCCTGGTGCTCCGGACCCAAGAGAGTTGTGTTTTGTTTTCCTCCTCTCATGGTTCTTGCTGTCTGTCTTTCCTGCGCCTTATGTCTTATTTCAGGAATGCCCACCTCACTTCATGAGCTCGGAGTTTTGCCTCTGAGCTGCTTGGTCTGCGATGCAGCCCCCACCCCACAGCTGTCACAATAATTTGAGGAGTGATATTCATAAACCTCCAATAGAAAAATAATTTGAAAATGTGCCTTCTGGTGAGATCCATCAAATTTAAGGTCACATTTTTGGTTAAAAGGCAGACACTGATGCTATTCATTAAACTGAAAAATGGCTTGTTTCCCACGAACACTGAAATAAACTCTGGGCAAATCTGTAGTCACGCTGGCACGTGTTCACAGAGGAAGCCAAGGGGAAAGGCAGCTCTGTTTAGTTTGGACATGGGAAGTCATCAGAGTTTTAGGCCTTTCTTAAGGCAGCGACTTGAGAAGATTGGTGGAAACAAATGTGGACAATTAGAAGTTCATTTGCCTTCTTTAGAGACAGAATCTTTGAAGGATCTGGGGGTTTCAGATTGTAAAGCCACTTCTTTGATTTCAGTACTGACTGACACCTGTGAGCAAGGGCTTGGGCATGGAGTAGAGTGGGCTCCTGCTGTCTTGGGCATGTGTTTTGAGGAATATTTGATTAACTCAGTGATACACACATCGTGTACCCATATCCTTTCTAGAGTCTTAGAGCACAGCAAACATGACCGCTGATTTGAGCTGTTCCCTTTGTCCTGATAGTCTCTGCACCTTAACCATTCAGACACTGACATCAAGCAAAGATCCCTCGTACCTTAGTCAATATTTTAAAAGACATTTTGGCCTGGTTATTTTTGATTGTACCCAGATCTGAGTCATGTAGGGTGTCCATGGAGTGGCCAGGGTACTTGGAGCGCTCCACATAACCTCTTGAGGGCCTTTTTCCACTTCCCTCCTCCCCACTTGGTCCTGTTTATTCCCCAGTCAGTTTCACTTCCCGCTACCTCCATATCATCTGTACATGTATGACTGCATCTGTAGAAAGTGTGATCCACACGTGAGGGATAACATACAACATCTGTCTTTCTGAGACTGACCACTTCATTTGCACCCATTTGCCCACTCATGATCTAACTTCCTTCTGTCTGATGGCTTCAAAGTCCCGTTGTGTATACTCCATGTTTTCTTTCTCTGTTCCTTTGCTGTTGAGCAGCTGGGCTGTCTCCCCAACCTAGCCACCATGAGTAGTGCCACAGCAAGCGTCCAAGTGTAAGGATCTGTATTGTAAGTTTGAAAGAGCTGCATTTATTTAGGTATATTTCTGGGTATGTGTGGATGCTCATGCATGTGTCTGTACATGTTCTGTGGTATATATGTGGAGGTCAGAATACAACTTCTGCCATGTGGGTCCCTGTGGATATTGAAGTCAGGTTGTCAGGTTTGGCAGCCAGCATCTTTACCCACTAAGCTGACTCTCCAGCACCCATGGTAATAAGGTTTTTAATATAGATCTCACTGTATAGTTAGGACTGGCCTTGAACTTTTTACAAGTCCGTTTCATCAATTTACCAAAGGTGGGTTTGCAGGAATGCGCTACTGCACCAAGATCTTATTCCTTCACATTCAAATGGAATCTTTAAGATCCCCTCTCAATATTCAGGTTGGATTAAAAATCTAAGGGGAGGGCTGGGAAGATGGCTTAGTGGAGGAGAGCACTGGCTGTTCCTGAAGAGAGCATTCATTTCCAGAAGCTCTCTCTGAAGCTTACAACCATCCGCATTCCAGCTTTGAGATTCAAAGCCGTTTTCCTGGGACATACATGGCATACGTTCACACACAAACACAGACACACATATACACACAAATAGAAAAAGTACATCTTTTTTTAAAAAAAAAATTGAAAGGCCATTTAGGCTGTCCTTATCTTGTTTAGGTTTCTGTTTCATCTTAATAGCTTTCTTTTATTGTGAGAAATCTACATTTGCAGGTTTAAATGTATCTCATTTTAAAAACCTCCTAAGGCTCAAGAGAGGGCCCAGAGGTTAAGAGTACTTATTCCCCTTGTGGAGGGTCTGAGTTCAGTTCCCAGAATCCACATGGTTCCTCATTCCAACTCCAGGGGATTTGATGCCCTCTTCTGGCTTCCATAGGTTCCTACTCATGCATGGTGCACATAGATTCATGAAGACACACACATATACAAATAAATAAATACAGAAATCAATATTTAAAAATAAATTGGTCAAAAGTTTCCTCATTGTAATAACTTTAATTAAACCTCTAAAGAATGACATCTGAAATATGTGTTTAAATTTCAGAAAATTGACAATGAAACATTTTCTCCGCCAATACAATGTTCCTTTCATACTAATTTACTGTCACAGTTATATTTTCCAAAAAAGCTTTTAATGCAGCACACAATTACTTCATACAAGGTTCTGCAGGTTACCTCATTAAGCTTGCTGAGAATCGGGCCCCTTGTGATCCCCAGAAATATTCTTGCATTGATCTGCCATTAACATGGCCCTTCTAAATTATCTCAAGTTTATCAATAGATATAAAAAGCTGAGCAGAATATGTAGGGCAAGAGGACTCGGTCCCCAAATGTCAATAGAGCCAGCTATGGCCAGTACTCAGGACTGTCCTGCCACCTGTTGGCTTTGCTTATGCATAACAGGGCATTGATGTCACTCACAGAGGTCTGTTACCCTCTGTGACCTCTGCCCCTGAGAGAAAAGGAGAGCCTTTGGGAGTTACAGCTGCTCAACTTCCGCCATCATTCACTGGCTTGGCCACAAGGCCCTTCTGTAATGCTGAAAATGTATGGCCAAGTACATTAGGGGCAGCACCCGTCCTTCCCTTCTGGATTCTTTCAGTTTTCTGTCGTAAGGAAACCCAAGAAGATGTGTCCTCAGTGGATTGCATGTGACAGTGTCTGCTTCTATCTCAGGAATCTGAGGCGTGATGGATAAACTGTCAGCCTTGAAGGATGATGTTTTCTCCATATTTCCATTATGAACCGGGCTGTCATCTCCTAATAAATTCTGTGCATTGGTATCAATTTATTTTTACAAGCAGAGGTCTGATGTATTTGGGAAAGGCTCTGACAGCAGTTTTGGCCCAGCTTGACAGCGTTGACTTCACCTCATTTTGGAAAGCTACTTTGGTTCCAAGGACAGAACTTGACCCTCAGCCCTTGAGAAGAAGGAGAAAAAAATAAAATAAAAGCCTCTGTGAGAGGAAGAGAGACACATGAGGCAAGTTCCTTCTTTTAAGCCAAAATAAATCAAGCCCAGAGGACTACCATGACATAACATTATTTCTACGGCAGCCCTGCAAAGCCAGATGGGAAACGCCGCTGTGGGTGACTGGCTGGAGATGGCTAAACTGTGGCAGTTACGCATTACAAGTTTGGCTACCAGGTTAGGTGGTCTCACTGGCTTTATTCTCAGACGGACCCTAGTTGTACAGTACTCTTCATTAAGTGAGAGGGAACGCGCTCTCGTGGAGTGACTGCCAGCCGGAGGAGAGAAGCTGCGTGGGTCCGTCTCTTAGAGAGCTTTGAGTCTAGTTTAGGGGCACAGAGTTAGAGAACCAGAATGAAAACAGTTAGGTTTCACAAGTGGCAGTCAAGATCAGTGCCCTTCTCTGACAATGACCCTTCCATTTTGCTAGTCCAGGCAGTGGCCACGGGGGGCAAAGAGCCTGGATTTGTGCCTCAGCTCTGGCATTTATGATAACACAAGAACCTAAGTGAGGTCTTGGTTAAATTTTCTAATTCGGCTCATTTTCAGCTTCCCCATCTATAAGACCAAACTGGGAGTTGTAACTGTAGGGTACTGCTCAGGAAAGTGCTGAACACAGTTCCAGGCACAAAGTACCCACAAATATTTACTATGTCTTGGTCTCCTCCCCCTTCTTCCTCCTGCTCCTGCATATAACTATTTTATCATTCTCTTTTATAGACAATAAAACTATGACTTAAAGAATTTAAATAAAAAACCTAAAATCACACAACCAAATGGCAACATTGAGCAGAGAAAATGTAGAAGACAGTACACAGGTTTTGGATCAGTCAAGGGTAGACTCCTTGAAGCTTAATTAGTACTATTATTATTATTGTTATTTTCACTCCTGAGCCATAAAACAGCCTCGTGCCTCTATAACTCCAAACATTCTTTCTATGGATAAAAGGTGTAGATAATGAGGTAGGAATAAATGCTTTGTACCCAGGCCTTTATGTAAAATGTATAAATATCTCATATATGTACACACATTTATAATATCTTAATTTAGCTAACATATATATGCATATATATATCACCATTGGTAGAAGTTAAATATATAATATTCTACTGTAATTTGGTACAGCTGCTTGAGTCTCTCAGCTACTCTGTATGGCTTGGGCTGAACTTTGGTATCTGCTGCCTGTATCTGTGGTTGTAATTGATAAGAAGCGGGCCTCTGACAGGGGCACAGGCTGGTGTTTAGTACTTTATCTTAATGAGCCCATCACAACTTTACCCATTCATCAACGCCAGCTGCTACTTTATCAAGGTGGAAATGGCTTTTGGATATCAGATGGCTATTTTTTCAGATTTTCTTGTATTATTCATAACTAATGGCTATAGATACAGCACCCTATTGTGTTTAATCTGTATCATTAATATTTTCTCTATTGCCTTCTTAAATTCAGGGGAGCAGCAGCCCGTTTGCAATTTCTTCCTTCAGATTATGCCATCATACCACACCGAGACACCAAAGTGACACTGGAGAACTTGGAAGAGAGAGACTAGCGGATAGCTAGAGCAGACCCAGATAAATTCAAACACATAAATAGTAGTAAAATTTTGAGATAGAATTAGGAACGGTGGATTTTCCATTGCTGTTAAGATAATGTATTCAACTGTAGGTAAATGCAAATTTAAGTTTATTTCAACTTAATTTTCCACAGTGTCCCCAAAACATTTGTGGAAACTTACCATTGCCTTTTGTGAGTTGGTAAAGGCCGATTCAAGCAAACCTCTTCATATTATCCTCAGAGGGCAGACAGAGCTGAAGTACTCATATGCCTTCCCAACATTGTCAATCGTTTTCTTTCTAGATGAGACGGCAGCTTTATTATCTCTATATAAAACCTGCTGCCTTTTGCAGGTATTTAACTGTAGCTCACTACAAATATATTACTTGCTTTCCTATACATGCTAAGTACATTCAGGAGGGATGTTTTTACAGGTACCTTTGAATGTCAGGTTCACTGTACAGTGTGGCCATCAAGCCCTGGAAACCAAGATTTCAGGTTCACTGTACAGTGCTGCCTTTGAGCCCTGGAAACCAAGATGAGCAGCTTCCAAACTCTTCACATGCCAACTGGGTGATAGTTGATAAATAATCTGTCCCCTCTTTCATCTCGGTCGTCTTATCTATAAAATGGTTACAACAGATGTACTGCATCCCAGGCTACCGAGAGATGACAGAATGTCTGAGATAGGCTATGCACAGCACGCAATGGTTCTGTTCTGTCTGTGTTCCAGAGTGCCTGTATTACACTAATGAGATCTGCAGCAAGAGTGAAGGACCTGCAGTACTGACCTCGGCTCCATCATGCTTCTTTGGATAGGTTATGTTTTGTTCTAAATAGGATGCTCTCCTTTTATTGAAGTTGCCTGTCCCATTAATGAATTCCTCTTTATTAGTAACCCTTCCTCAACACTTTGAGGAGTTGCCTTCATAGGTGCTATACGTTAATTTAGTACCTAGCTTCCAAAACTGTGAGCCCCAGAGTTCTGCACGTGAGACTGTAGCACAAAGCCCAGTGGACAGTGGTAGAGGGGGTAGCCGATAGTCAGTAGTTGGGGCTCGTACTCTCCGAGGGCTCCCTTGAAGAGAAGGTGTTGGTACAGGGAACACCAAACTTGCTCTCTCTCCCTAGGTTTTACTTGAGAGCCATATAATTTTGGACGGGTTCCCTATTTTATTTGTCTCAGTTTTCAAATTTTTCATAGGAGGTTAATAACAGCCCACAATGCGCTCATCAGAAAGCCAAAAGAGTTCGAAAACTTAGTATATTCCTGCGTCACACTTTGTCCTCTCACTTTCTGTAGTCGTCTTCTCTGACTCTTAACGTTCTGTTGAAACGCTTGGCTACAAGTGTGGGGTGGCAGTTCGATCCCCTAGAGTACACATTTAAACAAACCTGAGCACCATGCCACACACTTGAAGCTCTGTCACTGGGGAGACTGGGCTAGCAGATCCCTCAGTCTTCCTGACCAGTCGGACCAGCCGCCAAGGTGAGTTCTCAGTGAGTGAACAGTGGTCCTCTCTTCAGAAACCCTGGATGCTATCTGAGGAACACAGGAGCTTGTTTGCTGGCATCGACACATAGTGTGTTTTTCTGTCTCCTTTGTACTTAGAGATTCTTTATTGTTCATTGTAAGAAAATTTGCAGGGTTTTTTGTTACCTAATATTTAGATGTTTTTCACTTTGAAATTCATCTGAATAAGCAGCTGCTAAGCATGTTTTGGAAGCTGCTGCCCTGCAGATAGAGAAGTTCTTTATGATTCTCTTCTATGAGTTGATTAAGAAGCAGCTCACAAAAACCCAGAGCCACCATCATTTCTTTCCTTTCGGGATCTTTTCTTCACTCCCTCCTTCCCCATAAATATTTGTGAACTGCTGTTCCCAGCCAGATGCCCTCTGGGGTTACTGGCAGAACTAGGGCCCCTGTAGATCAGATAAAATCAAATGGAATGCTTCAGGCTGTTAGCTTCAAAGGGCTTCCATTTTCCTTTGACACAATCCCCTTCTACCTCCTTTCTGCCCTCTCCTGACCTGAAGGCTCTCCTTATCTCTCCGCTAGGTGCCCAGTTTCTGCCAGACTCTTCCCTCCCTCTTGGTTTTGCAATCATGGATTAAATCTCATCCCTACTTAATTGTTTTTCCATTTCTTCTCTTGACTTCTGTCATTGGTATGACATAACTGTTCCTGATCTCAAAACAGTCAATAGTTCCAATCCCATTTCTTTGTCACTGACATTGAATGTCTTGCTTCGTGCTAGAAGGCACATTGGTACCCTTGTAAACAGGGCTGGAAGCTTCAGCCTTCAGGTTGGTTATTCACTGCTGAGATTTATCCCTTTGATCCTTCTCTTCCTCTTCTCACCTGTGTACGATGAACTGCAGTGATGATATACAGCAATGGTTCTCAACCTTCCGAACCTGCAATCTGTTATACGGTTCCTCGTGTTGTGATAACCCCCAAGCATAAAATCATTTTGTTTCTACTTCATAACTGTAATTTTTCTACCATCATGAATCATAATGTAAATATCTGATATTCAGGATATCTGATATGTGATCCCCAAAGGGGCCATGACCCATAGGTTGAGAACTGTTCAACCACAGTCTTATCTTTGACTGTGAAGTGTTGGATTTAGTCAGCCATCATGCCTTGATTTTCTCTTGTTTTCCTGGGAGTAAGTTGAGCGCAAGGACTAAGAGCATATCGTCCACTTTCGAAAGTATAGGTACTTCTGAACCCTTGCCTGTAGGATGGATAGGAAACATGTACAGACACGGTTACAGCTACCCATGTGCCCATGTCAAGCTAAGGTATTTATGATAGTCCTGGTAGGAGTGGTACCTCTTCATGACCCATATTAATCATGGTGTAATTTTTTTGATATGCCAGGAATATAAGCAGTGTTCCTCATCTTGTTTTCCTTGACATCCTCAGCACAGGTCTGGCCTCCAGTAGATGATTACTAAATATTTGATAACTAAACGATCAGTGCTTTTTCTTTTGAGAAGAAAACTAAATGTTTTTAGAGGAGTCAGCTTTCTGCCCGTGGTTTCAGGGAATGAATTGTGATCAGAAGTGAAGATTACTTCTACTTGAAAGAGGCTGACAAATTTCCCAGCCCCAGGATCACTTTCTGTGGCTTATGATTTAGGGGTGAGTGAGCATGCCAAAGAACTGCACTCGAGCTGAGTGATGGGGGATGAGTTGTGGAGCTGTGGTCTTCTATGGTATTTTGTGAAAATAGTCAGAGATTTATGGCTATTAAACAACTTTGTAGCTGCCCCCTCCTTGTTCTGAGCTGCAAAATCTCTGCTCCAGGACTCTGCATCACATTCCCTGTGTGTACCACGATGCTCATGAATGTCCGCCCTGAGCTGTCATGGTACATGCTCATTGGGAAGGGCCTTGAATGTCACACCATCATTTTCTATGGTCACTGATAGACAGTCTCACCCTACAAGTCTCTCCTAGAGTGTGCTGGACTTTCACTGAGTCTTTTCCTAGAAAATTCGCAAAGCTCTAGCCTCCTTCCTCATCAGGATACACTGATGACATGACCGCTCTGTGGTATGGTTAAGGGGGAAGTTTGACCTTTCTGTCAGTGGCCAGGGAAGTAGGTTCTCTTAGTGGAGGGGGAACCTACCTCACAATGTCCTGAGGAATGCTGACATTTATTTAACTGCCCTGTTTGGGGAAATGGAGTTTCCTTTGGACCTGACACCTCTTGCATGATGGAAATTGCCTTCTGCAGTGTGTTAGCTCCTGCTAACCATTACTGATATGATTTTTGAAAACATTAGAGGCTCTCCATTTTGAATGGGTGAATAATCAAGAGGCCTCCCTGTGCATTGGAGATCGTTAGCACATCTCATGCATGGCTGGGACAAACACCTTTGGAAAACATTTTTGTTATTACCTGATACTTTTTGTCTTTTCTGTGGGTCATACTCAGTAGTTTTATGAGAAATACAAATGAGTTTCTTTTGGGCACAAACACACCCAGAGATGACATTAATCTACATTATACAAGAACTAGAAGGTTACTTGGGGCTGATATTGATAGAAGATGATGTGGAGTAGACATGGAAGTCTTTGTATTGTTAGATTTCGTTGGTTTTTAAAGATTTCAAAAGTGTGGAAAGGTTTAGACAATAAGAAAGCACACAGCCACCATTTAAAATGTGTATTCCTAATATTTTAATGTATCTATGTCAAACCTATTCTTTGATCAATAGAAATAATCACACATACTTTATTAGCTCCAGTCTAATTAGTATGCCCCTTGGCAGAGGCAAGGACTTTCATGAGTTTTGTATGTATTGCTATAATTTTTAGATTTTTGTACATATAGGAAATCAAATGGGCACATATGTAGGTAAAATCATGCAATGTTTATCATTTGGCCACTTGTGTTTCACTCCACAGAAAGTTTTGTCCTATCTGAGTTAAGATATTTAAATCAGGCTTATTGCTCCTGAATGCTAAGCATTAGTCTTTCATAAAAGTATATACTATTTCATTGACTCTTTCTTCATTGACAGTTATTTAAATTGTTTCAAATTTTTTTGTTAGAAAAAAATACACCAGAGGGACACTCTATTCCTCTAAACTCTCTGGTCATTC
>JAQHUG010000198.1:2680191-2739611 GCA_028555095.1 Dicrostonyx torquatus
GGGACAAGCATGGCCGGTTGGAAGAAGTTGAGCTGTGAAGGACATACAGGGAAGCAGTAGGTGGAGGGAAAGGGTGTTGCAGAAGAAACATCGTGAAGACGCAGAGGAGTGAGAGTCGATGCACCTGATGAGAGATGGGGATACGGTTGGGAACTAGAACTTATCAATAAAGTCCCTTTATATATGGTGACCTTAAATTGTGGCAAGTCTGAACCTGACCGAGGAAACTATATTTGTTTTAAAACAGTGCTGTGTTTGTGAAAGGATCTAATTTTTTTTTAGGCTAGGCTGACCTTAAACTCATGATCCTCAGCCTCCTCAGACCTTGGATTGTTACCCTCAGATTATAAGAAATGAGGTTCGATATGAGTCCTGAATGGACAAGGGTTCCTAGGAGTACTGCAGCATGTCAAGACATTGCAAGCGAAAGGCCTTGGACTCCAGAGGCCCTTGGGGAATGGAAATCAAAAGACTTTGCTCTGGATTAAGAAGCTGTTGATTTCCTGATACAGGCTATGAGTCTGTGTGTTACAAATAAGCAGGCTTCTAGCAAAGGTAATGTAGGTGATAACATGGCAGCCTGCTGGAACCAGAACGCACTGCCGGTGGAGGAGAAGTGGGGACACGCAAAGGCAAACTTGGGGCTACCATGGCATCTCTGTTTGAGGTCGCCAATGATCTTACTCAGCAGGGCTCAGGCATTAAAGGAAATAGCTTCTCCATCTCATTTACTTTGTGATTCAGACTTTGAGCCTGAAACATACAACTTTGCCTCAGTTAAGATAGAGTTGAAATGTCCCAGTGTTCAATGATCTAGGTGCGGAGTTACTGGCAAGAGACATACATGAGATCAGGAGATGAGAGTCTGTGGGTGCAGTGAAGAAGCCAGCCTGCCCTGTGGGAAGCTGTGGTCTGGTCCTGTTCCCCGTCACTATTCCTCCTCACAGGATTCTCTCCTGTCACTCAGGCATACACTGTAATCTGGCCTGTTCAATGGGAGATTGGGGGAGTTAACGCTCCAGGAACAAACATACAGTGAGCAGGAGACACAGCCACAAGAATTTGTTCACTCCATTGTTTGGCCTGCAGTTGAGTTAGTTACATTCTTTGGAAAGGGAAAAATGGCCAGTGCATTTCATTGCTTGGTCATGAGCCTGTGCAAAAGAGTCGCGGGGAGTCAGTGCCTTTGGTCTAGACTGTGCTGCTGAAAGCTATGCCCAGGAGGTACAGTCCGAGTTCCAGATCCTTCTAACTCTCTTTCCTTGGGTCTTGTATAAAACCCTACTTGTTGCTCCAGAACTTTCCCTTACATAGTGGTTTTACAACATTTTTTTTTGGAACAAATAAACAAACATCTGGAATCATGTGGTACATTTAATTAAAAAGTTTGCATTTGGCCAGAAATGGTGAAGTCATGAAAAATGGACTGTTGGGAAGCCCAAGAAGGCCAAAGGATGACATCGTTGGCTGCAATGGCTGAAATGGAGGGGCGAGAGCACCTGTTCTGTGCGGCCTCTGTCCTCCAGTGTCCCCATCTCAGCCATTAATATTTACTGCTCTGCTTTTTATTCATTCTAATGAAATTTTTCCTTTGGCTGGGCTGGTCGAAGTAGAAGGTTGTTATTTTCCCAATAACATTGGACTTGTTGGACCGTGTGTGCTTTTTAAAGGGGGTGGTATTAGGAGTTGGTGGCTTTCCTTTCCCTTTCTCAGAATTCCATATGCTTCAGGTCACCGCTGAGGTCCATTTCTGTTTCTCCCATCAGTGTGAAATGCACAGGTTTCCCGAGAGCTGGTTAACAGATGGAATCTGGCCAAGGGGACAACAGAGATTTGGGAGTAGCCAGGAACTCTGCCTTCAGGAATTCTATAGTCTAATTGGACATAGAAGCTATCCTAGGAAGACAGAAGGCTGAGGAGGAGAGAGTGTGGAAAGGCGAATTTTACCGCGTTTACCAAAGACATTGCTATATTTTGTTTACAGTTCTGGAGTTGAACAAGACTTCCTTCTGTATCTTAGGTACTACAGAGAGCTGAGTTAAAGGAGTAGGTTGTAAGGACACAGAAGGGCTGCAGAGAGCAGAAGCAAGGACTCAGTAGTCATTCCAAGTTGATTTTTGTTTGGGATGTGAAACTGAATAGTAGAACAGTGGCAGACTGGCTAATGCGATGCTGCTCCCATGGCTCTTTTGCTGGTGACAAGGACTACGGTGGAAGAAAATGCATTACCATGCCCACTCAATCAGATTACCTGTGGGGTCACATATCAGATATTTACATTATGATTCCTAACAGTAGCAAAACTGCAATTATGAAGTAGCAACAAAGTAACGCTCTGGTTGGGGTCACCACAGCATGAGGAGCTGTGTTAAAGTGCTGCCGTACTAGGAAGGTTGAGAGCCACTAGGTTAGAAAAAAAAGCAGTAACAGAAATAATGTTGTTCCCATCTTTCCTGATTTCTGGAAAACTCTCAGAGCATAGTTCCCTCTTAGAGTCAGCATGACTGACTTCATTTTGATTTTTAGCCTGTGCTATGGGGGCCCAGTGAAGGAGATTACTGCAAAATAATGGGTTTCTCTGGTGTTTATTTAATAGGAGTATTAAGAAGCCTTCCATGAAGAGGAGGGCTGAGTAGAAAACACCTTTGGGCGGTTTGAGGCCATGAAAGAGATGCTTTTCTGATTTCTGATCATAGCCTGGGCAGAAGCAGGGAATGGGCACGCCTAGCAGGAGTTAGCTGCGGTTATTTTACTTTTTCTGCCTAGTTTCTCAAGTGTATCTAGGGTGAAGTCATCGAGTTGTGTTTGCATGGCAAGAGAAGAGCATTGAGCAATTTGGTTTTGCAAGAGTATAGTTCAGTATTTCTCTCACTTGAGTATTTACACCCAAGACAAGGTTATTTTAAGGCTAGCAGGCTTTCTTTTTGGAGAGAATGTGCAGGAGGCGGCCAGAGTCTAAAAGCAAGTGAAGTTCTTTTATGTTAGTCTCCAAGAAAGGAGACAGTTATTGAACTCCCGTGTGATTTGGAGATGGGGACCAAGGAATGCCTATTCCCTGAAGCCTGGACCGGAAGGGTGTGCTCAATGCCTTTGAGGTAGCCTGAAGGACTCGAAATGACTTTTTCACAGCTTTCAAATCCTGAAGGGGTTTGATCAAGGATTCTCTTATGTCAAGACTAGCTGTACTTTTTCATCAAATGAAAGCAGGGGTTTCCCTTTGACCCCTCTGGACTTCTCGCAAGCACAGAGAGATGTAAAACCATCCTGGATCAAGGCCTCAGTGTAGCCAGAGGAGTTCCTGGCCCTTAGTAATTTATTATTCTTATGCATCTGCTTCCTTAAATACTCTCTGCAGAAACATTAACATGAAAATAAAGAGTAAAAGAACTTGGAATTTTCCATTTGTCTCTCCCTTAGTCTAGTAGGTCAGAGTTCTGTCCACAGGGATAGCATGCGAACTCTTTCTGCTGTTGCAAGGCAAAGCTCTCTCAATTCAATGGCAAAAGGAGTGAGGAGCCAGGAAAATAATGCAATGCTAATTCCCAGTACAAACTACCCCAAGGTCCCTAAATAAATTGTTGCTCCCCACTTCGATTCCCACCTTCCCCAAAGGAAAAAAAAATGGCCTGTATTGTTAGGAAGGACATCTGTGGGAGAGCAATAAAACACCCCTCCCTGGTGGATTGGCTCTTTATTCTTTATTTATCTTTCCGTAGCTCATCAGTTCCTCCCAAATCAAGGACAGTCCAAGAGAATAAGACAATCCTTTTTGGTTTTGATTAAGGAAAACCATACAATCATACTCCTCTACAAATTTTGTTTTCTCAAGAGAGAGCTTTCCTTCTTAGGTCTAATTTATCCTGTCTTCATCTGCTCCATTAGAATCTCTCTGGAACTCCTGCCTCCTGTGGTGCTGAAATCAAGCATTCAAGGTCCCTAGGGGAATGGTAGGCAGGGCAAGGGCATAGCTGGAATAGTAAGAAGCTCAAAAGGACTTAGAAAGTACATTCTGTAGCCTGCTTTCTCCTTGCAGACCCCCAAAGTTACAGTGTTGCTCAGGAGCTGTTCACTGAGCTTTCAGAGTGTATAGAGCACCGTGGAAAGTAAGACAGCCCGTAAAGTAGTGTTGGAG
The DNA here is from genome assembly GCA_028555095.1 of Dicrostonyx torquatus. Classification (NCBI taxonomy): domain Eukaryota; kingdom Metazoa; phylum Chordata; class Mammalia; order Rodentia; family Cricetidae; genus Dicrostonyx; species Dicrostonyx torquatus. The sequence continues at coordinate 2,684,324 of JAQHUG010000198.1, forward strand.
CTTAGAAGTTGATCTCCCAAAGCATGGTGCCTGGAAAGTCTCAGAGGTGCCTCACAACTGAAGTGTTTCTAACTTCCTCCTGCTGCCCTGCCTCCTCCCAGGCTCATCACTCAACTCCCAAGACAAGCCACACATTCCTCTGCTTCTCTTTTCCAACACATGTCTTTGGCCAGAAGCACCTTTGCAGAGTCATCTGTGAAGCCTAGTAGGACTCCAGCCTCTCCCAACCCTTCTGAGCAAGAACACAATGAAATGATCTGACCAACATTTCCAGAAAGTGTGTTATGTGACGCTGACTTCAGAAACTCCAGTCCTATACCTGAGAGGCAGAAATGTCTGCAGTGGGAACACACACACACACACACACACACACACACACACACACACACACACACTTTTTAAAAAGCAACAAGTTCAGAATGAATAAGAAGAAAAAAAGCAAGAGTCGTTGGACTCCGGGTTTACTTTATGCCCAATTTACCTATATAGGAAATTTCAGTTTTAACTCTTAAGGTAAACCCAGTTTTTTGTTATATGCAAGACAGCAAACCAAATTGCCCTGGAAAAAGTTGAGATAAAAGGTTCTGTTGATGAGGTGAGCATGACATCACACACCTATTATCACAGAACTCAGAACGGGAAGGTAGGGGGACAGTGACTAGCCAGGCTCAGCTCCACAGTACCATCTTATAGCAAAAACCCAAAACAATGAGAATGGACTTGGAGTGTGAATAAAAAGAAAACAAGGATCATAGAATCTATAGCATAAGCTGGAACTCAAGCAGCTAGACATTAAGGAAAATAAGGGTACTGTAGAATGTTAATGTATTAGATACAGTAGTTACACACACTTGCACAACAAAGCGTCAATGACCGTGAAGGAGAAATCACATGATCTAAAGGGAAAATGAAAATAGCTATTAGTCATCAGATGCTGTGTCACTTGTTTATTTCACTGGTAAAGTAGGGAAAATATAAATGTATGTAAGACCTCAACATAAAATTGTGCAAGTTGATTTGACTGAAGCAAAACAAACTATACACTCTAGTGGTGCAGTATACACCAATTTATATATACATATATAAATGTAGTAGTTATATAAATAATAGATGTATATATCTAAATAAAATATGTATATATATCATTATTATTCCAGGTAGGGGGACTGTATAACAAGTGATCTCCAAATTTAGTGGTACAGAACAATGGTTTGTTCATAGATTCTGAGAGTCGGAATTCTAGGTGACAGAACTAGGAATGTCTTATCACTGCTTGAGAATGTTCAGGACCTTGGTAGAAAGCCTGTAATCTGGAAGCTAAGATCAGCTAAAGAGTCATGTGCTCGTAGACTCTCAGTGATGGTGGCTGCTTTCCGTCTGGGCTCCTCTGTGGCGTTTTCTCTGTACATCGCTTGTACATCCTCATGGCACCGGCACAGTTCCAAGGGTCAAAATCTTCAAAAAGAGGATGAGCCAGGCCTGAGTTGTATGTTTTTTCTGACTCTCGTCTCAGAAGTCATGTGACATTTCTTTGCCTTGCTCAGCATAGTCATGGAAGGCTTGCCCAGGTTTTAGAGTGGCAAACCAGACTGTTCTCCATGACCGTGTGGCCAGGGATCCTGAAGAGACTATGAGATCAGAAATGTTATTCAGCTCATTCTTGGCAAATTCAATCTTTCACATTAATATACTGGGTCTTGGATAAAATTTCAACAAACTTTCACAAGTAGAGGTTGTATAAAAATCTCTCAGGTCACAGTTTAATAAAAACAGGGATAACAGAATCAGATTGTACAAGTTGCTTTCCATCAGAAAAATTTCCAAAATCCTTCAATCTCAAGTGAAAATAACCTGAAAACCAAAACTATAGGATTGCTAGGAAAGTAGAATAATGAAATCCAATATACCAACAGGCTTGAGACCATCAATAGATGGAAAGAGGTTACTTTAATGATACATGCTAATTTGAAAAATCCCAAAGAATAAATAAAATGTTTTTAAATGAGAAAGTAAATGTAAGTCCACATGGAAAATAAATAAAGTAGTAACTTGGATAGAATAAAGAAGAATTATGATAAGGAACAATTTGTTCTACCAGTTGTCAAGCATATACTAATTTATTAACCAAAACAATGTCGTGTTGGCATGCAGTAATGTAATCCATGAGGTGGATTCAAGAGGGATTTTTAGGACACAATAAAATGCAATCTTTGTTGAGTATTTGACTGAAACCATTTCAGCAAAACCAAAGGAAAGTGGAATTATTTTTTAAGCTAACATATTTAAAAAAGAGAATACAAAATATTGCAATAATTCAAAAGTGATCTTTGATTAAAAGAATTAAATTACCTCTACTATGGAAAATTAAAGAGAATGTAATCATGCAAAATAAAGGATCAGAAACGTGAGAAAAGTAAAGAATTATAAGAGTTACTGTTGATTAATATGATGAAAATCTAGCTGATAATTTTCTAGGAAAATATAATTTACCAAATTTAAGTCCAGAAGACATAGAAATTAAAAGACTGAATTCCGTAGACATAGTGAAGTTCATGAAGACGTGTCACTCTTCCGGGGATAGACTCCACTAACAACAGCATGTTAGGAGTTTAACAACTGGGACCAGTGCAGGCTTCACATGCTCTCTCTGCAGTGCTTGCTGGTTTCTACACACAAATATCGTCATCATGGCTGACCGGAAGCTGCCTGCATGTTATTACCTAGTAGAGATGTGGGCATATAAATTGATTCTTTGTGTGTCAGTCTAAGCTGACTTTTATACACCATGTAGATGGTCTCTGCTCTTCAGGCTGTTAGCATATCCAAAGACATAATTCTGATTTTTTTCATTAAGTAAATATGTAATATCTTTTTGAACAAAATTAAAAGTGACCACTGAGACAATATGTATGCATTCATCTAAATTGTAAATGTAAGCAGAAAAATTCTAAAGAGTACAATCATAAACAGGGAGGAGAAACACAAACAGCAAATTGAACCTCATGAACCAGTAATAGTTTTCCTAAGCATGCAATAGAATCTCAGTGTTAGAATATCCATTTATTTATTTACAGGATTACAATGTTCATTCCATAGATACTACAAAGGTGTTTGTCAAAAATGATAACAATTCTGATGAAAACTTAGATTTTATATACTTTCCTAATATGATAAAATACATGTCTCCATTCAATAGCCAAAACCAAATTCAAAGTTAATTTTATGACATCAGAAACAAAACAAGTTATCTATTATCATTAATACTAGCTAATGTTTTACTAGGAATCCTTGCCAATACAATGAGACAGGAGAAAGCAATTAAAAATTGTAAAATTATCACATGTACAGACTATTTACTTGATTTGACTCTTGGAAACTTAAAAGAAATGATTCAAACTAAGAAAAGAATTTGGTAAGGAAGTGAGGTGCAAAGTTTGGATCCAGAAATCCTTTCTGGATTAAAAAGAGCAAAACAGATGTGAAAGTATTTGAATGGAAGATCACAGTGACAAAAACACTACAAAAGATGTGCATATTATAATAAAACTTGTGTGTGTGTGTGTGTGTGTGTGTGTGTATGTATTATTCCTGAAGAAAACTTAAAATTAGAACTACCACATTATTATTCTGGAAAATCCAAGATCATAAATAGAGCAATGTCTTAGGGTCTCTGTTGCAGTGAAGAGACGCCATCACCACAGCAACTCTTCCAAAGGAAAACATTTAACTGGGCGGGGCCTTACAGTTTCAGAGGTTTAGTCCATTGTCTCCATGGTGTGACATGGCGGTGTGCAGGCGGCCATGGTCCTGGAGAAGGAGGACCTCTTGATCCTACCTCTTGATCCACAGGCAACAGGAAAGTAAACTGAAACTAGGCATAGCTTGAGCATAGGAGACCTCAAAGCCCGCCACCACAGTGACTCACTTCCTCCAGCAAGGCCACACCTCCTAATAGTGCCACTCCCTATGAGCTTATGGGGCCAATTACATTCAAACTACCATAACCAATTGTTTTTTATCACTTTATAAACTCATTATGACACTACATAATAGCCAAAGTTTTATTTAATTGAAAACTAAATCTAAAGTTGGTATTGAAAAAAAAAACAAATATAATACCTTTGGTATTCTGAAACAAATTATGAGGGCAAGGACTCCTGCATAACAAATACAGTTATGATTATTAATTCTAATTATTCTGTAGTATTGAATTTGTATATTTGCTTTTTTGTATTTTTTAGAACTGAGGACTCAGCTAAATTTCTTCCTGACCCTCTTCCCCTTTGGAAAGGGTCTCTCCATGTAGTCCTATCTATTCTGATACTGTCTTTGTAGACTGTCCTCCAGCTCACGAGATTCACCTTCCTCTGCCTCCAGAGTGCCGGGATTAAAATTATACACCACCACCCCCAACCATCAGTGCTGGGTTTTGGATCTAAGTAAGAACTTGGGACTGAGATACACCCTGAAGTCCTGAAGTGTCAGGCTGTGATAATCAAAACAATGTGTACTTTAAAACAGGAAAAGTTGAACTATTTAATTTATGTTCTTAGGTCAAATGGAAAGCCATTTAGAAGGAGAAAAAAACCAAATCCATACCTCACACTTATAATAAGATAGACTACAAATGAATTAGAATTTTAAATGGAAAAGAAGAACCCATGAAAGCAATAAAAAGAAAGAAGAGCGGGTTCAAAATTCCAACATTCTGAAGTAACAGATATAAGTGACCAGATTTGAATGGTGATATGTGATCTTCTCTTAAAAGGTTACAAAATAAAACCTCATCTGAGTGGAGTCAAAAGATGAATGTGAACTTGAGCACTGTTTGAAAATTGATTCACTGACAATTGTGGTATGTATGTTTGCTATAGAAAGAACACAGAAATTGATGATGAGGTAACCAGAAACATATACAAACATAGATCATGGGCTGGAGAGAGGAACAAGTGGTTGACTGCTTACTGGTCTTTCAGAAGACCAAGTTCAGTTCCCAGCACCTGTGTTGGGAAGCTCAAAACCTCCTGTAACTCCAGTTCCATGGAATCTGATAAGTGAACTCTTCAGGCCTTTTGGAGGCACACCTCTATCCCCAGACATACACACCACACATCTAGATCTTAAAACACACTCCTCAGGGTGGGTGCATAGTTCAGTGGTGGAGCAATGCAGGCACATGACCCCAGATTTGATTCCCAGCTCTGCGGGGCAAAGAAGGGACACCTGCACTTATTCACACTTGGATATTGAGTGAATGACATCCTATCTTTGTATTGCTTAACTTCCTCACATTGAAAAATGAACAATGATATCCACCTTTGGGAAAACTTTCTAGAATTAAATGACATTACAAACATATGCAAATATTTGCATCTATTCAAAATGGTACATGCACACAAGAAATACTATTGTAGAGGAAAGGTGGCAGCTACACGTCGACAAGAACCAACTGTCTATGACTTGAGAAACAGCTGAAAGAATTGAAATATGGTCATCTCTGGAGAACCTTGAACTTCCGCATGAGTAAGGGTGCTCTCTCCATACTTATTAGGAAATCTGTGCAGTACACACTACCAGGAACAGCTCAGAAGGACGGTGACACAGTTTCTAGCCCTAGTTCCCTCAAGGGGAAGACCTGGACTGTGGTGGGAAAGAGCAGACGAGTACAGAAGAATTGGCCCTTTTCAGTATGTGGATTTTAACAACGCATGCGTGGGTTATACCCCACTACCAAGGCCCAGAGAGAGTGAGTTATAATTCCTTCTGAGGCTTTGCAGGTTGGTCTCCCCGAGGCCAAGTGATTAGAAAATGCTCTCCGTGAAAGCATTCCTCGTCCTCAGACTGCCATCTCCCAGCGTTGATGGTCTGCAGGGCACCATCTGCACTCTGTCACTGTTGAGGGGATTCCTATGAATCAGTTGTTCTGGCACAAAACGGGGTGGGGGGAATACACAGAAAAGAATCCAGAACTATGCCTATTTGCATGACCTGATTTTCTGAGCACAGGAAGGCACACGCACAGCAAGGGTACCCATGATAACAGTTGCCACAAATGCCCTGAACGATTCTTTAAAGTCAGGCAATGAGATAGTACTTTACATATGTGATGATATAATTTAATCCTAGAAACATCTCCAGAAGGCAGATAGTATCCACTTTTTTAAATATGAAGAAATTGAAGATTAAATGTTATGATGTCATTCATTCAGGTCACACTTTGTCGCATCCCTCAGGAAAGCCAGTCCCATTCTGCCTTATACTGTGCCCTGTGTGCTTGCCTCTGTTTCATGCAATCAAATGCGTGGATACTGAAATGACAGGAATACATTTCAGTCTTTTTGTGTACGGTTCATGGAGGCAGAGGCAGGAGAATTCCCGGAAGCTTGAGGGCTAGTTACTCTGGAATATTAAGAGGTGAGCCTTCGTAAGACAGAGAGACTCTGTCTCCAACAAGGGAGGAACAACATCTGACATTGTCTCCTGTCTGTCCACGGACTGTGAAATGTGCCCTCACACTTGGCACATGTGCAAGAGGGCGGGAAGGAGGGAGCGAGAACTACATTCAGATATATGATGAGCCTGACCTGCATGATCTCATAACATCTCTTGTGCCTAGATCTAAATTACCATGAGCAGGAAATAGGTGAACAACACCAAAGACTTTATAGAAGATCTCGTGGGTCAGAAATGATAAATGCCATTTAAAGGACAGCGCGAGATCCGGTGAGCTTCACCAGCCACCTGAGAGGTGACTTCGTGTGACTGCATGAAATGGGAGTAAGGAATGGTAAACACCCCACTGACTGCACTTTCTCACCTGCTGAGAGCAGAACAAAATCCAATGTAATTTTAGTACTTACATGCCTCTGGGGAAAATAGACCCCTAACACTGAAAAAAAAAATTTCCTTAAATTTGTGCTTTGCTTGGTGTTATAAAACTCAGGGAACCTTGGATGTTCTACTTGAGTCAAATGGACTGGTAATTTTGTTTTGTTATATTATCTACCAAGCATAATGATAATGGGTCACATGCAATTTAGGAAAAAATTAAGTCTAATAAGAAAAATCTCTAATAAATACTAAGAGCATCTTATTGGTATTGCCATTGCTCTAACCCTTCTATTAGCATTTGTGGTTTTTTTTTACATATTAAATGATCTGTAATATGTTGGAAATGAAGAGGGCAGTAAAAATTAAAACAAGCTTTCTGATAATATATGTGTTGCACAAATGTTTGCATGTCTTTTCCTTAAGGCAAGTACTGCATACAAGAGAGGGATGCAGGAAAGGGATACTGGATGCAGGAAAGGGATGCAGGAAAGGGATACTGCATGCAGGGATGTTAGCTTGTGCAGGAGATTACCAGTGCAGCATTAATAGAGACGGGACTCAGAAGGTAGTCCTGATAAAGTGATAGTGTGTGGCTGGGGACATGATCCAGTGGATAAAGGTGCTTGCTGCACAAACTTGAGGACCCGAGTTCAGATCCCAGTACCCATGTGAAAAGCTACATGTGGCTTTGTGTGGACTGGTGATACCAAGGTTTGATCTGGTGCGCAGAGATAGGCGCATCACTGGGCTCTGCTTAGCACCAGCCTATCTCCAGGTTTGGTGTGATAATAAAAGCTAATAATGGAGACTGATGGACGACTTTCCCTGCACCTCAGCATGTACACCTGCATCCACACATGTGCATACCACAGGCATCATACAGCATACACATAACGCAGAGAGAGGAGAAAGGGAGGGAGGGGGAGAAAGAGAATGAATATGAATACAGCTTTGCCTTCAAACCAGGCTTTTTGGCCCTCAGGAAGAAAGTGAATCAGCCTAGGAAAGATGTGGTATGCACAGGATCAATCTGGATAGACAGCTCCATCATGGGAGATGTGGTGGGGTGGGATAATAGCAGCTGCAGGATGCCGACATTAGGGAAGTTCTTCTCCAGCCTATGTAAGAATATGCTAAGAAGCACATTCACAGTCTGGGTGCTTTGGCATCTCTTTTCTGGAGATTCTGATTCAATGGAGCTGCGGCAGCTCCTGGCATTGTTTTAAATGAGCTCCTAGGATTCATTTGCACATAGAAGTTTGAAAAACACTGCCTTAATGGTATCAGTAAGGGTCTCTCTGCTCTGATCCTCTCCGCCCTGAGCTGTAGGTGAGTAGCCACTATTTCTAGACCCTCCTGACTAGTGGTATGGTAGCCACAAATGCCCTGCCTTGTCAGTTCCACTTCTAGTCCAGAGCTGGCTGTGCAAAGTTGTGTTAGCACGTGCGGAGACCACTCAGGAACCTTCACGATTAGAAAGAGAGCAGACAGAAATTCAAATATATAAACACAAAATGTTAGGAGTGGTTTGCTATCTTGTTTACATGGGAGAATGGGGACTGGTGGGGTCTCATTCATCAGGTTAAAGGGTTGACTATGTGAGTGGAAGGCTTGAGCAGCGAGATGGAAGTAGAGGCAGAGAAAGATAGAGCATGGGAAAGAAGGTTGAGGAATTGGGGAGCATCCATGTCTGGTAGTAAGCAGAGGGAAGAGCATGGCATGACTCCAGGTTGTCTCTCTGAGTGCCCCAGTGGAAGGCAAAAGCATTTCACAAAGAATGACATTCAGGAGGAATCGATCTGAGTGGCCATATGCTCTGAGGAGCATCCATGTCTATAAATGGAGATGTTCTAAGTCATGGGTCAGTGACCTTCTACTCCAAAGACCTGGTAAGCATTTCAGGCTCTGCTGACCAGATGGTCTTTCTGACTACCTAAACTCCTGTCATAGACTGAGGGTGTTCAGAGGTGGTGTGTAAGCAAGTGGGCGTGGCTTTGCTCCAAAAAAGCTTTATTTAGAGAAACAGGTGGTGAACTAGATTTGGCTCCCAGGACCCAGCTTGCCACTGCCGCTGTAAATATATGGATGGATGGCAGATGTAAGCTTATACAGGTACAGTGAGTTCCGTGTATCCATGGAGACATGGACTCATAGCTACTCTATGCAAAGACTGTACTTCATGGTGATTTTTAAAATATTTCTTTGTTTTCATCTTGTTGCATGAATGTTTTGTGTGCATGAATGTGCATATACATCATGGTCTACATAGAGGCTAGTAGAGGGTGCTGGCTCCCCGGAACTGGAGTTACAGACAGTTGTAAGCTGCCATGGATGTTCTGGGAACAAAATTAAGGTCCTCTGAAAGATTGCTTCTATCCTTCATGCCTGCCTATTTTCAAAAAGAATTTTATTTCCAATTATTGCAAGTACTTATTTGCTTATGAAGAGACAAGCACAGATATGTACACTGAAACCATAAAATGTACACATTTTGCCCGTTGGTTCAGCAGAGGTTTAAAACCATGGCAATAGCAAGAACTGAAAAAGCACAGCAACAGAAATTCTAATTATTCTAGTGGAAGTGGGAGTTAGCGCATCTGTGCTGAAAACAGCTTGCTGTTTTCTAGTCAGCTTGAATATATAACAAGTCTAAGATCTGAGCATCTTAGGACTCTACCCCAGGACAAGCAAGGGAGCACACCTGGAGCAAGAGGGGTCATGCCTGTCACTCAGTCTAGAGCACAGAAACAAAAGAAAATTAGTGTACGAATCTGGAACCATCTGAGATGATCCATTAAATAAAGGAGAAGGATATTTACTATGGATTAAATTACAAAATCAAGAGAAAGGGAAACTTAACCAAATGCTACTACACAATGCCATTCAAAATGGGAAATGAATCAGAATTTTTACAGGGACTTTATCCCATAAAGAAACCCATTTCAAAGTTGTGTTTATCATAGCTGGGAGAGAAGGCAGAGAAGTTAGACCCAACAAGGAAAACTCAAAGGGTTTATCTGCTTCTAAACTTGATGGTGATAGATCTACAGGTGGGTGCAAAGTTGGCAGTATTAGGAATTTGCCTTTGTTGTTCTGTTTCTTTAGAGTGAAATGATCTTTGCACAATGACATAATTCAAATCCTTGCTGAGTTAGTGGTTTTGTATTTTTAAGACATAATTAATTCAGGGCAATTATTCTATCCAAAAGACATCTTCAGGCTAAGGAGATCTCTGAGTTGTTAAAATCTGAGGGCCTGAGTTCTATCCCAATCCCCAGAACCCATACAAAAATATATTTGAGTGTTCCTGGGATCCAGTGCCAGGAAAGCAGGCACGTGTAGATCCTAGGCTTGCTGGCCAGACAGTCTAGCCTGAAAAGAGATCGCTAGGCCAATGAGAGACTTTGCACTCCCACAAAAAGTTGGCTAATACCTAGGGAATTAACAGTGGTGCTGTTTTCTGGCTGTCCATGCCCATGCATACAAACATATTACCACCCCTCCCCCCCAACACACACATGCCAGTGTGTTTATGCACATGCAAAATGTCTGTCTGAAGTGCTTAATTTCTTCCTCACATACTCTTCCAAAGGCTGTAGGCTGTCTGGCTTCCGTGTTTCCCTGGGAAGGATGTAGCCAAGACTGAAGACAGTGTAGATGGAGCAGCAGCAAGGAGCGTTAAAACATGATGGCATAGGGTCATTTGAGTTCTCCATCTTCAGAAACTAAGCCTTGTCTTCGGCACAGGACGGATTGTGTTCACATCTTTCGTGTCACTCAGCAAGTAATTTCACTGCTGTCAGTATATTGTCGCAGCCACATCGGCTGCAGGGACACTGTGCAGTGGTTTTGTGGTGTGAAAGCTGGTGCTATATACTCTTTTTATTTCTTGAACATCATTTTGCAGTGTCATGATTACAAGATTTGGAAGAAGATAAACCGTCAGTTCATTCCTTGTATAAATGGGCACTTGGGACAAAACCACCTAGTTAATTTCCCCTTGTTGCTGAAGGAGAATCTGAATCCTAACCACAACACAACCTAGCCCCTAAATCTCTATTAAAAATTACCCAGGGTAGTCTGGTAAAGCACTATTTAAAGTCAGCAGAGAATTATAAAGTCAAAAGTGAAAAATGGTACAACAGGAAAGAATCATAAAAAAATACTAGATCAGTTAAATGTAGTCAAAGGCAATTTAGTGTGAACTGGCACTAGTCCTTATTGATGCGGAGAATGTGATGTGCCAGGGGTTGCCAAGAGCATGAGGAGAATGCAGAGGAAAGGATGTAACTTCTGCTTCACTCCAATGCAGACACACAGGTCTGGGAAGGACATGGGGATGCCTTACCTTTGTGTCAGGAGTAAAGGAAAGTTGTTAAAATTCCCTCAGTCTGGACAACTGCTCTTTTTGTTTCTATTTCAATGTAGTATTTTTTGAAGTTAAAATTAGGAAGCCAAGGGAAATGGGTTCAGTTTATATAGTGCTGGCCATACCAACATGAGGATCTGAGTTCATCACACCAGAATCCACATAAAAGCTGGCTGCAACACTGTACCCCTAGAACCCTAGAGCTGGAGAAATGGAGGATCCCCATGGCTTGTTGAATCAGGAGTTCTGGGATTAGACAGAGACCCTGTCTAAAAATAATAAGGTGGAAAACAATTGAGGAACACACCTGACATTGACTCCTGGCCTACACACATACACTGTGTGTGTGCACAAATGGATATACATGTACACACAAATAATAACAAAATTATTCATTTCATAGAGATAAACTAAGATGAATAGCTAGATATACCAAAATTTTTATAGTAAGATCAAAGCCAAGAAGCTAGTTTTAGTATCTTAGGGTTTTAGATTTTGTAGGGTCTTTACAAGGCTACATTTCCACGTTCCTTCCAATCTGAGACTCTTTCTGCCTCATCTTCTTACTAACAATTACTAATGAGAGCTGCCGTTTCCCCATCCCCATCCTTTGTAGGCATTGTGCTAAGATCTTATACATCACTTCATTTATCCCCACACAATTAGGTAGATCTTATTGTCCCACTTTGTCATGAATGAGGACATCTATCTTAGAGACCTGAGCCCATTTGAGGTTATGCATTGGATGGAAGAGACAGGATGTAGCAAGCTGGGCTCCTTAGCAGATGCTATGTTAGTTCTTCCCCAACTTTGTCAGCTGCAGGGCCTGGGTGCTCAACTGCTGGGCCTGGGTGCTCATACCCAGGAAACAGAGGTGGCTGTCAAATGGCCTCAAGCACGGAAGATCAAGAACCTATTGAGTTCTGATCCATCCCAGCCTCTTTACTACCTTTCTGATTGACACGACAGTCATTGTTCTATGTCTCCATGTCTTCAGAATGGGGACCATAATGACATCTGCCTTACTAAAGTTAAAGAGATGAGGCAGTTGACTTAGGTATTTGGAAGAAATCCCGGCCCACAGGTTTAAGTGTGGGCTCTATAGTTACTTACAGTATTTTTGATGTTATTGTTGGTGCTTTTTAGCTTCTAAAGGCAGACATTTTCTCTGAGGAAAGTGGTTGTGGATGAAGTTGAGAGGCAAGAGGCAGCAGTAGCAGGGCCTGCAGCAGGTCAGAATGGCAGATGGCCTGCAATGTGGCTGGCTGCTCAGACCCCTCCAGGCCCTGCTGGAATGCAGGCTCTATCTGCTTTTGGTTACCTGTTCTCTCCCAAATCATAGCAGTTTGGGGAAATGAAGCATGATAGCCTGAACCTTTAACTTCTCTCCTCCTTGCACATTGACCTTCAGAATTAGGTTCTGGGACCCCCAACTTTCTTGTTCCCCATCTTCAGCCCTCCACTGAAAGAGAAGGCATTCTGGGGACTTAGAAGTCTTGGAGAGTGTCGCTGTAGATTCAAGGGGAGAGACTGGTTTAACCAAAATGCTTTGGAAGACTTGAAAGAGAGCAGAGAAACCTATTGGAGGATGGGTAATAAAGGCAGGGCAGGAGAAGTCATTAATCTCAAGGGGCTTCAATTCCTTTAGAGTTTGTTTGGAGCGAAGGAATAGAAATGATCTAGGCCATATGTTGTCCGTTTGGACTCCTCCCTCCCCACCAGCAGATGGAGGCCAGTGCCACTGCCTCATTTAAGATGGTTCTTGAACTTGAAAAGGAGCTTAGAGGTTGTGGCATGCAGGCATAGTCCACGCAGATGATGTGTCTAAAGCAGCTCTGATGAATGCCAGGCCCCTCCTGACTGTCACAGTCTGATGATGACACATCCGGGGCTCCCTTAGGCTGCCTTGTGTTTAGGTCAATCTCAACAATCAGGGAAGACATAGTTCTGCTGTGGAGAGTTCTGGGCTGTGGAGGGAACAAGTTAATTGTTCAGCCTCAACTGAGACCTTTTGCTCAAGTCATTAATCACAGAGCATGGGCTGGAGCCTTGGCCCTGAGTTCGGTCCTTTAGGCTGTGCTCCTGCTGCAGATGAAGGTTCATTCCAGGTGCTAGCCATTTGTGCTCTCTTCCAATAGGATTGATTTATGGACCTGGAGATGTTTCCTGGTTTTTCCAAATTCTGTTCCATTACTTTGTAATAAAGAAGACATGTGAGTTCTGGCTTTTTGCAGATCCTCAGTTTTTATGTTCCCTAATACCAAAGATTTTAAAAATTAGTTTGTGGTCTGCTGTCTGTGATCTGGAGGGTGGAAATGCTGTTCTGTATTTGAATATCAAAGCCAAAACCATAGGGACTCTTATTTCTTTCCCCTCTGGTTGCAGCTGAAGTTGTACAAATCAGGCAGGAGTCTTTGTTCCCACATTCAACATCCAGATGCAAATTAACGTTTGGGAAACTTTGGTGACAGCAGCTTGCCGCAGGTGTTGGAGTTCTCCTCATCCTGTCCTGACACATGTTGTTCACAGTATAATATTAAAAGGCCTTTCACACTTCAGCTGGCTCTCCAGTGACAGTGTAATCCAATACTGAAGACTTCAAAAGGGAACCTGCATGTCAAAGGAGGACACTGTCACACTGAGGCCAAATAGGGTGCTGCTTACTGGTACCTGTTTGACTGAAAGCTAAGCCAGATCTGGGCTGATAGGGGACAGCAGCTCTCTTGGGAGTTTCTGCAAGAGGCAGAATTGTGTCAGGAGAAAGTAATTGGAAATTGATACTTGGCATATCTCTGAATTACCCTTTATTCTAGATAACACCAAAGGGTTTGGCCAAGAGTCTCTGGTGACTAATCCATCAATTCCCACAATCCATTGCTGAAATACAATCTGCTCTTTGTTGAAAGTCACCAGCTGCTTTCTGATTCTGATTCCTAACTTGCACTTAAAGGAGTGAAAGCCTGTAGTCTTCATTTGAGTGAAATGGATGGGAGAAGCAGCCAGCTCTGCCTTTTGATAATTCTCTGACTAATATTGTCACTGGCAACAGCAAATGCTCCTTAAAATTCAATTCGGCCCAACAGGTACATGTCTGGAGCATACTTAGGTCTTCATCTTATGCTGTGTGCCATGGGACACAGAAAATAAACATCCAATGTGGTCTTTGCCCTTGAGGAACTTGTGGCTCTTAGGAAGGATGATGTGTTTATGAAACACATTTTATGTGGCAAGATAAGGTCTTGTGTATGTGCCAAAGTGAGGGGGGCTGGGAATAAGGGAGTAGAAGACAGAAAAACCAGAGCAGAACAAGCCAGGGTTGTCACAGAAGGTTTTATGGATGAGGTGGGACAAAGATACCAATATCCTAAAACTCTAACGTTCTCTTTAAAAAAACTGTAAGGAGCACAGTGTCATGTTACCAAGAGATTTCAGGTCTCTTTATGTGAACCTAACAGATGAGTTAGGTAATTCTGCTTGGATGCATACCACATACATGTTAGGATGCCAATGAGGTTGGAGATGAATAACACGTTGTAAGAATACATATGCTCTCCTGTGAGGTCAACTCCTCTTATACAGATACCTAAAATTATTTCAGGTCTGCGAGATCCCAGTGCCAGAGACTTTACCCACTTACTTCTAAGATCCCAAAGACATTCTTCCCCATGGTGTATTCTGAGTTGATGAACTGAGCCCATGGTTGTTATCGTAGAAGGATGGCATGACGGCTTTGTGAGCTGCACACAGGATAAGCCTAACATGCATATGGATTGTGCAGAGAAGATGCGGAACTAGCTTTGGGTGCTGGCTTGAATATCAAGTTAGAGTGTTTGAAGTAATGTTCAAAAGTCTGGGCCTGGCCCAAGTTCAAGGTTATTAAAGTGAAGCCTCATTCCAAGTTCTTTGAAGGTCAAATATGAAGGTCAAGCTTCTTTTTTTGCTTTTTTTATTCATTTGCATTTTCACCCTTGATAGCTGTTTTGAAAACTCATTTATAATTGGCCAGACAGGGCATTCATTCTTCCAAATGTCTCTTATCATTTGAGGTGAGACATTATTGCAGTAGGCTTTGGTGTCCGGGATGTTGGCTTCTTTTTATTTTTTAATGTTTTTTTTTCTTAATGTATTATATGTAACAATCAATGGGTTTCAGTATGACATTTGCACACATAGACATAATGTATTTCCGATATTCACATTTAACTACTCTCTCTTTCCCCGTTTTTTTTTTTCTTCTCAAGTTGACTCCTCTGTATGTCCATTTTTTTTATTATTTGTTTTTTTATCTGTTGGATTGTTTTAGTGGCCCATTGAATTTCACTTAGGTTGCTTACAGGAGTATAGATGAGCGTTTGTTTACAGAAGCATGGGACAAGTGACTATGCCCCTGATGAAAACGTCTCTCCTAGTAAACATTAGCCATTTATAAATCCTCAAAGAGACGTGAGGCCTCAAGAGTCTTTTCCCTCCGTGTCAAGAGTTGACAAGCCCAGTTTTGTGCTTGTAATCATAGCTGTCGTAAGTTTAGAAGTGCAACAGCTAATATATTATGTATATATATATATATATATATATATGAGTTAGCATTCTACATCACTCTCTGTTTATTGTGATTCTTAATTTTCTATACCTTTTGTTCTTCAATATGCCGGAGCGTTAGAAGGAGTGATGCAGGTGTTCCATTTATGGCTTGCAATTCAGTGTCCACACACTCTTAGCACTTTGCACAGATGTGGATGTCTTTAAAAGGAAGTGTCTCTGACTGCAGCCATCAGCAGCGCTTATCTATGCATAAAATTTCAATTATTTAGAAGGCAGTGTGATGAGCATATCATGTCCACTGAGCAAAACAATAGCAATAGTGTCTATACTAAGGCCTGTGACCTCCCTAGCCATGGACTTTTGTGAAGGTCTCAACTCCAATCAAAAGGCAATTGATTACTTTTGTAAGAGACTTGCCACTATTGTCCCAGTGGGCACATCTTCCCTGGCTGGTAACTAGTGCTGTGCCCAGAGCCCATTGCTGTTAGAATGTTGTTGATGACAGGTTTTTCTCCAGTGTCCTACATAGTTCCTAGGAAGGTTTGGCAGTCGGGAGAAGGCTCCCAGTGACATGCCAGTTGCTACTGTTAAGTCCTGAGATCAGTGCATATAATATCAATAATTGGGTTTTATCAGCTAGTTCTTATGGGCAACCAACAGCAGTATTAATTGCCTAAATTGTATTGGGGGTGTCCCATAATCCTCACTGACTAACAAGTCATGGGAAGTTAGCCTATTTCTTTATGCCTGGCAAGTTCAGAGGGGAGGGTACTCAAATTCATCATCATTATTCTGTAGAATCTGTCTATATTCTCTTACAAAATGAGGTGAGCCTCCCTTTGTTCACGTCTAAAGGAATAGGTATAACTGAATCATTGCAGAACATTCTGGAAAGAAAAAGATGATGGTAGTGGTGGCCCTCTTGGACATGATATTTATTTTTCCAAATATCCATCTAAATTTTAAATAATATAGCTAAGGAATATTAGTCAACTCTGGAAAGAATCTAAGCTATTGAGTAGTGAGGTGTCATAGTCTATTTAGCTAAGCAATGCCAGAAGAGGACTAGAGAAGTCACCGTTTCCAGCTAGCAATCATTTTCATACCACAATGAGACCCCTGCTTGGTAACCCCTGCATGTCTGCTACCCGTGTGGCTGTGTTTTGAAGCTAATGTAGGAATCAAATTCAAATGGAAGTCAGAAAAAATGCATTTAAAAAATCTGGAGAGATGAATATAAAGAATGGCCAGAAGAAATCTGAAATCCCTCTTGATTCCTGACATTTTCCTTAGTACTCAATTACTCTCCTCATCTGAGAGGTTTGTCTTAGCCCCCCTGGGTGACACATCTACATGTGGCCACTCACTTATATGTGTTTATGTGTATGGGTATTGGTATGCATTCCTCTTTATCATCTGTAGGCATTTTACAAATGATGGCTTGCGTGTGTGCTTTTTATCATCTTGTTTTTTAAATGGAAATGACAACTTGAAAATTTTTTGCAGGAATAGGTCTTCATTGGTAGAGAAATTTCACTGTGTACTTTGGGGGTCATCTTTGGGTCACATAATTCTATGGAAGGGTTGGTATTGAGAGGGTATAGACAGCAGTTTTGGGGGCTTTGAGTTTTCATCCTGTGTCAAGTGGGTAAAATTGTTAGCAATGGTGGTAGTGGGTGAAGTAGAGGTGAGAACACATAAGGATGGGAGTGTGTGCAAAGCCACAGATAAGATATACAAAGAACAGGAGGAAGGGTGGGCCCACGGGCCCTCACTAGCCCATTTCTTCCCATGGATGGCTTGAGGGTAGGATCAGTGGCTTAGTATTTCAGTTTTTGTTTTTGTTTTTGGTGTGTGTGTGTGTGTGTGTGTGTGTGTGTGTGTGTGTGTGTGTGTGAGTGAGTGAGTGTGTGTGTTGTAGGAGCCCGCTTGTTTGTTCCTGGCTCTTCAGCCCCAAAATAACCACACAGAAGCTGTATTAACTAAATCACTGCTTGGCCAATTACTTAAGCATATCACTAGCTAGCTCTTAAATCTAGAATTAACTCATCTCCATTATTATATATTTTACCTCCAGGCTCGTGGCCTACCAGCAAGTTTTCAGCATGTCTGTCTCTGGCAGACTCTGCCTCCTTGCAGAATTCAGTTTAGTTTTCTCTGCCTAGCTCTGCTCTACACTATCACAGACCCAGAACAACTTATTAACCAATGGTATTCACAACATACAGAGGGGAATCCTACATCATGTGGTGTGTGTGTGTGTGTGTGTGTGTATGACTGTTACTGTTCTTTTTACTCTTTTGAGATTCTTATTATATATCCCAGCCTAGCTTTGAACTCATGTAGCCAGAGATAGACTTGGATTTGATATAGGTGTGACTCAGCATCCAGACTGCTAAGGTTCTAGAGCAATGCCACCACACACAGAAAAATCATTGTTTTCAATGATGCTGTCTTGAAACCTTTATTTCTGCAGAGAGCCTGGAGACTCCAAGTGGGGCTCAGAAGAGAAGACAGGGATCATTCAGGCTTGTTCTATGACCTTGGTTTAGGGGGTAATTAAGTATTGCATTGCTCCTATAAACCCACGGGTTCAAGTCAGTAGAATTAAAAGCAGGTTCAGGCTCTAGTAGCAAAACCACATGTACTACATCCACTGACCAGGATACTTTTACCATCTATAACAGTGTTCTAGGTAGGAGTTTTAACCTTAATTCTTGGTTTAACAATACCTAGAAGAAGCAGAGATCCGGGTGTGGATATTCCCGAGTGGCTAAGCGGAGGCCATAAGGAAGCGTGGTAGCGTATGAAGCACACCAGCAGCAGAAGTCACTTCTCTAGATCTACATTAGATCTGCAGGGAGAATCAGCAAAAGTTTTCACCTACAAAGCTTAGGACCTTGAACCCTAACTCTTCCAATTTCCTCATATGCACCCTCCCTTTAGAACAACCACATGCAAGCTGGCCTAAGAACTCTCCCCTTCCCCTCTCCTGAGTATCATGAGGTGTGAGTCCCCTGAAGGAACCGGTTGCTTTTGACAAGCTTGGCATCATTGTGAAAACAAGAAAGCCAAGAGTATTTGCTGGGCCTACAGTACCTTGGCAACAGCAGCCAGGGTACTTGCCACAATCAGAGACTCTGTCACATATGGAGAAAGGAGCCCTCCTCCTTCCCTTGACTGGTTGTTTTTCTCACTGATGGCTGGAAACAGCGAATGGACTCAAGCATGCAAAACTCAAGTTCCTTGGCTTTCCTCATGACTATAAATGCTTGTGGTGAGATTATAAAAGAATATAGAATTATAATTACTAGCAAATTATTCATTCAATGCCACTGTCCAGAAACCAAAGGATATTCTGTCCTTTGTTGGTACTTTGGTACCATGGGTGCCACTTTGTGTGTGGGATGCCCTCTTGACATTACCTGCTTATCAGCCATGGCTTGGGACATCAGAGTTCACCTGATCTTCTCCTTGAAGTTATATTACCTCCCAGGTCACTGCATTCTGTCACAGCAGAATCCAGGAGGCATAGTCATCTTAGAAACCTTTGGAGGCTAAGGGAAAACTTTCCTCAGCTTCTCTCAGAAGGGCAGAGAAAAGCACTATGAACAAGCTGGTGAAATAGTTCATTGCTCTAGTATGGTTTTTTTTCACATCAGCATATGCCAACAGATGCTCAGTTTAAAACATGACTCTTGGATTAATATAGCAGCAGACATCTGGCGCAGAGAGCGGAGAAATTTGGGAGTTGAGAATGCACACAATGTCTGCATCACTGGGACTGCCTGGACGCACATAGTAGGCATGGGAACTATCCGCAGTTAGTTTTACTTTGATTTGAGTCACTCCGCTGCTTGGTTTGGAGCCCAGATGTTTGGCATTCAGTCAAGCTGTGTTCTCTGTCTCCTGTCATCAAGACATCACTGTGGGGGATGTCCAGGAAGGGGTAGCTTTCCTCTTGGTCACATTTCAAGGTCTCTCCTCAGCCCAGCCACTCTAGCTCTAGTGACTCATGATCCCAAATCACACTGCAGGTGGCCTTTGGGGTTTCCACTAGGCAGGGACCATGTCTTTCATTCCCAATGTTTGTTATAGTAGTTGTATCTGAAAACAGAGAACATTGGAATCTCAGGTAGTAGAGCAAAACAGTACTCATGGCAAACATTTGAGCACCCATTCATTAAATTATCCATCTATTTCATTCGTTGTTATCGAGAAAGTGCCGAGAGGGGTCTCTTGGTGCTAGCTTTGCCTTGAACTTGAAGAGCAAATTGGAAAAGAGCTGGAGTAAGGAAAGTGAAGATAAGGCAGCATTGGGGCTCAGAGCCTTTGATTAACTCTTAGGGAACAGTGACCTACCAGGGTCGTTTTATGACAGGGCATCTACCAATTGCATTATTGCTGATGGCATGCACCACTCAGGGAGGGGGAAGTTGGATGGTTAGTGGACAGAGACAATTTTAGATCCACGTGAGAATTTCAGATCTGCCTCAGTGCTGGCACAGGGCTGTCAGCCCAGGCTTCAGTTCTCACTTCTATAAAATAAAGTGATGAACCTGATTGTTAGACTCTTCCCTGTGACACCGCCATCAGAACAGACTGAACAGACCTTCACTCCCTATGGTCTAGCTAATCCAAAGGACTGTACATGAATGTGCTCATAAGCAAAGTGAACTCTAATAGGTTAAGAATCCTGGGGATGAGAGGTCATGAAAGGAAGCTGAAGCAGATGCCTTAGTATCTTGGTTAGAAGACAGAGCATCTGAAAGTCTACAAAGCCCCATTTGGGGTGATAATCTGTATCTCTTAAGGCTCAAGATAGAACTCTCATTCAAAACACATAATGGCAAGTTTCATCTGCTCCTGTGCATTAGCATTTTGAGGACGAGTATCGCTCCAGTACTGAGAGCACTTTGCACTTGAATTGGTCCCTTGGTGCTCCTGACTTTACTGAGTCACATTATTGACTTGGCAACCTAGGGAGTAGGAACCAGAAAATTAGGGTGCCAGCATTACAGACAACTTCTCTTATATCACGCGAGAAACTGGGGTTGAGTTTTTGTCGGCAGGACTGACACATGGTGATCCACATGGACTTGGTTGCACTCACTGGGGCTTCCCTTCTCTTTAGGTTCCACTGTCTATGTCAAATCACTTGCACAGGTAAATAAGTTTACCTGTGTACAAACCAAAACAGGTCATGGGAAAGTTCCATGTAGTACTTTGTGGCCTTCAGAAATGCTAATAACAATTGGTAGCTGGCTTACTGAATCCCCATACTGAAGTGAGCTTAGTTTTAGGCCCGTAATATTGCAAGTGAGGAGAGAGGTACCCATGTATCAGTAGACAATTTTGATAGTTGCTGGGAAAAGTCCCCATCCCGACCCTGCCCCTCTTCATCCCGCTTCCATTGCTACAAGGGAACTTACTTTCTGAGTACTGCTGGAGGAAACACAGATAGCCCTGGGAGAGAGATTCAGTCAATTGCTTCAATAATCGCCGGAATTATTTTTTCTGATGATCATTTTTGTGGCTGATATTTGAGCTTAGAGTTTTTACCATGTTAAAATTAAGGTGAGATGAAAGGAGGTCAGGGCAGATATGGGGCTGTGGGACTTACTGAGAGGCTGCATCCTAATGGCTGTAATAAAGGAAACTCAGGACTCTGGTTCTAAGGGGAATTCCTAAGAAAGTACAGAGGCACAGAACATGGAGCAACAAGTTAGAAGATACTGTGGGCAGAATTAGTGCTGGCATCTGGTACCTGGCTGGCCCCACTCACAGTGGGTAAGAACACACTGTGTCTGTGTAAAGGAACTAGCCGGGTCCCTGGCTTAGGACGTTGGTCCATTTCATGTATTCTTTTAGTTTACTAGCTGCTTATGCTAGAGGATGCATGCACCAGCTGAAAGCAAAACCATATTGAGCAAATGTACCAAGGAACACTCCATAAACCTAACGAGGAAATGAAGAAGTGTGTGACAGAAACCTAGAAAGTGGAACAGAGAGGAGGTTATAGCTATCATGTTTAAATTGTTGATACTGGCAGGATGTGGCTGAGGGCTCCTCCATCCATTCTCTCCTTGTATCAGTGGTAATGGTTCCTTGGTGTGCTCTTCTCTATTAACAAAGGTATTCCCAAAAGTTAAATACAGGGAGAAGAACTGACAGAGAAATATTTTTAGTATTTCTTCTCTCTGGGAATTCCCTCCATCCAGAAATGTTATTTATTTAAATCAGAATAATACCCTGGCTGGTCAATGGATTTGAAGGGAAGGATTTGAAGACTGAGAAGCAGGTTGTAGAGTCTCCCAACAGCTATGCTTTCAGAGTTTCTCCAGGGAAACCACGGAGTACAGTACTTCCAGAAACTTCTGAAATCACCTTCTTTCAAACACTTTCTGAGGCTCCAGTGTTCGCAGTCCCCCAGCTCTCTGCACTGTACAGGTCTCCCTCCCCCAACAAGGTGGATAAAACCTATGGTAGATTATGTCACATACAGGATTCACCATCATGGTTGCCACAGATACCCAGCTATGGGAGGTTCAAACTTATAGCAAGCCTGTCCATCATGGTGCTTTCAGTATGTTCCTGAGGAGAGAGCTGGACACTGAATTCAGCTAGGCTTTGAGAGTCCTGAATTCCGAGCTGCTGAAGATTCCACATATAAATCTGAGGTTATCCTCACTGATCCACTTCATAATGCTATCCAAAGAAATCTTGGCACTCAGTGGGGCCATCAAACCGATCCTCAAGCCCAAGGAGATGAGTGGACTACTATCTGCAGGCCCCAAAAGCTACAGTTCTTAATGGACCCCAAGTTCTCTATGCTGTTGATGGCTATCTGTGTGCAACCTGGAGAAGGCACGATGCTCTCCAGTCTGCTCTGACTGTGAATACACATACGTTTATAAAATATATACCTAATAAACTATTAGGGCAATCAAAGAACATTCAAATACCTTAATGTACCATGCCACAGGTATAGTAACACATGACACAAGCTCAGCTACCCAGGAGGCAGAGGGAAGAGGATTATGTATTCAAGGCCAGTTAGAACAATATGAGAACCCCATTTAAATAAGAAAATAAACCATGTGTATCTTCTGTTCAGCATTGTGCTGGGAGGTCCTGACAGTGAGGAGAAAAAAGAAAGGGAAAAGGGAAGGGAGAGCAGAGAAAGAGAGGGAGAAGAATAGAGGAGAGGGGCAGGAGGGGAGGAAAGGGAAGAGGGGATGATCAGGGGCAGGAGGGAGACAGGAGAGAGGAGTACCCATCCATTTTGTAAAGAAGGAAGTAAAACATTTTATTTACATGTGAAATGATCTATCCCAAAATCTTAGCTACGCCAACAGCTACTAAAAGTACTACAAGACTCCATCAACATTCAGGATACAAGATTAATGTAAAAAACAAACAAACAAACAAACAAAAAAAAAACAAAAGCACAAGTTCCTTATCCAGAAAGAGAGACAAATAACCTGGCTTTACAGGAATAGGTGGGTGACAGAAGTGCAGTTCATAAACCGAAACCCTGTCTTCACAGCGGCCATTCCTGTGTGCATATGCAGGCCGCATGCTCCCTTCTTTCTGCCCCATAAGCATCTTTTTGGCATAAGCATATTTTTTACTATGAAAACGAAAGTAGAATTTTGTTTTACCAAGTTCTTCAATCCATTAGTGATGCTAACTGCCCAAGGCTATGTTCTGAGCCTGTAGTGAACATTCTCCAGTTGCTCTTCCTGAAGGTAGGGTACAGTGTCAGCACACCAACATTGTAGCTCAGCTCTCTCATGCTCCTATGGGGTGGCCATACTTCTCTGTGAGTGGCTGTTTTGCTTTAAGGTGTTGTTTGGTATGAGACATTTTGTCCCTAAATTGAACACCCCAGAAGTTTGTTTATACAAAAATATCCTCAGAACTTTTATACTTATAGGGCAGACCCCGAACCTATAGGTTTTACTTCTTTTCCAATTCACTTCCAAATTTCATGTGCTCATTAAAAATTAATAATAAGCCCACTGAGCCTACTTAGTGTTGCCTATATGTTAATGGGTATAGGACCATCTCTTGGAGCATGATAGTTTCCCAGGGCCTGTATTCCTGAAGAAAACTAACTCTCCCTCCTCCATCAACTATGGGTTGCCATTAGCTCTTAGAGCTCTCAAGTGGGTGTGGGACTCCTGAGCCCTTCCCCAGAGATGTTTGCTCTCTTCTGGCTGGCTCTTGTGTGGCTCTTATGCTTGCAGTTCTGGATGCAGAGGCAGAAGGAAATCAAGAGATGAGGAAAATCACACTAAGTCTTAGGAAAACTACAGACTATTGTATAATTGCAGCCTGATAACTAGTCAAGGAAAAGCATGAGACACTGGGAAGCTGAACACTGAAATGCTAGCCCAATGTGGACCAATCTGTGAAATCTTCCAGCCTGGAACTTTCTCCTCTGGGTCTTGACAAGCACATAGCACATTTTTGGAATGAAATGGGTCCAGAGCTGTGACTTGAAATGACTATGTTCTGGAGATTCAGGTTTTGCTCAACCTATTGTGTGCAAGGCCTTGAATATTTAACTGGTAAAGTAATGGAATTTATTTAAAAATTACAGAGGAGCATGTCATATCTGGAATTTATGGCACAGTGAATGGTACAGTCAGGAATGAATGCATAATTTAGGGTAAAAAAAATAATGAGATCCCGTAAAAAATAAACAACTATGATATGAAAGAGCCTACACCATTTGCACCTTCAGGTGTCCCTTAAATTTTGTGGAAGTGAAAAACAAAGGAAGTGGTAAGGAACCTCGTGCTTAATGCCCAAACGTTCTCTGGACCCAAGATTTTGTCTTCATTGTAATCAAAGAGAGCCCCTCCTTCTAAAATTATTTAAAAGGAAGGAAACAAAATTCTGCCATCTATAAAGAGCACCCAGCAGGAGTTTGGAGCAGGCTTCCCTCTGCTGAGCCTGGCATCCTACTGTTTTATGATGTTCTTGACTTCCTTTCAAAGTTGATGTTGCTGTCTTAAAAACCCTGCCTGGCAGCTATAATTACTTCAGTTTTATTTGCTGAGAAGTCATCTCTGATCAGGTTAGATAAGTAGATTCTATAGGTTGCTAGTGACTTGTCACCTTCTCTTATCTGAACAAATGGTATTGAAAATGAAACACAGTGAGAAGGGTGTGTGGTCGGGATTTCTGAGGCTTGGATCTTCATAGGGAAGTCAAGACAGGTTCGATCCTCAGGTTGTCTTCTGGAAATCAGAAAGAATAAATCGAGAGTGGTAACATCTGTGCATCCTCCTTATGGGACTGGGTCAGCTGACATGTTTGTCATGAAAGCACTGTGGATTTTCAAGGCCATGGTTGAAGTCCTTCTTTCTGGGTTGGTTTCTGGTCCACAAAATGACCCAGTTACCATCAATACTTTCTAGGAAACCTTGTTAGGTTTTATAAAGTATGGGTATTAATTCTACTTGATTGTTTTTTTTTTTCTGCAATACACTTGGTTTTCTTTTTTCTTACAATTCCTTCTGGAATTTGGTCTACAGGACAGAGTTGTCTTCTTTGAATGAAATGCTAGCATTTAGTCAGAATATTCTTCTCATTATCAAGGGACAGGTCAACTCTGACTAGTCACCTGAGTCTCAGAAATCATCTTTCTTCATATAAACATCCATAGTTGGATCCAGGATCTGAAATTAACCCTCCAGTAATACATCTTTTGGTACTATCTGGATCTTCTTACGGCTTGACTAGTGTTTTAGAAACTTGTCTTGTTTTCCCTAAGCCTCATACTAGGTGAGCTGTGTGGCCAAGGAAAGAGAAGCGGATCCAGGGTCACATACACTTGGCTGGTCCCACCACGGCTCTGGTTGATTCTTCCAATGGCCTTGCTTCTCTTTAACATATTACATGGACACCTCATGGGTACCTCATTGACAGACACCACAGGCTTGATTCTTGTCACTGGAGTTGGTCTTGAGGATGATAAGAGTCTTCCAAGACTCATGGCAGGCCTGGGTTTATAGGAACTTCTTGCTGGCTCCTTGTTACTAACAGGAGCATCTGAGACTGTCTTGCTGACTTGTCTCCCATTGAACTTTTCCATCTCCATGGAAAAGAGTATCTTTGCCTTCTTGATAACAAGTTACAGTTAACAGAATCCATCAAGACTCTTTTAGTCATCTGCCTAACAAACATCTTCCACCATAGTATCTTACTTGTTAACTTTCTTAGTTGTAAGTCAGACAAATGTTTACTCTAATCCATAAGGTGGAGAGGGCATACACCAAAGGCATTGTCCCCTAGTGCTTGGGGCATTGGAAATAAGTGTTAGAAACTAAAACTGTGCAAACTTAATCCACCTGTGGTACACACTTAGAGGCAGACCCTTTAGGAACTGAGTAGATGAGGTCATTGGGATGCCCCAAGACTGAATCTCAGAGGCTTCATAAGAAGAGAGACATTGGACAAATTAACGTCATGGGTGTTTCTTACTGTTACTTAGCCCAGAATACTTTGAGTCCCTAATAGTAAGAAGGCCTTAGCCATGTAGCCCCTCATAATTAAACATCCCAAACTATAAAAATACCATAAACCCCTGATTTATTTACAAAATTACCCAGCTTCAAGTACTCTGTTATGGTAAAATAAAGTAAACTAATACACCAAGCTATCAAGTGGAACACAGAGTTCCTCTCTTCTGTGTGAGATGAATGATGATCTCCTTTCCCTTCTCCATGGCATAAAGCATTGCATGAATACCTGAAATTCTCTTTATAGAAACCTATACTTGCCATTTACCTCCACATTCTTCATATACTATATATAGCATTTCCTGTAACTGGAGGCTTCTTTCCCACCCACCAGTTTTCAAATGACCACTCAGAGGCTTAATATTAATTATAAAAGTTTGACCAATGACTCATGCTTAGTATTAGCAAGCTCTTACATTTAAATTAACCCATTTCTATTAATCTGTATATCGCCACGTGACCCATGGCTTACTGGTAATACTCTCGCATCTTACTCCTCCAGGTGGCTGCTGGTGTCTCCCTCAACTCTACCTTCTTTCTCTCTGTATCACTGTTTAGGTTTCCTGCCTGACTCTATTCTGCTGGGCTATTGACCAAATCAACTTCTTTATTAACCAATGGTAATTAAACATATTCACAGCATACAGAAAGATATCCCACATCATTTCCCCTTTTATATCTAATTTAAAAAGAAAAGTTTAACTTTAACATAGTAAAATTACATATAACAAAACAGGTATCAAGCAAAAATTAAAGTTATAATATTTAGTCTATTTGTATTTGACAAAATTAAAGAAAATGCTCTATCTATCCTTTGTCAGTCTAAAGTTTCATATCTGATTTATCTTTTATCATAGCTATGGAAAACTATAACTATCTTGTCTTCAACACCCCAGAAGGATAATATTATCTAAGTAGCTAGGAAGTTCATTGTAAACCACTTCCAAAACTCTATAAATGACAGAGACATCTGGCTGCCTGGACAGTCACCCAAAGTTCTTCTGTAATGTTGGACATCCATCTTCAGCCTACAGGCCCATAGCATCTGGCAGGCTTTACAATGAAGCAGGAAATTTGAAAGACTGCCCAACCTATATTGGGAGTTTGTCTGTCACTTTTCTCTGTGTTCTGCAGAATGTCTGGCAGTTTCTTCTGTGAAACAGGAACCCTGAAGGACTCTCTGCCTTGTTTAGACAAAGTACAGTTTTCATTTTCCTGTTGGTCCTGCATGTCCAGTTTATACAGCATATACAGTCAAACAGTCCAGACAAGAGAAATGACCAAATGGCTAACCTTGCCACGTTGAAATCAAACTCCATAAGGAGCTTCTTCAATGCCTATAATTCTCTTGAAGTAGTTGATGTTGCCAGGAGCAGACATGTCTCACTGTAGAGAAAAGTCTAAGTTCTTAAAACATTTTAAATGCCATATTCTGTAGGTCTTTGAAGTGTTTGAAGATTACCTATCCATCTGAAATATATTGCTGCATATCTAGAAAACCTAACATGACTATAGATAATTATTAATTTGTATTTCTTAACTATATATTACATTTTTAAATGAACTACATAAACATAATACTTTAATAAGAGTATAAATATACATATAGTATGACAAAATTCACCTTAAATTTGTATCAATAAACCAAAATCCATACCAATATAAATTATTTTGAGATTAATAGTCATTTTTTTGGATTAAACTAGATTCAATAATATACCGTTTTATCATCATTTCTATAGATAAATGGTGATCTCCTACCCCTTCTCCATGGTATAAGGCATTGCACGTATACCTGAAAATTCACTTTATAGAAATCTATACTTGCCATTTACTTCCAAATTCTTCATACATTGTATCTAGCATTTCCCCACTCTGAGACTATGGAGATATGTTCTGCTGGCTTGTAAATGCAGTTCATAGAAATTTCTTGTTTGATACTCATCTTGGATCCTGGGTACCAATCAGTTCCTCTTGTCTTGTGATTTGCATTGAGCTTAAAGAATCCCATTTTAATATCTTGTTATATTTTTGTATCAGTGTGTTTCTAAGATGTAGCCTATGGGAAATTATTTCACAGATGTGTTCCAGAACCTGAGAGAGAGAGAGAGAGAGAGAGAGAGAGAGAGAGAGAGAGAATTCCTTATGAGACTTTAAGTTCTAACCAGTTTCATTGCATATGAGAACATTAGTCACTGTGTTATATATACGAAGAAATTCTCACTGATACTTTTAAACCAAGTGCTACTCAAATATACACCCCCCCCAACTTAATACTAAAACCTCTCTGTTTTGTTAAGTTATACACAGTAGAACTTTCTGGGTAGGTGGATGAACAAAGAAAGCTGCTGCTGAAGCTTCCCCTGGGTTAACTGAGTGTGTTCATATATTTTTCAGTTGTTGTAAATTAAAATTATTATTCTTTCCTAGAATGGCACACTCTTCATAGAAATGAGCTTACCTTCATATTGTTTTTTATGACCAGCCACCAGTGGACCCATGGAATTAAAAGACAATCACAAGTAATCTTCTTGCTGTATTTATGATAAACAGTAAAAAGTAAAAGAACAACATGTATTCCACTGTAAAAGGCATTTAGAGTATCCCGTAGTCTGTTTAGACTTTGAAAGCTTAACTTTCCTGAGACATACAGGTAGAGAATGGATTTTTCCCTCCCAGACTTAACTCTTGCATCATCTATGTTTTTTGTTTTGTTTTGTTTTTCATTTTTTTTTGTCGGGAACCAGCCTCAATAAAAATACCTCTTGCCAGGATAGAGGCATGGGAATTTAGAAAATTTTAGTAACGAATATGAGGACACAAATGAAAATAATAAAACAGAGAAACAGAATAGTATCAGGAGGGAGTTCCAGTGAGTACTGAAATTCACCTGTGTTTAATTTCCAACTGCTTAAAATACCCGAGTCCAAAAGGTAGGAGACAAAAAAGACTGCATTAACATGATACAAGGGAATTAAGAGACCAGTTGAAGGTCATGGGCTATACTAAAATATTCTGTTGCTAGAACATAACAAGTCATGCTCACACCCTAGACCAAAACCACTGTAGGCAAACCACTCCCTGGGTGGAATTCAAAGTTATCTCCTTAAGGGAACTGGTACTTAGTTGGACCCACAGACTTTTTTTTGTGGTAGAAACGTATCTACTTCTGTATTCCTGAAATACAAGGTCTGGCTATTAGCCACACCTATTGACAATAACCTGGAGAGAGAAGAACTCTCTGATTTAAATCTAAGTGCAATCTCTGGGGTAGAAACACAACAACCTTGAAGGACTAGAAGTAAGCTCCAACTCTCTGACCTTTGGTCGACATGGAAATAGGGCTCACATTTTTGGGCCTCTGCAGTTTTTGTTTGTTTGTTCTTGTCACAGCTAAAAGCCCAAATGATTTTAGTTATTTTAAACATCTCTAAACTTGGGTAGGCACAATTGACCAGTTCTTAGACATTATTTTTCTACATATTTTTCAAGTGGATTATAACTTCCTGGATATGGAATTATTTTCCTGACCCATCTATTGCCTTGTATTTTAATTATGACTGGTTTTGAATTTGATTTTCCATTTCAAATTTGCCTCATGTTTAGCAGAATTATGTTGGATTCTTGCTAAGTGTGCTCCATTTTCCAGGAATTATGCTTGATTGAGGAGTCTGAGTCCTACATTCTGCAAATCCTCTCCCCTGGCCTAGAAAGTCTTAAGTTGTGCTGTTAGGTACTGAAGCTGGGGTGAGGAGCGTAGTTCAGCATATGCGTGTGTGAAAGCTATGTTGCTCCACTGCCAAATAGATACTATGGAGTTTATGTATTGTTCATAGTCACTGTTTTCTACTCTGCAATCAGGGTTTGTAGCTCATACTAGTTGGTCAGCCATGACTGTTCCACATGAGTTAATGAAATGAAAAGAGTAGACCCACACACATTGTAATGTGAGCGTTCACAGTTCATCTGTCTGATTTGCCTATTACATCGTACGCTTTGTATCAAGATAGTGTCAATTTATCCCATTCTGAATATTGAGACCACTTTCCTAAACATTGGGTTAATGAAGACAAGGGTGGTAGTCTTAGGAAATTCAGCAGCCCTGAACAGAGGTGATCACTGATTTTCATGATGAATCAAAGGACTCATAAGGCTGGGTTTAGAAGGTGAATAATCAAAGCAGAGCACATTGTTCAAGATGCAGAGAAAGACTGTGGGACTGGGCACAGTAGAGAGGGTGACTGATGTTGAAGCCTGAAGGCTGGATTGTACAGTTCTGATATGAAACAGATGATCACTGCTATCCGGTCCCAAGCTTTCTTGTCTCCCAAGCAAACAATGCTCAGGTGACTGTGGAACCTGCTGGATTGTCTGCAAACAGTATCCACGTCAGCATTGTCACCTTGTGGAATTACCCTCTAAGGGTGATTAAAGTGACATTTCTAGTTTCTGGCTTGCAGTTAAAATGTCCTAGGGCAAACAAAGGGGAATCTCTGGGTGACGATGTATTGACCTCCTACTCAGTGGAGTTCACTGTGCCAGGTCTGTCCAACCATGAAATATCAAGTTATTTCTCAAATTATCAAGCTATTGTTCCCTCTAGCACTTTATTACTTGACCTTGGAAAATGGAGCACTAATGGTCTTTTCAATTTTTATGAAGATTTCAATAAGACTTAAAACATTGTTAATGTTCTTTCTAAGCCACAAGAGGCTTTTATGATCTGTGTGTGTGCATAAGACCTGCATGTGTGCCTATGATTCTGGATGTGTTCATATGTATATATCACCTGTATGCAGGGGATAATGTGAATGTACATGCTGGGAAACTCTAGCCACTAGAAAAACTCCTTACCAAAGAAAAGGAAGCGATGTTGCCAGCTAAAAATCTTCTACTCTTTGCCCACGAGGGTGGTACAAACAGGTGTGATACATTTACCTGTGAACCACGGTTTTGGCATTGAAGGTTCTGGGTTATTTTTTACTTCCTCAGACATAGAGAGATAACTTTGACTTTATAGAAAAGGAAGGTATTTTAAATATGTTTGTCTACACAATAGCGATCTGTCTGATGTAGAATCTATGTTAAAATATTGCCTAAATCATCTTGTGAATGTGTGGAATGAGAATAATCTTATCTAAATTTAGAGTATATTGAGGAGAATGGAGAACAGAGTTGCAGTAAAACAGAAGTTTTTATGTCAGGTCTCCATACCTCTACCGTCTTTGGAGAAGTCATAGGAGACTTGAAAACGTTAACCATTTACCCCAGAGTTGCCCCAGGGTTGTGCAGATTTGAGAAAAAAAGGCTCGGGATTTGGAAATATGCCTACTGCTGAATGGAAAAGGGGAGAAAAAGTCACCGGGATCGCCAGGATAAACAGGTCTCTGCTTGTTTACTGTAACTGAGATTTGCTTGGGATCACCTTTGATTTAGAAGTTTCAATTATCTCTTTGCTTCAGAGCCACTGCCCCAAGAAGGAGAAGTTTTGCTTGTGGTGGCATCTAGTGATGGATATGTTAAACAGGACTCACCAATATGCTCTTTAGAGCCTCAGCAGCTCTGATTGACAGGCTGCTGGCCTGCTTAGAGCAGCTATGCCGATGCAAAGGAGAACTAAACACACTTGGGAACCTGCAAATGGAAACTTCAAGGTTTAAATTCTTTCTGCTGCCAGAAAGTTGATTTCTGTCTTTCATGTTGGTTGGGAGTTTGGCTTGGTGGCATTGACACCAAAGTGGTACAGTATAGTGTGTGGGCTTATTTAGAACCCAGATTAAAGTCACACAGAAGTTGATGGTCAGAGAACTCAACTTTACCACTGCCTTGAAGAACTGAGGGTCCTAAAACTTGTAAACAATTCAGAGACATTAGTGGGAAAGGAGGTGAAAATAGGCTTGTGAGTCCTGGGTGAATACAAAGATTTCACTGTTATCTTTATTGTCCACAAACAGTTACTGTTTCTAGTGCATTTTGTTTACTTTTTTAGGAAATACCCACACATACAAGGACACACACACATATGCAGAAAGAAATATAAACACCAAAGTTTAAAGATCAGATCAAGTTTCCAAAGCTGATCAGAAGGACAGAAACATTTGAAATAATTGTATATCTTCACATATTTACTTAGTCCTTATATTAATTACTATTAACTGCTATTAATAACTGAAATGGTAATAAAATAATATGTAATTTTATAAGATACTATTTTATATATTATGTTAAGGTAACAGTTTTTGTAATTATGCTATGTATAAAACATATATAATATATTTTATTGATATATATATATTCTTGTCATAAATTTTACATGTATTCCTTGTTGCTGGTCAGCTACACCCTTGGTTGGCTCCCTTTTGCTTGCTTCTGCTTTTCCTCAGCATAGCTTGTTTTGAGGTAGGTCAGCAAATGCATTCTCATTAATTGCCTGATATTTGCAATTTTCTGCCCTGGTCCCTAATCTTTTAGCCTTAGCAGTTAGAGTGAGAGCTCAGTCAGTCAATACTTGTTAAAGCTCTTGCGTTCCATTTAGTAATCCTTTTGTTTGAAGCTTCCTTTCCTTACACGAATCCATTTAAGTGTGAGACGGGCAGACTTGTGCCCTTGCACGCATGTCGAACCCAGAGGGCAACCTGTGGGGGGTTCTCTCTTTGCATTGTGCGGGTCCTGGGGATTGAATTCTGGTTGGCTGACTTGGCATCAAGTTCTTTTACCTGCTGAGCCATCTTGCAGTACATAGCTCACTTTTTGACTGTGCTAATTGCAATAAAAAATTAAAAAATGACACAGTATCAAGTTTTTTAATACTCCAAAATGCTAAACTAGAGTTACACTATCCATCCATCAAAGCAGTGAGGGGATCATCACCACTCTGCGAGATCAAGAAGTTAACTAGAAACTGGGACTTCTTTTAAAACATGTATCAAGTAGTTCACAAATGAAGCTTTTACGTTGGTCATTTCGCCCATCTCTCACCTTCTCTCAACAACCCACAAGTTTTCTGATTTCTTAAGCCCTTACAATATGTCATTTCCTTACGATCGATTTCTACTTACATGAAAAAGCAAATCCTCCATGTCCCTCCCTCACATACCATAAGCCTCTCTGTGCCTATGACATCATATTCCCACTGCTGTCACACATGGGAATCCAGTTTACGCCTCCACATACTTCAAGTTCATCCATCACAATGACAAAGTCCATCTACCCACACGGGCTTTTTTAGATTGTTTTTTGAATACTCACCTCTCTGTACCCCTAGATTTTTTTTATTCTGCTGTCCTCTGCATGTCTTAAGTTTTGTTTGTGAAGAGCAGTTCAGACTTCTGTCTTCCCTGTGTCTCAGCAACTGCAGCTAACAAAGGCTATGACAATCGTAACTCTTCACTGTAGACCATCAATTGGTGTGGTGTGTGACACACATGAAGTGGGCACAGGCTGAGAGGTCTTCTCCTTCTTTCCCCAGGACAACTGTTCACAGGGATGACAGGTCACAAAACCCTTGTTTAGGTGGGGAAAGCAGAAAAATAGTCACCCCAAGCCCTGCCTCATTAGTGAAGGCTGTGGGTTGCACCTTGTTCCCTTGAGTAGGGGCTCCAAATGGCATCAAACTCTAAGACATAGACACTCACATAAAACATGTGCACACACAGTAAGAAGAAGGATTTGGACTAGACAGTCTTCATAAATTTGATGTCAATACTTTTTAAACTGCCTAAAGTTAGAAAATTAGTCACTAAGTATCTATTTATGAGTTGAAAATGAATTACACACACACACACACACACATACACACACACACACCCCAAAAAACCTCAGGGATTTTTTTCCCACCCAGTACACCAGCCCAGTGAAAATTTCTAATCACTTGGTGGTCATCTTCTTGCAAATGAAGGACAGCACAGACGCACTGTCTGCTCCACTTAAATATATAAAAAGCCACTGAAAGAAAATGTAGGAAGGAAATGAGCCATGGTAGGGCGTTGTGTGTGCAGGGAGGGGCTGTGGCTAGCTGGCTTGCTCAATCCCTTGGATTCTCAAAGCCCAGAGAAAATTTATCCTCTTCCACTGAGACAGAACTGTACTCCTTTTGGTCATTAATCTGTGAAGTTGATGTCTGCCATGGTAATTCATCAAACATTTTTGTGGGGTGAGTCTGGTGGTTGCCTCCTGGGGCATTTGCCTTTGAAATTCAAAGCAAGGTTTTGTCCCCTGGGGATGAAGTGGCTTTGTTGCTTGCTGCACACACATCTGGATGGGGAGTTGCTGCCCTGTCCCTGCCTTTGCCTGTGCCTAGTACAATATGGACAAAGCAGCCATCTTGAGGAACTACCGGCATCCCTTTCTCAGCTCCTATACCTAGCCAGGCTGTGAACCGTGGAGAGGTAGGCGTGCTTCCTGAGGGAACCCTTCCTGTGTTGCCTTTGAGCTCAGAGAAAGGGAAGGCACCATTTTTTCGGGTGTTTTTTTTTAAAATTTTTTTAAAGCAAAGAGTCAGTACAGTAACCATTGTGAATAATGAGTGGAATCCTGAAGTTATGCCTCTTCCCATCTGAAGATCAATTGGAGGACGGTTCTGTAATCAGATCTGAATTTGCAAGTGTGTGATCTCTTAAGAACAGGTGTTCTGTAGTGAGCTAGCCCTCAGGTGCTGAGCTAGATGGTCTCTCTAGAAACTCCTCTGAGTTCCTTAGCTGGAGACTCCCTCTAAACCTCCCAGTCCTCTTGTGGCTTGGTCCTGCTCCCTGTGTAGGCTCTTGTATAGGGACAGCATCTGTGGGAAGCGGAGGTTCAGAAGCTGCCCCTTAGTTTCTTCATAGTCTTCTTTATGTAGCACTCTGGGCCCTGACTGGGAGATCCTGCCTAGAAATCTTTGTGAACTTGGCTTCTTTTGTCAATGAGGTTTGAGGCCATTTAGCAATCGGGTTGAGGGTTGAGGCCATTTAGCAATCCAAACACGTGCTCACTTCGGCAGCACATATACTAAAACTGGAACGAAACAGAGAAGATTAGCATGGCCCCTGCACAAGGATGACACGCAAATTCGTGAAGCAAGCCAAACACATCCACACACCAGTCACTTGCTGTCATTTGTCAGCCCAGCATCTTCTGTGGGACACTTTGATAGCTCATGTTCTGTCTCTCCCTGTGGCCTTTCCCATCCCTTCTTCCCTGTATCAGTTATGGATTTTACTGCTGTGACAAAATACCCCATAAAAGCAATTTAAGGAAAAAGTTTAGTGGACTCACAGTTCATCCTGGTGGGGAAGCCCTGGTGGTGGGAAGTTCGGGTCAGCTTGTCACATCTTATCCCGAATGAGCAAGCCGAGAGGGTGGAAGAGATACCCATCTCAGATTCTTTTTTTTTTTTTATTTTTATTTTTTATTCAGTCTTAGGCCCCAGCCCATGGATTGGTGCCATCCTCATTCAGTCTGGGTCATTTCTGCTGGGTTTAATCTTTCTGGAGACACTGACATAGATGCACCCAGAGGAGGCATGTTTCTATGGTAACAGTGAGGCTTAACCATCATGCTTCCTTTCCCTCTATCCCTTTCTGCCTTCTCTCTGTGCCTCCTCTTCTTTTATCCTTTCTATCTTATTTCTTATTCTCTCTCTCCCCCTTCCATCCTTTCTTTCTTATCCCAACTCTGCCTCCACTAAGTGAACTCCTGAAGAGAAGCATCCTGAGCCATCCTGTCAATATGCATACGTTCTGTCAATAGCATATGTTCAATAATTTCTTTCAAATGAGTGGTTGTCTTGTTCTTTTAATAGTTGGCTGAAGGTAGAATGCCATTTGCTATCAAATATATATTACTTTTTATATTAACACATTCTTAGATTCATGAATCTTATGTGTAATTCATTCTTATACATTTATCTTTTGATCAGTTTCCTAAACCAGTTGTTATTTCTTGAGTATCTATTACATTAAATATGTCAGGATAATACATGTGTTAGAAAAATTTCAACCAGGTAAATTACATAATTAAATGGTGGAACATATACTCGAAAAAACCCTCCTGTTTTACAATAAATGTTTGGCTAACTTCCATTTTTTTCTAGCCAAATGTATTTCTTTCTACTTTGACTGCATGCACTTGGTAAGGCTCATTAGCCCACAGAGGTGCCTGGTGTCCGTTTAAATCATTACTTTATTCTAAGTGTATGGGTGGTTCAGTGACTCATTACTTTAGCCAAGTCAGTCCATCTATTGGTCAGTCTGTCTGTCTGTCTGTCATCTAATCTATCTATCTATCTATCTATCTATCTATCTATCTATCTATCATCTCTATCTCTTTCTGTTCAGTTGTTAATATTTTGGGCATCCTTTGAGGCAAGCTGAGGACTTAACTACAAACCAAGATTTCCACCACCCAACCACCCTCATCTGTCTCCTGAGGGCTTTCCCTCTAGCATGTAAATTCTTGGTCCTGGACCTTCAATGCTTTGTACTGACTGTCATAAGCCCGTCTCTGGCCTCCATCTTTGGAAGCCCCGTCCCTGGTCCCTGTGCCCGCCAAGCCTTGACCTCTCCCAGAGGAGGGTCAAGACAGCCCACCAAAATCTTGACCACTCCCCCAGTCTACTTAAATTGCTTCCCCAGAAAGTTCCCACATGCCCTCCCCCCCAATCCGGTGGTTGTGTTCGAGGCTTCCCGGTTCCCCCTCTGGGCCACATGAGAGCACAGGAATCCCATTAAACTTGGGTATGTTTTAATTTGGCTTGTTGTGATTTGGCTTAATTGGAATTTTTGCATCGGCAGAGAGCTCGCGTTAGGAAAATTCCTAACAACTGTAACTTTGACTAGATGAGTATTCCCACCATGTGTATCGTGAAAAACACAACCCACCTCAAACTTCCCTGAGAAAGAGCATGTATTTTAGAATCCTTCTAGGGCTTTGCCAGTATCACTAGTGTCATAAGTAACGAGAGAACATTATAGCAGTCAATAAATTACCACTGATTGATAGGTGTAGAAACTGGGCCGTCGGTTCCAGACAGTTTGCTTAAGCAAACCGGGGCTGGTCAAAGACTGCTGGACGTTCAGCCTCCCCACAGATCAAGTCCAGGCGAAGCTTCAATGAAAGGTGCTGAAAGGCAAAAATCCCAGCAGCGGGGCTATTATTAATCTACGTAAGTAATTAAGTGTTGTCCGGTGTTCGATTGGACGGGAAATCCTGCTTTTCAACCCTTTCCCATTGGAATGCCCAAGAGGCTGTCAGCAAGTAAGAGGAAATGCGGAATTGGCTGCAGTTGCCTGAGGAGAGGAGCTTAAATTCCTAGATTTATGGCTGTTTTACCTGCAACTTTTTATTTTGCTTTTACTTTTATGTAGCGACTGAGTGTACTGTAATTCAGTGGGTGCTTAAGCAGTTGCAGGGCACTCTAAAAATAAGAACCTACCACTTTATCTGTGCGTGTGCGCTGCTCTTTATTGCATTCTTCATCACAGGCAGGGTCCTAGGAGCCCCACACAGGTGTGATCCTTTCTGAGGGGGGCTTAGAGTGCGAATGGCCCTTCTGAAATCTCTGATCTCAATTGTGCTAGCTTTTAAAATTCTAACGGTAGAGAAAGCTGCAGGCAGAAGACGGCTAGGAATCTACACTGGACTGGCCTAACTAGTGTGCCATCTCGCTTTCTGTCGTCTCGCCCCACGTCCATAGAACTCGGTGAACTTTTCTGTGGAGTTAGCATGGGCATCCAGAGGAGAGGCTGTGCAGCTTCACACCAAAGTTTACAGTTTCAGTTTGGAATATAGTTTTTGCACTTGGCTTCCACACACACACACAAGCCAAATCCGTGTTCTTGTCTCTAGTAAGCCAATGGGTTGAACTATGTACCTTTAGTCTCTGAGTTCCTGTACAAAAATAACCATTCGGACTCCCCAGGTGAACTCGGGTATCTAAAGATCAGAGGGACAAAGAAGAGGCCTTGGTTTCCGGAAAGCCTTTCAAATCCTGTGTGTCTCTCACCTTTTCTTCTTGCCTCACCTAAGTTCTCCTCCAGCAACTTCCTGCTGCGCTCATTTCCCTCACCCTCTCACCTTCTCATCAGAACTTCTGCTTAAGGAGCATGCATCTCATTCTCCGCAGTTGGATTTAAAGTGTGAGTCTGCCTCATCGGTCTTAAATACCGTTAGAATTCCACAGTGAGTGGCCAGTGAGGACTGCACTGGGAACGTGTCTTCCATAACTCATTTAGTTTTGGGTACGTTTTACTTCAGGAAGTGTCCAATGATAAACCCGTGAAGACTTTGAACCTTTGATTAGACCCTTACAATATGAAATTTCTTCCAGTCTAGTGTCAGTCAATAATGTGAAATTATTTTAAATGATTTTATGTGCTTGGGATACATACCTGTTATTAGAAATGCTTGCTTTTATATTTTTTTTGACATTTTGGAATTGTCTGGAGAGTGGATGGGGCCTAGGCTGGGAGAAGGAAGAGGGGAGGGAGAGCAGAATGTAGTTGGTATATAAAATGAATAAGAAAATTAAAATTTAAAAAAATCATAAAAAGGGTAAACACATTAATGAGTTGTAATTTTTAAAAAAGAAAGTTATGTCATTTCATAAATCCCTATTCCCTCCAATTATCTTCATTTTTTCTTTTATATTAATGTCACCTAAACTCAGCTAGAATATTATAATGCAAAGTGTCCGTATGCTAATATGTCCGTGGCCTTTATGTGAGTTACAAAATAGGTGTTCCAAAATTACTTATGGAAAGTATAAGTGAATGTGTTACCTTAGAGCCAAGTCAGAGTATTCGTTGAAGGAAGTATCTAGACACCTTCCCCCAGCTCCCAGATACCAGTTTCTAATGTTGCTAACCTGTTTTCAGATAATACGAATAGATCTAGTTTTGACGGTAGGGAAGTTTGTTGGATGAAAAGAAGTGTGTGCAACAAGAGGGGTCCATAGTGGATACCTCTACACTGACTGCTTATGGGATAATTATTGAGGATAAAATGAAACTTGCAGTTTTATTTGGTAGCTGACATCTTACTAGAGAAACATGTTATCTGTGCTTGAAAGACCACAGGATAATTTCATTATTATGTCATACTCTATATGTGATATTCAGAATTTACCATGAATATATTAAAATAACCTTAAAATTCTATAAAATTTGGCAGACTTTGTAATATAGAATATATACATTTAAATATATAGTATCTGTAATATTGTATGCAAAATTAAGAAAAATATGTTGATATATTGATAATATTTTATAGTATCACTAATGCTTTATTTCCTGTGAATAGGAAGAACTTTTATGATCTATTAATAAAAAGAAAAAATGATTAAAGATGTGACTATGCAAAAACCAGAATTTTTTGTAGGTGAGCATAGGAAGTTCAAAGTTATTAGAATGAAATAACTGAAAATAAAACTGACAGTTGAGTAGCTATAAAATTTGGAATTAAAAAGAAATATTAATACTTTTTGGATAGGATGATACTGTCTCTCATATATTCTCTTTCCAGAAGTAATTTATTTCAGTGTTTCTAGAAAGCAATTTATAGTACTTATTCCTTGGTTCATCAGTTCCATTTTTAGGACATGATCAAAGATACAGTTAAAGGTGTATGCAAGAAGCTAGAAGTAATCCATCATAGCATTGTTAATATTAAGGACAAATTATGATCATTCCAAATACCTAGAAACAGGCCAAATACTCACCTGTGATATATTTAGCTGTTAATTCTTCAAACTACAAAATTGACTTAAAAAATAATGGCATGCAGTTATGGGTTTGATATTTAAATAATGCCATGTCTAAACAGGTACATAGAATATCTCCATTTGGTGACCACTCACAAGAGTTGGGGGAGTTGCTGGGGCATCAGCGGTAGTTTTCATATGATACAGACTTGGAGTGGTTGTGACCAAGTCAGACCTCCTGCACGTGTGGTCTTACATGTGCCACTCAGGAGTTTAGTGTCTTAGTGTTGGAAAGATAGTTGATTTTAAGGAGTTTTTTTGCTCTTTAAACCAAAAACCTTTATATTGTGGATCTAGTTCTATGCTACATCCTGGCTCATGGCTCTCAGAATTAAAATGTCCATGAGAATTATCATAGACATCTAAGGAATATGTGTTAACACAGTACGTGCGTTGATAGTATGATGCTAAGGATATAATGAATGATGGCTATGTACTAGAACCAGTTGCTTTGCCCCCAAATACGTGAAAACATTCCTGGGAACAGTAGCCATGTACCATCCTTGTGATCTATAGGTCAGGGATACACAGTGAAAAATAGTATCATCCTTCATGCCCTTGTATCTTCAGCATCCCCTGGGAAGACTTGGATATGGAGATGGCTGACAGGAGCTTAGACGGATCATGCATAGACATCTATATATGAGGACGGAGAACTCTCTGAATAGTTTCTCACTAAGTGAGAAGCACGTGCCCTGTGGTGTGGCTTCTCCGGGGTGTGGAAAACTCACTGTAGCAGGACTTCCTGGGGAGGGAGGAGCGCTTTGCAGTCCCAAAATTCCAGCTGACAAGGCAGAATCCATTATCAGAAATTTATTGGACTTAGCTTTGGAAGTCATGTTCTCACCCAGACTCAAGTCCCCATGCCTGCATGGAAAGCACTTGACTGATGAAGCCGTCTCCCCAATAATTTTTTTAAAGATAACTGTTTTTGAAGTCAAGATGGCTCATCATGTTAAGTCACTTTCTTCTAACAGTGATAACCTGAGTTCAGTCCTAGAGTCTATGCAAATGTGTGCATATGTATGTGTGTACATGTATACATATGTGTGTGTGTATATATATGTGTGTTTGTGTGCATGTGTATTTGTGTGTGTATATACATGCATACACACGGCTGGAGATCTGTGGGGCATGAACCATCACAGAGTGTTGGTATTTTCTAGGTTATTGAGGGTTATTCTTAGCACAGAATGATATCCTCAGCTGACAGTCCAAGCAGCAGTTTGAACATAGCTCCAAAAAAGAGAGGGGGGAATCCAAATTCTAGTAATACTGGAAACTGCTTGCTTAATCCATTTAACTGTCTTTCCAGTGTGTTTTGTATTGCTGCTAGTGCCTGGAGTTTGCTCTGCACTCGTCCCCTTCGGAGGAGAAAGCCAGCAGGAACAACCTCTCACTCTATGGTTTAGCTGGAAGACTCCTTAGTCCAAGGCAACAGACATTTTCCACTTGATGGGTCTTTAAATGTATTTCTTTGAATTGCTTTCAATGATAATAAAGCTTTTTATACATATCTATCATGGATATTTTGAAAAGTGTTTGAGTACATAAGAGTACAGAGGTCTGTACAAATGTTTGTAATTGTTACAGATTGCTAAAGCGAGCTGGTAAATCCTCTGACATGCTGGGGTCTGTGGGAGATTATTT
The DNA here is from genome assembly GCA_028555095.1 of Dicrostonyx torquatus. NCBI lineage: Eukaryota > Metazoa > Chordata > Mammalia > Rodentia > Cricetidae > Dicrostonyx > Dicrostonyx torquatus. Next base: position 2,725,986 of record JAQHUG010000198.1, read on the forward strand.
AAAAATTACATTCTCAGGACTGGAAAGATGGCTCAGTGGTTAAGAGCTCTGGTTGCTTTTCCAGAGGACCTGGGTTGAACTCCCAGCAACCACAGGGCAGTTCGCAACTGTCTGTAACTCCAGTTCCAGGGGCGCTGACACCCTCATACCAATGCACATAAAGCAAAGCTAAATAAAGTACTATTTTTTTTTAAAGAAATTGCATTCTCAGAGATTTCCAAGAGAACAATATGTCATTGCTAACTGCAGCCACCAAATTGTACAGGAGATGTCCTCTTGCCTTATTTCTCTAGTCTACCTGAAATTAGTGTTCTTTGACCTACATCCCCACCCCATCTCTTGCTGCCAAACACACCCGTGCCTGGTAACAACTACTGCTGTGAGGTAAGCGTCCAGATGCAGCATCGCAATGAGATCATGCGGTGCTTGGCATGTGCCTGGCATTTCACTCACCATAGCGCCCTACTGGCTTGTCTTCTGGGGTTGCAAATGAATCAGAGGCCTCCCTTCTATTGTGGCAGAAGTAGTAGCTTCTTCTGCACGATTCTTATGCACACATTTTCGTCATCCATACATCTTCTCATGGCACTTAGGCTGATCCCTCACATGTGGACTTGTGCGAATAATATAGCATTAACAATGGGAGTGTAAGCACACACACATATTTGGTTATACACTTCTGAACACAAGCCTGGTAGTAGTTATCATAGCTGTTTTTCTCTTTGCTTTATCAATTTAACACCATTTAGACATCCCTGCAAAGAGGGAATCTCCACTGAGAAATTGCCTTCTGATTACCTTGTGGGTGTATCTATGGGGGGTTCTCTCGATTACTGATTGATGTAAAAGAATTTAGTCCACTGTGGGTGGTCCCATCCCTAGGCAAGTGGGAGCTGAGTAAGCGAAGGGAAGTGAGCCAGTGATAGCACTCCTCCGTAGTCTCTGCTTCAGTTCCGCCCTCTGGGCTTCTGCCTTGAGGTCCTGCCCTGGCTTCTCTCAGTGATGAACTATTACAGGAAGTATAAGATGAAGTAAATCCTTTCTTCCCCATGGTGCTTTTAGCCATGGTGTTTATCATAGCAACAGAAAGCAAACAAAAACAGTTGCATTATTGAATTCTGTATACATTATATTTTTGTAGGAAATGTTCTTTTCTATAACAGCTATGCATTTTTATACCACCTTCCCATAGTATGTATAAATGCCATTCTTCTCTATTCTTCTCAATTCCTATGTTTTTGTTTTCCTAAGAGCTGTTTCAGAAGGTACAAGATAGTGTCTTCCTATGCATTTTCCCGATGGCGACTTAGGTTGCACATTTTTCATGTACATTTTAGTCACATGGTTTCTTCTTCGAAATATCTGTTCAGGTATAACTTTCATGTGTGTGTACATTTCATGCATGTCTGTATGTGTACATGTATGTAAGTAAAAGCTGGAGGTGGACATCTAGTGTCTTCCTCGATCATTCGCCACACTATTTTTTGAGATGAAGTCTCTTCTGAATCTGAAGCTTTGTTTGTCATTTGGTTAATCTGAGTAGCCTGCAAGTCCTAGGGATCTGTCTGTCTCCACCACACCCTCAGTCCTGTGTGGAGTGAGCCATCTCCCCAGACCACTTCATCCTTTTCAATTGGGCTGTTTTCTGTTATTGAATCGTGTGAGTCCTTATACATCTCAGACACTAAAGCTTTAGTGCTTGTCTGCTTAGCTAGCCTTGCCTCCCATGTCACGCTGCCTTCTGTTTCCTTTGCGGTGCAGTTTTGGTGTGATCAAGCAGTCATCACCAAAGCAGGGAGCTCCACCCACCCCCTATGATTTCTTCTAGAAGTTTCGCCGTTTCAGATTTTATGCTTAAGACTTTAAACTAGTTTGATTTTGATTTTTAAATATTGTGTGGTCTAAAGGTCTAATTTAATATGTCTGTGTGAGTAGTTTTCCCAATATCATCTACTGAAGATGCTGTCCTTCTTTTATTGTGTGTTCTTGGCACCTGGGTAAAATGTCAATGGACTATAAATATGTGGATTTATTTTTGGATCTTTCACTTATGTCAATACTCTGTGGTTTTTCTTTTCTCTTTTTATGGTTGTTTAATAGACTGGATCTTACTATGTTGCCAGGATGAGCCTCGAACTCATGCTGCTTCAACCTCCCTACAGGCTGAATTACAAGTACATATTACTACAACTGTTTTGATCAATATTTATTGATGATTCTTACATTTAATGGGACAAAAGGTGACAGAGGCTACTCCCTCCTCACACTTGCCAGTGCTAATCTAATTCAGTGAAAACTCTTTGAATATTACCAGTAGAAATGTAACAGCAAGAAAGTGAGTATTTCCTTTCAATTAAGATAGATGGTTGGCAAACTAAAGTTTCAATGTTGCCACATGATAGAATGGACAGTAGACGAGTCCGCCATGTAGACTACTGAGCAACCTGGTATCTTTGCCTTCAGAAGGCAGAAGGAAGTTAAGCTAGAACAATGTCAGCATATGAGTACCTCATGTGGCCAGGACATGGCTCAGCAGCCAACTGTGTGCCAAGCCATCCCAACAACTGGACTTTGTTGCCTGGCACCCACATAAAAAGTTGGATGTGGTGTCATGCTTCTGCAATCCCAGCATTCCCATAATGAGATGCTAGGTGGACACAGGAGAACATATCCAAAGCTGACGTGCCAGCTAGCCTGAAGCACAGCAGAAAGAGCAAGCAGGACACTGCCTAACAAGGTGAGAGGAGGAATTGCTCTTGAGTGTTGTCTTCTGACCTTCACACGTGAGAGCCTACAGGTATGAACACATGTGCACACACACAAAATAGAATATGAGTTCTTCATAGCTCTTGTCTTTTTTGAGGGATGGTATTCTTCTAATTGACAAGGACTTTTAAGCTGTAGTAAAATGATATACCATAGAATTGAAAATTAGCCATATGGAGATTATTCTGGGCACTATGGCAAGAAGGTGTGTGTTTCTTCCTGAGAACTAAGAATATGGACAGGCTTATTAACCCCAGGGTTGCATGAAAAGCACTGTTAATCTCAGTGTGTTAATCACTTAGCCACCTTCTTGTCCCTGTGATGACATAGTTGACAGTCAGAGTCACAGTCAGTTTTCTGACGGCCAGGCCGCTCTGGGGTAGGAACTTTGCTCTAAAGTTAAGTGCCGGGACAGGGAGGGGGCTCTTTACCAACATCTTTAAGAGAATTCCTACCACTAATGCAACCGTACAGTCCTGCTGTCTTATTGTTAGAGTTCATTTTAGGAAGGGCACCATCATTGTCTGCCCTCTCTTTGTTGCTGACAGTGGGGACATGTACCCAGACAGGCTTTGGACAGTAGGTCCCAGAACTCAATCTCCCCATGGAATTTTACCAATTGTCATGTCCTGAAGCCTGTCAGGCATTGCTACAATGGCACACTAAGTCACACACAAATCATGCAATGAAAGAGATGGGACTTCTGTTTCATTTCGTGCTTTCCTCCAGGCATCTTTTCTAGAAGCACTACAGAAAGTCAAAGCAGGATTCTGTGGTCTATACATAGTGTTTCTAAACTCCTTATTAAAGCTCGCATATCCCTCTGACCTTGAAAGGGCAAATAGATGTTCCTGGGATTGAATAAGGCACCATAGAACACCAGAGAGAGAAAGTGAGTAAAATCTTCTTTGGTATGAAGCATGGCCATCTTGGATGGGTCTAGCAGTCTTGTGTTCAGAACCAACCCCGAGCTCCTCAGCCCTCCTGCTCAGTGGAGCCACTCCATTGTCTCTGGCTGCATCTTACAGTTACCTTGCTATTGCTGCATTTGCTGCATTTCCCCAAGCTACACATCCTTGGACACACAGCCCAACCGTCTAGGTTAGAACTTCCCCTGTAGTTTAACAGACAAATCAAGTCCTTGCCCTCAGACCAAGCAACATGGGTGATCTATGAGAATGAAATGCATAGTTGTCTCTCAGAGGGCAGTGTTGGCTTCCCTTATGTGTCACAAATGTTGTCACCTCATAATGCTGACGATAGTCGCTGATGAGCACATTGCTTTCATACCACAAGAGTTAGAGTCTTTTGTGTTCTCCAGCAGATGTTCCTCCCTTTCCTCGTGTGTGCGTTCAGCTTGGATCCCACTGTTATTTTCCCTTAATGTAATGCTGACATTAGGTGATTCCAGCCAGATCAGCAGATTCTTTGAGAAGTTTCTTTGTAAAATCTAAATTCTATCTGCTTCCGAGTAGTCAATAATCAGATGTATGGATATTTTATAGCACTTAATAATCAGAAAAAAACTCATATGCCTGGAGAGATGACTGCATGGTTCAGCACAGAAGAGCCAGGTTTGCTTCCTTGCACCCACCTCAGGTGGCTAAGAACCATCTGTAACTCTAGATCCAGGGCATCCTACCCACCTTTCTGGCCTCTGTGGGACTTAAACACACACATGAGGCATAGACATCAATGCAGACAAAAAAAGAACTTATACTCATAAAAATAAATAAATCTTTAAAATTAGAAAAGGAACAGTGACCATCATGTGAAAAATACGTACTAGAAATTAGTTAGTGGTGATAAAATATAAACCATCTAAGAGTTGATGCTACACAAGAATTTTATTTGGGGGCATGCCTGAATTTAAAATCTCCTGTAAAAAGAGAAGATGGGAATTAAATTAGTGAGGTGGAATTGGCATGTCTGCTGGGAGTTTTAAAATTCTATCATGGGCTGTGATTTTAGCTTGGAAATCCAGATGATTTCTGAGTGGGGAGGTTGACAGGAGGCCGCCATGTTTCTAGATAAGGGTGTTGCTCCTGTGACTTGATGATCGCACCCCCCCACTTGGGATCTTCCTCACTCGTGGCTTCAGATCTGGAGTGACTAGGGAGTACAATCACCAGACATGCAATAGCAATACCAAGCACACAGCTGTGGATCCTGCACGCTCAGTCTGCCTGCTTCTCTGGCATGTTTAAGCTCGTTGTCTTGCTTTAAAGAACAGCTGAGAAAAGAGAAACATATCCCAGATGACTAGAGCCAAGCAAACCACAAGCACAATATGGTGGAGTTGGGGGGCGGGGGTGGAGTGCCAAGGGGGAGCAGAAGGAATGCCTCTTTATTTTCTGTCAGGGAAATCAATAGTTAATGGCAGGAAGACTTTTGAGAAGTGGCATGGCCAGAGGGTCTGTGAGCATCAGAAGTCACAGTCAGATATGAGAGGAGGAGAGCAGGGAATGGGGGAGGAGACAGGCAGAGGGGCGGTGTTCTTTCACTGTATCTAAGAGTGCATGCATTCTTACCTAGCGCATTTCTCTTATTCCCCACTGGACCCGAAGGAGCATCAACCACCACAATCTCTTCCTTTCTTTCTATGTACTTCTGAATTAGCAAGATGTCAGGGATTTGGAGGAGATTTGGGAGTAAACCAAAGAAATGGTAAAAGAACTGAAGAGGCCACAGATTCAGTGGGTGTTTCCCCTCTGCACCAGGAGCACCCTGAGTAAGACAGTCAAAAGACTAGATAAGTGTTGTTTTGCCCAGGGCAGACAAAAAGGTATGGGTTAACATGTCTCCTCTCGAGTTGCCAACAACCAATACATTTTTGTGTCTTTTTCCTTCCAAGTGGACTATCAGTAAATATTTTTTAAAAAGCTTTATTGAAAACGGTGACCTCAAATTTATTTGTAGTTTTTTTTCAATGAGACTGAATAATTGCAGCCTCCTGTCGCTGCAGGCTCCAGTGAGTTTCAAAGCAGCCTTCGCCACTTTCCCACCTCCGCTGTACCCAGGGACTCAGCTTCTCTTCTTCCTTGCCAACTTGTCTGGAGACTAACAGGGTGAGCTTGAAACACGGCTCCCCCCATTCCCCCCACACCGTCAGACACACATCACCTCTCCTGCTTGTTTCTGGGTTCGTTCCTTTGGGTGTGTGAGCAGACTCATTTTATTAAACCATTTTTCAGGGGACAGATGGAAAGTCTACCTTTCCCATTAGTCACCAGAAAGTGACCCCAGCAGCTGTGGAGGGAATTGGTCAAGCTGTTGCAACCAAATAGGCCAGAGTAGGAAATGACACCAAGCCTTGTCACAAGATCCCAGGCATTCCCAGGAGCTCTGGGACTGCTGAAGCCTTGCGGTTAGAGACCCATTGGTTGACTGAGCTCCGTCACTGGAGCCAAGGGTGAGGCTCTGTGAGTCTAGGCAAGAAGTGGGACAAGGACTGCTTACCATTTGGCATCCATGTTTAATTAGTTTCTTAACATTGTGGGGGAAACATGAAATAAATAAGGCCAACTGACCACTCTATAATTTGTTTCTGAAGCTTGGCTAGACATAAAAGTCTACGTTCCAAAACCACACAGCATAATTTATTTTCTGAGTCCCTCTCGGCACCAGGTCCAGGCTAACCTTGAGTTGAGAGGGCTGTGCCTTCTCTTCCTGGTGTGGTGGTCACAGTGTGTCCTTTCTTGGCAGTGGCTGTGGACCCAGCCAAACAGAGCCATGAAAGGCAAGTGGATTAATCATCCTGAAGGCATGCTCGGCTGTAGGCGCCCCTCCGCAGCTGCCTGAGAAGCAGCACGAGGCCACCATAGCCATTCACAAGGGAACACAAGGATATGTCTGGAGACTCACACACACACACACAAAAGGGGGTAGGGATGGAAGGTTTTTATGTTACACACATTGGAGTTTTCATTAAACTGAAGAGTATATACCAAAAAAATATATGGCCATTCCTGTAGCAGAAACTGTGACAAGTCCAACCTTTTTATTACAATCAGGTTTTCTCTAAATATATTATGCCCTGCAGGTCAAAATGATTTACTTCTCTACTTGAGGACATCTGAATTCCATTCTGCTGTTGCCAGTATGTTCTCAGCTGTGCCAAAACTGAGCAGGTCTGCGGTTCCTTTGTAACATCAAAACGGAGGCATTTATCATAGAGATTTATCGTGGGACAGCCTGCCAGATGGTTTGGGTATTTTAAAGGTGAACTGCTCGAGCCTTGATTAGCTCGCGCAGACTTCTAGTTAGGACAACTCTATCAGCTGCGCAGTGGAGAGATGCCTTCTCTCCCTCCTCTGCAGTTTTAGCAAGGCAGAAAATATTAATGTAATGGCAGATGTGGCATAGATTGTCATTTCAGGAAGAAAACCAAGCCATAACCAATCCCACTGATTGCGTTCTAATTATAATGTGACCTCCTGTTGCTTTGCATAGAGACAGCATTCATTTCAGGACCCCACTGTAAAACTTGCCGAGTCAACGACCCTCAAAGGGGCAATTGTAAGATTTAAGCTTGGATTTTTTTTTCCTTTTGCTCATACCAAAGACTTTTTTTTTTCCTGCCAGGCCTCTGCTGATTGGGCCAGCAAGAATGTATTTGATTATATAGACTGAACTTATTGGGAACAGAACCTTTGTGCTTTGAAATGCTTCTCATTCAAATTACATTCAGACATTCAATCAACATTGATTGTGATATGGATTGGCAAAGGAAAACGCCTTGGGTTTTGGGTCTAGCAGGAAATTTTCTCAGTGCTGGACTAGATAACTGAAATTAGGGGGGAGCAGTGTTTCCATGACCTTAAGCTAGAGTTTCCCATCAGAGGAGGATTTCTCTGGGGAGCCCAAGGGTGTCCCATTCCCAGCCAATGAATGTCCTAAGAACATACTTTTCCTTGGAAATTTGGGGCCTATGAGTCTTCCTAATTTAATTAACCCCCAAGAGCCTTGGAATCTCTGTGCGTATTTATGTTCCTGTTAAATAAAACAGGCCTTGACTTTGCACATGAAAAGCTAGGCATATCCAGCTTAGAGTCTGTGTAAGATTCTGGATGTTAGAAAGAAACAAGCCTAAGGCCGGGGCCCACAGGCAGAGGTTCTGCTTAGAGCCACTGTCTGTTTGATTTAGACCAACACTCAGTTTTCTTATCTGCGAGATAAGAACTTGGTGGTCCCAAGGTTCAATTTGTGATGTGCATACCTATGTAGAATTAAGTGTTATTACTGTTTATAAATTATATAGGCATATATAAAACTTAAAACATTTATGTTTATTTGTTATATTTATTAAAATATTATAATTATATAATGCTTTAAATATATATATATATATATATATCTCTGTATATACACATAAATGCCTACAGCCAGACCTTTCAAATTCCATTGCCTCTGGGAAACTCCTTTTGAGACCAGTGCCTCAAGTGATTGACTCTTGGCAGGCATCACAGCTGAAGAAATTTCTCTTTGTGCCCTTCTGCATAACTTTAGCCTAGCAGCCAGACTAGAATCCTCCCATGAGTGAAGGACTAATAGGGACTCCGCAGTCCCACCCTGATGAAATAGTTCAAGATGCCTGTTCCTTTTATTCAACATATGTCATCAACCATCATGGATGCAGATACTTTGCAAAGATGGATGTCAGGAGGACTCAGTGTTTTTCCTGAAATTCACTGTTGCCAAGTATGTGGTCCCTTGAACAATATTCTAGAATCTCAAATTCAGTGTTCTTTTCTTCCACCAAAACAGTGTCGATGGATACCTCGTCTACTCCCTCTCTTAAATACTTCTCTCTGTCTAGCAACTCAAGTTCAATGCCTTAGGATCTTCCTCTCTCTCTCTCCCCCCCCCCCCCCCCCCCTCTCTCTCTCTCTCTCACACACACACACACACACACACACACACACTTACTACTCACATGAAACTCGTTTCTCAGTCTGGTCAACTCTACCACTGAGCACACATTTGAACATATCCATTCTTCTAAAATTCCTCCATTGACTTTCAGTTTGTTTCCTTCCTGGTTGGCATCCTTTAGTTGAGTCACCTTAATGGGTTCTCCCTCTTATTCTCTGAGCCAGTGCAGTCCTTACTTCACTACTTCGGTGGGAGCATCAGCAATATCCTCATGAGACATATTCCTTGGCATTCATGCCCTTGGACAATACTTTCTCTTTGTGTGCATGTGAGGGGGTTTATGCCATGCTTGCCACTAATAGATTTATAGGGAGGTAATGAGATAGTCATACCAAGATTAGGTTCCCTGTAACTTGGGTATGGCTAGCCAACTTTCTTCCTGCTAGATTAATGAATTGGGATGCCGAGCTAGAGAGGCACAAAGGAAAAGCGAGAGTGTGATCTCTGTCCAATACCAGTAAGGAATAATGGCCCTCTATCTACTAGTCTATATGTACATGAACCCTGTAATAATCGTGTAGGCTCTGAAGCTTCTTCAGCTAAACCTCGGGTGAAAGAAACCTTAAGCCTTGCTGTATGCCTGTGCAGCAGCCCTGGATGATGTTTGAAGCAGAAGATTCCGCAAAGCATTAGCCAGTATTCAGACTCACTTAAATATGTCGTGAGAAACATGAGCTGTTAAAAACGGAGGAGTAGACAGCACTTGCTAGGGCAGCCTTACTGCCCTGTGACTATGCCACTCTTTGCTCGGAAATACTCAAGGCCCAAGATGCTCTGTGTTTGGTCTTGACCTACGTACCTGTTCCAGGCTCACAATTCACAACTTCTTCCTTGAGCATCATGACCGTGGAGCTTGTCAGAATTTCAGCTTTCTGCCTCTTCCCCTTTCCTGACATTGTTACCATTTCCTGCCTTCTCTTCATGACCAACTCCTGTGTCGTCTTTTAAAGGGCCACTTAAATGCCACCACGTTCACAAACCATACTGTGGTCCTGTAGCTATATGGATCTCTAAGCTGACATCTTGCTGTGCCTTAGGTCGCTTTTCATTTTTCATCTCCTCAGGAAGCTGTTTGAGGGCATTGTTTGAGCTCTGCTACCAGGCTGCAGAATTCATGAAGGGAACAGATCCTGATTCTTCTTCCTAAACACTCAAAGGTCCCAATAAGATGGCTGAGGCATGTTGTGCTCTCAAGCACGATATTTATCCATGAAAAGTAAGCCAGTTTGCCCACAGGATATAAATGGTAAATGGAATTAGGGGTTTATTTCCTCATTCATTCATCCATTAATTTATTCATTCTTCTTCCCATACCACATGCATTGAACTGATAACTGAAACAAGAGGGAAATCATGCACACTGTGTGGAAGGGGGCTTTACATTGGGAATTTAATGCTCCTTAGTCCACCACCATGGGAGTCCTTTTTATCTCTGAATCTGTCCCCTAGGACAACAAAGTATGTGACCTTGGAGATGTTCTCATGCCTGCGCAACTCCTCCCTTCCTCAGAATGGTTTCTAACCCAAACCCCTTACCCTCTGCCCCTAGGGAGAAGTTCAGGCACAAACACAGAGAGGGGTGGCCTTGGAATCATGCCCTGCACACCCCAATCAACAGCACCAGGCTCTTGGGTATCTTGAGTAATGACGCTGCAGTAGTAAACCAGCTCAGGAAGGCCAGACACAAACAGTAAACAAACAAGATGCTGTGAAGGAAATGAGGTGAAGCCCTGAGCTAGTGTGGCCTGAGGGAGAAGGCAGAGGACAGCAGACATCTGGGGGAAGGAATGGGAAGACAGGGCAGTTTCTAGACTGCAGAATGTTCTAGATCCAAGTCTCTGGGTCTGGAATGGCTTGAGACACAGAAGGCGGCACAAGCTGGGGGCAGCGACCATGAAGGAGAGGAGACTGGTGATTTCACAAGGCAAGGATGCATGGACCCCTTATTGCCAAGCTCTTCTTAGTGATGGGACCCTGGCTTTTATTTTGTCTCTTAAAAATGATGGAGAGACTTGACTGTTAGGAGCTAACTGGGTGCCTTCTTTTTCTAATTCCTTTCTTTGTATCAGCCTAACTATTTTACACTTTCTAACATGGATATGTTTTGCACACACACACACACACACACACACACATATTACACAAATAACAACATATAGGCCAAGAAATGTACATTGTCTAGGATTGGCTTTGAAGATGGGATTCATCCATTCCCACAAATCCAAGAACTTCCAGATTTATCTCCATGGTCACTGGATGACACCTCACAGGCCTCATCTCTGGACCCTACCAGTGTCTGACATTCTCTCACATTGCTATTAACCACACTGCATGCCCCCGCGGGTCCCAAGTTCTCCGCCACCTCCAACCTCACCCTGTCTTGTAGTCTCTATGAGGGCCTGCTCCCTTCATGCCTGAGATTATCTTCTTTAATGTTTCCAACTAAAAATAAATAATAATAGTGATAATGATAATAATGATGATAATATTCCAGACAGATGTAGTGACTTGCACTTGTAATCCCAATACCTCGGAAGCAGAGGCAGGAGGCCAGTTGTGAGTTCTAAGCCAGACTGGACTCTATAGTAGGCTTCAGGCCAGCCCGGGTTACACAGTGAAATCTCTCCTCAAAACCAAGCAAACCAACCCAATTCAATTAATAAAAAAAGAACTTCACAACACAGTGCAGACCTTGAACTTCAGGATGTAGCTGTACTGTGGGGCTGAAAATACCAAATGGGGATTCTTGGGACATTCCCTGCTCATCTTCTGTGTTAGGCATCTAGTCCTGGGACTCAGAGATGAGGAAGGGAGCACAAGAAGATGTCAATTCTAATTCCTGGGGCCCCAAGTTTGTTCCCCTCATCTGTGGTGCCCATTCTGTGATGTCCCATGAGTCCTGTTCTATCAAGATACCTGGACCAGGAGTACTTGGCTTGCTCCCTGCCTGCCAGCAGTTCCTTTAAAAATCTGGGAGTTTTGCTGAGAAGGAAATTAAGTAATTTTGTTATTTTTTCCTTGATAATGCTAAAATTATTAATCTTCAAAGATAAGTACAGTTCAGAGCATAATGAGTTCGAATTGTTGATAATTATAATTTTGAAAAATTTTAGCTTGCTGTCAGCCAAGTAATTAAAGGGGCGGCGCCAGGGCGCTAGTTTGTTCATGACGGCTATGCTTCTGGAAAGAACTCTCTGTATGGAAAAGAGAAAAAGAAAGACACCCTTGTTCTAGACCCCTTGCTATCCCCAGTAAAAGGGAAATTGAATCAAGTAGAGTACCCCACTGAATGGTAAGATCTCAGTTTCCTTTCTCTGGGGCCTCTGGTCTCATGACAGATACTCCCTTTGTTCATAAAGCCTAACCTTCGGCTAGATTCCACCCCTCTGACTAAACAGCTGTATAATATCCAGGTCCTATGTGCATCTTGAGGAGCCCCTGTCTCCCCTTGTCTCCAACTGGGGCCCTCATTCAATTGCCCATGAGCCACCATTATTTTAAGACTTCTTGCATATACGAGAGCTGAACTGAAAAAAAAAATGGAGCTGAAAGAAAAGAGGAAGAGAAAATGGAAAACTAATGATTCAAGAAATCACAGAGCACGAGATAATTCTATTTTGAAATCACAGCAGTGGCACCCAGAGGCGGAAGCTCCCCAAATTGCTAGTGAAAACCCTTTGATGGATCCAGTTGTAAGAAAGCCCAAGGCACTTTTTTATATTATTATTATGAGCAGTTCACATTCCCCCAGAAGAGGCATTTAGCAGCCATTTTTAAATGTCTGTGTGTGTGCAAGCTAAAAAGTAAAATAAAAATAGAAAGTCCTCAGAATATCTCCAACCCTAAATGGCCTCATTTGATTGCTGGCTTTTACTTAGAATAAAATCGACTTTCCTACAAGGGTACTATAGATGCTCTGAGGGGTCTCAGGCCTCCATCCATCCCAGTCTGTCCCCTGGCTTACTCTCTGCTTCCTGGCTTTGCAGGAGCACAGGGGACATGCTGCCTGCTGAGAGCCCAAGCCCCTGTTGTGGTTGTGTTCCTGTCTGGAATGTTCTTAGGATACCTGAGGGGCAGCTCCTTCCTCAGAGCGTGTTTCCTTCTGTAAGGGCTTTGACTTGCTGCACCGTTATAACCACATGGTCCCTTGCTTGGGAAAGTGATGTTGTGGATGTGGTTAAAGATCTCAAGGTTTAAAAGCTGTCCTGGATCATTTCGGTGGGCCTGATATAACCCCAAAGTCCTTATGGAAAGGGATGTAGCAGAGTCACAAAAAGGAGATGATGTAGTCACAATAGAAATGAAAATTGGAGCAATGGAACTTGAAGATGGAGGGGAGGAGTCATAAGCCAAGCAACACGGAAGCCTGTCTAAAGCTGGAGATGTCAAAACTCTAAAGTGATTCTCCCTGCTGGTAGCTTGACCTTCTTGACGCCAGCAAGAGCCATTCGTTAGAACAGCTTTTGTTACAGCAAGGCTGGTGTTTGGAACTTACTGGAACAACAGCTGTCTTGTGATTTGAGGGCCAAGGGAGAAGCCCATTGGGCTTCCTGGGCACAGCAGAAAGCTTTCCTGCAGCTACTTAATAATCCAGACCTGTGATCACATCACTCCAAGTGGCCGGCTTGCAGTTTAAGTGCAGGATTTGCTTTTCATCATCTTTTTAAAGTCAGGGCAGCAGAAAGCAGAGTTCAGGCTTGTTTGTTGTTACTCAACAGGGTTTTATTTTGAGAATTTCATACGTGAATTCTGTATTTAGATTTTACATTATTTACACCCATCTCTCTCCTACCCTCCTAAATTCATGAATTCATAATTTAATTGAGTCAGTTTAGTGTTGCTTGTATGTATGTGGTTAGGGCTGGTCACTTGGTCTAGGTATTGTATGCCTTATCAGGGTCTAGCCTTGGAAAAAACGATTTCTCT
>JAQHUG010000198.1:2739981-2789287 GCA_028555095.1 Dicrostonyx torquatus
AGGTCTGCAGCATCCCTGGCAAGAACCAGAGCCCAATATGGCAGAGATACAAATGGAAAATATCACATGGTGTGTGCTCATTTGTTCACAGTATCATCTCATTTAATTTTTAATGATTAAAACATTCTGAAGTAGATATAGTTGTGGTCTTCCCAGCAGATGCCTTTTACGTTTCTCCTGTGTCTCTTGCTTTATCCTACATCCTCTCCTTGTCTCTTTCGTCTCAGATGACCCCCACCTACACCTTCTTAAAACTGCCTGTGTTTGTGAGGATAACTTTAACACCTTTCCTTTTCCGGATTAACTTTCCAGAAGAAGATCTTTTTACTAAGTACTCATATAATTCTAAAGCACAATCCCTCTTGCACCCCGCCCCCTATTTGTAAGCTAACCATTGAAGAGAACCTACATATTACCAGACAAAAGAAACATCAGGGAAGGCTGGGGGAACTCATTTGCTTATGCAAATGCTATTTACTTAAGAATCAGAGAAGTGTTTAGGGGATGTAATTGGGCAGCATGGCCCCTATCTGGAATGGCTGTGCAGGAGTCTGCCATCTTCTAGTACTGGCTTGCAGAAAGGAACCTGGTCATGATTCCTATCAAGGGCGGGAGGGGAAAAAGTAAGCACTGTTAATAAAGGGGGTTTTAAACATTTCTTTGGATTTTTATTTTGGAGGGATTGTTTTGTTGTTTGTTTTTGTTTGTTTAACACAGAGTCTCCCTTTGTAGCCCTGCCTGGCCCAGCATTTAGCACATGATGGCCTCAAGCTCACGGAGCTGCACCTGCCTCTGCTTCCAGTGTGCTGGAGTTATAGGTATGCACCACCATTAGGTGTTGAGATGGCTTGACAAACCCAACCCATTTGGATTTTATTAACAGCTCAGTAGGGTTAAGATGTATAGTTACTTAGAAGAACTTTAGCTCCTTATGAGCGTGTGGTTGAACAGATTTTTGCTCTGCAGATGGTAGAAGGTAGCAGAGATGGTCCTTCCTGCCCCTGCGCTTCTCTGGCTAGCCCGAGAGTGGACTTGGTGTACATGTACAGTGAGTGAATGAAGGCTGCATTGTGTCAGGTGCTCTTCCACCCACTGAGATGCTCAGTATGGATGTCTGAAAGGGGACACACATGGTGAAAGGGGAGCCCTTTGTGGCGCATATTTCAAAGCAACAAGCAAAGCCCTTACTGTTGGGTCTATAGAGCCTGCTCAGAAGCTCCCAGTGATTGGCTTTAATTTTGTCAGTCTTTTAAGAAAGGAAAAGTTCAGGGTTTGACTAAAGAAAGACTAAAGGAAAATGTCAAGATCTCCATACACTTGAACTACATTTACTTAACTGTTGCTGCTCTGTCTCCAGTGACTCATCTACCTGATCTTCAATACATTTATCGATGTCCCAAATGTGGTGGATACCATGAGTAGAGTCCAGTCCATGGCTTAGAAAATTTATATACAGCAGAAGTGAGAACACTGTCAAACCATGAACAAGGTGCCTTAGTAGCAATGCATTAGGAGGGGACATATGAAGTTGTGTGCATCTCAGCTCCACTTCAACTGAGAATTCCAAAGGGAGCTGATATCTTGTAAGGGAGCAGTAGTTAAGTCCCATGTGTTCAAGGTATGGGACGACTCCTTCTGATCTTGTTTCTATTTGTTTTTACATAATACAAACAAGCTAAAGTCTTCTATTTGATTGTTAATTTTTCTCTTTCACTCAAAATATCAGAGTTTAAGGGTGCCCAGAGTAGTTGAACACTCATGCTCTCATTGCAGAGGGTCAGGAGAGAAGAGTGGATAAATGGCTATATAGACAATGTTAAATTTGGTTTCATCTATTGCAAGATTGAATTTTATGTCCTGTTCTAACTGGAGATTTGATGAATTAAAATAATTAACCTTCATCTCAATATTAATTCAACTCAATAGCAACCTTGTAAAATAGATTTTTTAATCACTCTCATTTTTGTAGCTTAGCTAAAAAGAAATATAACAAACTGAGATATGTTCAGAAACTCATAGCTAGAAGATGGCCAATTGGTAAATTCCGGGCTGTTTCTGCTGCAGTAGTCTCTTGCTGTCTGAACTGAGCACACGACTTTATATAGGTCAAGAAAAGCTCTACCTTTGCAAGTAGACCTGTATTAGAGCATTTGTTTTGAGTTGAAATGTGATCTTTAAGGCATTCCTATTAAAGACAATGTGTTCAACACAGAATTTAAATGATCAGAGATGGATCTAATATAATTAGATTAAAATTCTCAATATAATTAGTCAATCATTCTCTGCTATCTCACAGATGAGAGGAAACACAATTTGAGAATCACAGCAGGAAAGCGGGCTTTCCCACCCTTACCTCCTATCTCTGCAAACACTTGCCACATTTGTAAATATCATAATCCCAGGAGGGAGTGGGCAATGATCAAGTTCAGTGACTCGGGGTTTAAGAATGACCCAGAGAATAGAATGAACTCCTCTTTCTGTGGCCCTTCAGGGGTTGGGTTCTGAGTATTTATGTGGGTTCTGAGTACTATGCTCAGGTTGTCAGGTTTGGGCAGCAAGTGTTCATAACCATTCATTAATCTTGCCAACCTGGTCATTGTACTTTATTAGTGGAGAAGTTACAATTGTACTGTATTTTATTCCTTTGCGTGTTTGGTAATTTTATAATTTTCTGCAAGTGGATTATTTTATGGTTATTTTAACATTTTAACATTATATCTGTTAACAACTGCATTTTCTACTCTAAAATATTCATTTATAAAATTTAGCATAGTAATCATAATGTAACTAAGCTCTTAATTATTCTTCCAAATTCTATCTCAAAATAATCAATTATTAACATGTTAAATTTATTTCTAAACTTTTTAACATGCAGTTTTGATCATGCAAAAAAGTACTTATTTCTATTTTGATTTTTTTCAGTAAACAATGTAACTGTTTTAATTTATGTAATCTTCATTAATTTCACTTTTATTGACTATATACTGGTCTATTTGAATTTTAATAGCCAACTTCATAATTGACTCTAGTGTCCCCCAAAATATCATAGTAATATAAACATAAATATTTATTATGTGGCTACTGTGTATTTTGATGCTACATAGGATAGAGCCTAAAAATTGATTTATACAAGCAATTCAGTATGTTAAGAGTTTTGTTGTGAGCATACATGTTTAGAAACATGGGGGAATATGGCAATCAGTCTTAGAAAAGAATCAGGAAATTTCCTGGAAACAGTGGCATTGAAGCTGAGAGATGATGAGTATCTCATAACAGACAGGAAGAAAGATAGGTCATGTGTTCAAGTCAGAGAAAGGAGCGTGGGTGGTAGGTGAGAAGACAAGGGCATAGTTTGTGGGAGGCCTTCATGGTGGTTTGGATGATAAATATCCCCATAACCTTAGGTACTTGAATATTGAATACTCATTCACTGGGAATGATGGAAAGAACAATGAAGTGGGACTCCCCTCTGTACGCTATGCATGTCATTGGTTAATAAAGAAGCTGTGCTTTGGGCCTGTTGCGGCGTAGAATAGGGAAGTTGGGAATTCTAAGCAGATAGAGGTGGAAAGAGTAGGCAGAGTCGAGGAAAAGCCATGCTGCAGGAGACAGACACCTGACACCAGCAAGAACCTTACTGGTAAGCTACAACCACATAGTGATACACAGATTAATAGAAGTGAGTTAATTTATTATATAAGAGTTTGCCAATAAGAAGCGTGAGTGAATAGGCTAAGCAGTGTTGCAATAGTACAGTTTCTGTGTGATTATTTTGGGTCTGGGAAGCCGGGAGACAAACGAGCAGTCTCCACCTACAGAACAGTGTTAACGAGTCTTAGTTTCATGACATGGCAGGTGCTCCCGGAGGCTGGATTTGTTTCCTTGGTCACCTGTCATGTCATCTGAGTGCATGTACTAGAGAAGCGTGAAGGACCCCATCTTGAGATTCTAGGATTTCCCATTATGTTACAGCCACCACCAGAGTCCAGCCACCTCAGGCCAGATATCATCCAGCTGTGTGTGTCAAACAAAGCAGCTTTGTTTGCTGAATGCTCAGCTGTCACACTCAGGCACGCTCAAGGTCAAGTGAATTTTAAAACTCTCGAATATACTTCGGATTGTTACACTTACATTGCATCTTTGTTTCATGGAGTCCTGAAGTGCAATGCACTAACTCGGGACAGCCCACCACCTCCCTGAATGGTTTTGTTTGACTTTGCGTTAATCCCGTGTCGTTTTCCTTTTTTAGGTGTTCAGGTTAAAAGGTTCCACTTTCCTGTCCAAGGTTCTATTTATAACATAATGCATTCTCATCATGGGCTCTCAAAGTGCATTTATTATCATGCTTCTGATGATGTTTTCCAGAAGGAGAGATTGGAGGAAGTAGAGAGAAGTACCATGAAAGGGTGTTGGAGGCAGGGGCTGGAGACACATGCCTGGGGGGGGGGTCATGGTCTCTGGAACTCAGTCCCAGGCTTCAAATCTTTGCCTGAGTCTCCCCTTCTTTGCTGGGGTGGGCCACTTGGAGGCATGGTAAATGTAACTGGGGCAGGACTCCACCCAAGAGCGACAGCAGGGATGCCATGAGAAGCAGGTGGAGCCACCACTCAGCCACTCGTGGGACACTGCCCTGGTGTATTTAGAAATTGCCGACCTCTGTCTGCCAATGGCTATGTTTGGTTTTGATGAGACAGAAATTATTCTTTGAATTCTTTTGAAATTTTGAACATTTTTCAAATTTTGTTTGGCTTACTGAATGTACGGAATTAAAAAGTCTAGCGGAAGACCATTTAGGGGTGGGATAATCTTGCTTTATTTCGGAGAAGGTACTTTATCAAAGAACCTCAGTTGTGGTTTATTACACAGATTGTCTCTATTTGGCCTGGGATGAATCTCTAGTTGTCATTTTGTCTTCCCCTTTGCTTCAAGTTGGGGTAAGAGGACTCTGCGTCCTCAACATACTTCAGAAAGATGGTGGCCTCCTCTGATAGAATTCAGGAAGAAGGCATCATAGTCTCTTTGTGGTGTTGTTGAGCTGCGTGCCATGGGTTCTGGGTCCACAGACACTTATATCATAGCATAATGTCTACAATCAAAATTTTGTGGTATCTAGGACGCATACAAAATCAAGAGGATCCATGTTTCCTCCTGGAAAGGACTCTGCTCCTTGCTGTTGATAAGATGGTTTATGGCCGTCAACAGAGATAACAAGGTACCCTAGTAGTGGACAGCGTTGCTTAAACAGTGGGGTAGTTGTTTGGGAGAGAGCGTGAAGAAAGATCAAGTAAGGTGCAACCTGTGTCAGTCTTCAGCCAGTGACTTGAAACCCTGCAGCACCTCTGCATTCTTCCCCCCTCTCTCTCCCTCTCCCTCTCTCTCTCCTCTCCTCTCACCCTCATGCTACTCTCTCACTTGCCCCATCTCCATCCTTCTTTTCCTTCCTTCCTCTCTCCTTTCTTCCTTATTCATTTTTCTGTAGAAGAACCATTTAGGTTTCCTGCCAATGTCCTGTCTGTTATTGATTTTCTCTGCTTTCCTGCCTTGCTCATCCCCGCCTTGTAAGCCATCCTCTTCCTTATACATTGTTGGTGATCCAGCATCCTCTCTTACCTTCTTGGCTCATGGTGAATGGATCCTGATGTTGCCCCCTGAATGCTCTTGTCCGCTCATTTTCTTGCTCTTTTTCTTGATGCTTCTCTGATTACCCTACTTGCCCCCTTTTCTTAAGCATCTTACTTTGAAAGTGTAGTCTTTCTTAAGGAGTCTTCCTTTGAGCCCATCTTTCTTTCCAGGGATCTCAGACATGTTGGAACTCTTCACCCAGATGCCTCTTCTTTCTGACCTGCTTTGGTAATTTAGTCTCTGATGAAAAATTATTTTAAAACTGTTTACTTATTAAGCACCCTTTCTTGCAAGATAGTAAGCTTCCCAAGGGTAAGTGTCCATGTCCCTGTTGCTGCTCTTGTCCATAGTGCCTAAACCAGAGCCAAGCACATAATGTCATTTAGTAAATATACATCGGAAAAAAATGAATTCCTTGAGCATTTGCCTAGAAATAAAGACTGTAAGCACTAAGAATTTATTACCTCATATAATAATAAGACTTCCTAAAGTTGGTTCATTGCTAATTGGATTTCATAAACAAGGACTAAAATAAGCAAAAAGAGACCCTTCCTCCATCTACATGGCTATAAACACACAGAATAGGCTCAAGTCCACTCTGGGCAGAGTGGTCCAAGTCCAGATTTGCATCCACTGATTCAACTTGAGTGTCTGTGCTTCATCTCTGCCATGTCCCAGTAATGTAAACTTAGAAATGGTTTCCAAGCCTGACCTTCAGCTTCTCCACCAATGAGGAAGATGCCACCTCTGACCCCGCAGTGTTAATCTACACACTTTTGCAAACGGGATGATGCATCATCAATGCTCCTCTTCATTTAAGGTATCATTAATATTTATGAGCTACAGTGAAAGTCTCAGAGGGTCTGTTAGGAATTACAGAGCTGCAAAACAAAACAAAAACATAGAAAATGCAGAACAGCAAACCACAGGTGATGAAGTGATGGGGCCCCTTCAGGGGACTCACATCTTTCCCTCCTGCCTCCCGTTAAGCAGTTGCTACAGTTTTGCCAAGTGCTTAGCATAGGCCAGCAAAGGGATGAAAAGAAACCTGTTTGTTAAGGGAGAGCAGAGGAGAGTCTGCTGAGATTTGGCGCTCTCTGGCAGTGATGTTGGGGAGGCTTCACGGGGGACAGAAAACTTGATCGAGAGTCCCAAGTAGTGTGCTAAAGACCTCAGAATTTCAGTTGGAGAAAATGAGATTCCCAGTATAGACAAGGGGGGACCTTGATGATGATGAGAGGTCTTCTGAAGAGCTGCCTTGAGAGGACCTTGTAAAGGAACATCAAAGAAGCAAGGATTGAAGAAAATGTAAGCTTATATCTCCATATTCTCGAAGAAGAGAGTCTCTGGGAAAACAGGTCGAGCCACAGTTCAGCTGGGAACCCACTCTTAGGCTCCTAAAATTGTTGGGTTCACCTGCTCTAATGCTAGACAGGGCTTTGCAGATCAAGGCTACAGAAGACATAAATGTCTAGGTCAGACGTCTAATTGTGCACTCAGCAAAAAGACAAGTGACTATGAGCAGAGTCTCATGTTTGGAGACTTTGGGGGAGTACAGTCAAGACAGACATGTGAAGACATGGAGCAAGCTGGGAAGAAAGGAAGCCTGGATCCTGTAAGTTCTCAATTCCTTGGCGGAGGGTCTGAAGGGGTCTGTCCTTCAAGACACGTGCAATCCACCAGCTCTCTTTGCCCGAAGCCATCCCTTCCCTGTGGGAGGGAAAGGACTAGTGTCTCCATGGCTTTGGGCCTTTGTTGTGATCTCTACTGGAGGGATCAGCTGTACAGTTTCTCAAGAAATTGGTTTGGGGACCTTTGACTTTTTCCAAGACAACTGATGCCTGCACCTTCGCAGAATTCTCTAAGTCTCTATCTGCATCTTAGGACTGAGTTTGGGCGTGAAGGCAGCCCAGAGTTTGAAGCCTTTTTACCCACAGTTGGAGACTTGTCACAGAGATCTCCTAGCCAGGAAAAAAACCTTTGAATCTACCTGCAGAAAGGGGAGTAAACCCAGGTGATGCCATATTTAAAAACACAACTTGGGGTGAATGGAAGAACTCTAGATTAGGAATAAATTTTGAATTCTAGTTTATTGCTTATTGCTGTGTTTGTATGCCTAGAATGTGTTTTGCCATATACATGTCAAGCTTCCATTCCTTGCATGAGGGGGACATTTGACTAAGTGATTTCCATATTAACACTCTCTAATCTTTGGCTGGGGTATGTATGTGTATACAAACTGTACTGAAAATAATTGAGGGTAATATCCTGTGCACATCATTTTCACCACATGCAAGTGCATTCCTGATGTAGCTTTGGACCCCACCCATGCCATATGGTTCCCATACTTTGTCAGCCTGCCTATCCTTTATTGCACATCACAGCTCAGCAGAGCACATGTCCCTGTGTGCAGGAGATGCGCTGACATAGGCTTCATGAAGGCTGACGCTGAGGCTTGCTCCCCGTGACAACTCCTTGAGGAATTCTCAGTCCAGATGCAAATCCTATACAGCCTGACTTTGTGGAGGGGAAGGCAAGAGCCAGCTTTTTGTCAGCACAGGTCCTTTGTGAGGCCTCCCTTCTCTAGCCCATCATGGTCTCAAGACTCTGTTTGACTATCAGATGCAGATATGGTGGCCCAGACTCTCCACAGCAGGTCAGAGAAACACTGAGCCTCAGGAACTTCTAACCATTTTTAGTGGCAAAAGCAGAGATCCTAGCATTGAACTAAGGTTCCGGAAGTTGGATACATGCTGCAGATGATGGCAGCGGGTCAGGGAGAGGGTTATGGGTCTCTGAAGGTATTGACACATGCTCTTTGCTCGTGAGTAAAATGGAAACTTTTTTTTTTTTTGGTCCCTGGCAGGATAGACTAGTCTCTCTCTATCACAGCTCTAACTGTCCTGGAACTTGCTTTGTAGACCAGGCTGGCCTCGAGCTCGAGCTCACAGAGCTCTGTCTGCCTCTGTCTCCTGAGTGCTGGGATAAAAGGTGTGTGCTACCACCAACCAGCCTTTCTCAGAAGAAGAATAGAACTTGATTCAGAACCCAGATCTAATGCTTCAAATGTGGCTTCAAGCAAAACAAATCATGCAACTTCTTTAAGCATTTTGGGCCTAATCTTTAGAGAACAAAAGGACCTGTTGCCTTTTGCACAGGAAAGTTAGGAGATTAAAAATATAGTATGTAAAACTGATTTGTGAACAATGAATGGTTAAGCCATGGTTATGATCCGTGGAGAATCCAGAACCTCTTGAAGTATGTATTTAATAATTTGGAGCCCCTCTTAAAAGCAAACAAAAACAAGTCCCCAGCCCCCAGAATGTATGCAGATAATTTTGACAAGCAGGTTCAAAGAGTCCACTTTGTAGGTCCACGTAGGTCAACAGTCCCGGAGGTACGGCATGCCATGGAGGTGGCATAGCTATTTCTCCTATTCTTTAGTATCTCAGATATGAAGCCCACTGACTTTGTAGTTAAGGAATGTTCAAAGAAATGGGAAGGTGTCTATGTGCAACTGTGTATGCATGTGTGCGTGTGTATGTGTGTGTGTATGTGTGCGTGTGTATGTGTGTGTATGTGTGCGTGTGTATGTGTGTGTATGTGTGCGTGTGTATGTGTGTGTATGTGTGCGTGTGTGTATGTGTGCGTGTGTATGTGTGTGTGTGTGTATGCGCGCGATTTTAAATGAGTTCCTCTCCTGCTCCTTCTTTCCAACCAGCATGAGTAAAGTGATGAAATTACTCCTCTGTATCTGCTCTACTGACCTATCTTCTGCTAGATAGCTTTGCTGAAAGGGGCTCCTTCTCCTTCTAGTAAAAGTAGACACATCCCTGGAACTGTGGATAGGTTTGATATTCAGTGGATAATTGTCTGTTCTCTTTTATGTAAACTTTTTGAGTGAATTCAGCACATACACAAAGAAGACACAAATTGTGTCCAACTTTACAAATTTTCATAAGCTGTCAACATATAGATATAAAATGCAAATAGTTCTAGTATTTTCTCCAAAAAATCTGTTACATCCCACCCTCAGTACTAGTTCGACTTCTTTCTCAAAGACAGCTAACATTTAGACTCTTAAT
This sequence comes from Dicrostonyx torquatus, assembly GCA_028555095.1. Lineage (NCBI taxonomy): Eukaryota > Metazoa > Chordata > Mammalia > Rodentia > Cricetidae > Dicrostonyx > Dicrostonyx torquatus. The sequence continues at coordinate 2,749,689 of JAQHUG010000198.1, forward strand.
GCCATGAGTAGTTTCGTTTGCTTTTCAATTTTAGATAAATGAAGTATATAGGTGCAAGACAAATGATCTCGTTGCTGCTCTTGCTCAGCATGCTACGGCATCTTATAATGTTGGCATCTGATGTTTTCTTTATGGTCTTTGAAGTCCTGTTTTTAGCAACTCTTGTCTACTTAAGTGTCATGAAAGCCAATATGTTATATGTTTGTATAATAACTACAATATGCCTGGCATTTATCATTGTGTTTATTATGCACTAAAAGGTCAAGATTGATTTTCTCATGAGACTATCAGAAAAGACATTTCATTCTTCTCTCATCATCCATCATTCATCTATCTATGTATACTGTTCTTTTTTCTGGAATCTATTTATTTCATTTTATACTTACCTTCTCTGGATCAATGTTCCAATCTTTAATGAACTACAGCTTTATAAGACCTAATACCTCCTCATGCACTGCAATTATCTTGACCACCCTTGACTCTTGGTATTACCCTACAGGTTTTAGAATTATGTTATCTATTTGCTGTAATAACACAATAACAATTGTCATGATGGGATTTTGATAGGGATGATTTTGATGATTAAGTAATTTGCATATAACTGGCATGTGGCAGTATGATGCCCAACCTGTAATCGTGGGATAGCCTTCCACTTCTTTATGTCAGTTTGTTTTATATATTATTCTTTCTCTGTATGTGTTAAATAATATGCAAATTTTACTTAATTAATTCCTAGCTATGTGATTTTTGATGCCATTGTCATTTAATTTGCTCAATTTGGTATTGATGTGTAGAGATAGAAATAATTCCCATATGAGATCTTGCAACCAGAAGCCTTGCCATATCTGCTCATTCATTCTTACAGCTTTTATTTTTTATATTACTTGTTTTATATGTTAGTATATATTTATATAAATAGAATATATTTGCATAGTATTAATATATTTATTATTTATTATATTATATTGTTCATTATAATTTTTGTTTTTATTATTTTATTTTGTATATACAAACCTCATTTTATATAAATAATCCTTTCTCTGTTTTCTTTCTTTCTTTCTTTCTTTCTTTCTTTCTTTCTCTCACCTTTACACCTTTTGTGTCTTTTCTTGTTTATATCATTGTCTAGGACTTCCATTACAATGCTAAATGAGAATAATCTTGATAGATTATTCTTAGCCTCATTTTCAATCTCTAATTTTACTGTTCAGTTTTTATGATTGCTATGAAACATCTACTGTTACAATAGATCATTAAGAGAAATCCCTTTACTTATTAGTTCTTATTTTGTTAAGAATGTCCGTTTAGAAGGGTGCTGAGTTTTCTCAAACAGCAAATATCCAGTGCATCCACTTCTGCAAATGTCCTTTTCTGCGTTTATTAATGTGGTAAACTGATTCATTCCCCCCTTGTTTGTTTTTTTTTATTTTTTTTAAAGATTTTTGTTTATTTATTCTGTATACAACATTCCTTCCATGTATGCTTGCAGACCAGAAGAGGGCACCAGATCTCATTATAGATGGCTCTGAGCCACCATATGGTTGCTGGGAATTGAACTCAGGACCTTTGGAAGATTAGCCAGTGCTCTTAATCTCTAAGCTATCTCTCCAGCCTTTATTTTTTCTTTTTATTTATTCTTTGTGTCTTTCTCATCATGCATCTCGATCCCATTCGTTTCATGTCCCTTCATATCTGCTCTGCTCTGGCAAAATTTAAGAGAAAAAAAGGAACAAAAACAGGAAAAATCAATTTCATCTTGGAAGCTGTGGTGGTAAATTGATTATTTTAATAGACTTTGTTTGGGTGACAATAATTACAGTTTATAAGTAAAACAGGAAGTACCTAGAGTTCTCATATATCCTTTGCCTCCATAAATATACAACTTACTACCCTGTGAAATCCCAAAGAAGAATGGTATGTTTGTTACAACTAAAGAATCTCAATTGACATCATTTTTCTGTGACATCTGTAGAGTTCATTCTTGGTACTATACATTTTTATCAATTCTTAATTCACATTTAAGTTCCCTCTGACTTGCCCTCGCTTCTCCTAAGCCTCTCTTTAGCATCATCTAATACTGTATGAAATATGTCACTTGGATCCTTACGTTATATTTCAGCTGGAAATTTTAATTTCGTTTGGTTTTTAGATTAAGTCTTCTAAAATACATAAAATGTATGTACTTAGTATGTTCTAGCCCATGGATAATAACTGCAGTATCTGAAGTCCTTGTAGCTCTGCATCTCAGATTGATTGGATGCTTCCTTGCTTATTTGGCCGACTGCATGACTGCTTGCTTGTTTGATTTACTAATTGATTGGATGGAGCATCTGGTCTTATCTTTTGCTAACTAACTGCATGTGTTTTAAAAGTGATGTTGATAAAAATTATAAAGTTTGAAGCTCTGAACAAGGTTGCTTTCCTCCAAAGAGGAATCATTTTGTCTCCAGGAGATAGGGAAGTTAGGAGAGGTCACTTCAGCCCAGTTCAGGATCGAGCCCTTGAGAAACTGGGCTAGAAGCCTTGTGAGAGCAACTTACTCCTAGTGGCCTCTCCACTTAATATAATTCTTTGAGTTCCTATTGAAAACCTGGAATCTCTATCTAGGCCTCTTTTTCTTGACAAACCTTTCATTTAAGTTTGTCCCCAAGACTTCTAAAGCAGTGTGAAGTTGGACTAAGCACCTCAGCATGCTAAGGCCATATCGAGTGTGCAGGTGGCCTCATGGGAAGAGGAACCCAGGGTTATGTGTCCCAAATCTCTGCGCTCCTGTTCTCTTTGGTATCATAATGTCCCAAGCCCTCTCTCCTTTGAGCTCTGAGGTGTGCGAACAACACTTCCTGTTCATATTCTGCTGAGAGCTCCTAATTTGTCTCAGTGGCTCATGGCCTATATGCAGCTGGTCTCCTTTATTCTCAGCAACATCAAATAATTGCAGTCACATTGGGCAGATCTGGAATTTGAGCCCAAATGATCCAGCTAAATAAATAACATGACAAAAAGAGAAATTTAGCTTTATTCCTGCCTCTCTTCAGGGTGTCTTATCATAAGACATATGAAAGCTAAGCCTCTTTCAATTCTCTCCCCTATTTCATGTCTTGCTCTAGGGTAATTGTCAAGGGAATCTTGATAAAGAAGTATTAATTCTTAAAGCGCAGCTCTTCCTAAGGGATAAATGCATTGTGTTAATAGAGTTAGTTATTCTGAAGGCGAGCAGCCTTTGACAGGAATCACTATTTTGGAACAAAACAAGTACATGTTTGACTTGGTTTTCAGTAATAATGTAGGGGCATCAGCCCTGCCCCACCTCAGCACACATTTTTTTTGAAGCCCCTTTTCATTCTGAAGCTTGGCTGCACAGTGTTGCCTCCTCATAGGAGAAAGGCCTTACCTTCCTGGAGCTCTACTGTTAATCAAAGAATTTAACCGAGTACTGGTCCTATCCACAAGAAGGACATACTGACACCCTTCAAGAATGATGATTGCCTTATCCACCAGTGGCCAAGAGGTCAAGATAGTATATTTCCTTTTGTACAGTAAGAACAAAATTCTCCATGAAAATTGGAGATTCCACAAAAAGAGCTAAGTCAGTTCCGTGCTGTTCATCATGGGGAGATTAATATGACTTCTCAGCCTCAGCTTCTTGATTGACAGGAATGTGATAGCCATTGTCATTTCATAAGGTTATTGGGTTATTTATATGACATAGTACATATGATTTCTGATTCGTTGACAATTTGGGGACTGTCACAGGGTCATTGACTTGAAATAGTTACTTAAGAACTAGTGAAAGTGGGAGTTTTTCCTAAAGGGGAAGCTTCTTTGAAATGTAGTGACTGCAGCTGATTGGTTGTAGATTGTATTCCCATCTTGATCTGAGTCTGAGGCTTGTGTCCTAGATTGTCTAGAAAGGTCTCTCCCCTTGCCCCAGTGTCTGATTTTCTTCAACATCACATAAGAACTGAGGATGTGTTACAGGAATCTAGTGTCAGAGTCCCAGGTGTCCCAGACTATCACACCTGGTGCTCCTGACTGCAGGGTTGGAAGGAGGATGTCACAGAACACGTTCTGATTCCTACATAGCCAGAGGGGCTCTGCTTGCATTCTGATGTCGTCATCTTCAGGACCCTAGTGACTTTCCACTCTATGACAAAGGTTTTCTCAGACAGTGTCAGTGGCTGTGGAGGACGAAAACTGACTTTTGTTATTAATAACTAATGAGCCCTTGTATAATTTAGTCTGGTGATATCAGGCTTATCGGTGATGCCTTGCATTGTTGTGGGAGTTTACCTTATCTGTCTAGTCCTTTGTCATCAGCCTGAGTATCAGTCCCAAATAGGCAGTAGCTATTGCCCCTCACCAATCACACTTTTTGTAAAACATGTTCCTTTTCATCCCCCAATCCCTGTGTGTATATGTGCGCACATGCACACATGTGTGCACCCAAATGTGCAAGTGTGAACCTCATGACCCAGAGGATCCAGCCACCTTAGAGTTTGGTTGTGGTTTTAAAACAAGACCTCAATCTGTCTTACTCACTGGGACCTCGGGCTAGCTGACTTCTAAGGCCTAGGGATCCATCCATCTTTCCCCACATCCCCAGCTAGGATTATAAGTACACATCAACACTTCCGGTATTTTTTAAACATGGGTTTCGGCTTCAAACTCAGGCCAGCACGTGTGCTGAGCAAGTACTTTACCTGCTGTGCTATCTCCCTAGCAAGGCATCTTTTCTTCTGAATAATTCAGTTCTCATAGTCATCTCTTGAAGTGTCCAGTGATCACTACCAGAAGGGCAAGTGAGGCTCGCCGTTGGCTCGAAATCATGAAATAAATAAATTTCCAATCCAGTTTTTTCATTATGCAGTCCCAAAATATTTTCACCGTGCTTCTCTCTTTCCCAAGTGCTTTCTCTGCCATCAATGTAGAGACTCGTGTCTTGTTAAAGAGCTATGGCAAGTGTGGCGCGTGCTGGTGGGTGGAGCAAGTGCTTTATTTATTGAATCCCAGTCTCATTCTCTCTCTATTGGCTGTCAGTTTTATCTCAGCATCTCAGCCTTTGGAGGCGGGTATCCTGTCAACTTCCTCATTTGAAGAGGCAGTTGAGATGTTGGATGGAGGTGCAAGGCAGTGGACTCCTCACCAGGTCTCCTGCCTTAGCATCAGGTTTAGTTAATGATATCAACTGAATTATGTACCATTTTATTTATAATTCACACAAAAAGTCCCTGGCTCCCTCTTTGACTTTTCTTTTTCAGCTAACATTGCCATCATGAATGAGCCTTTGGTCTGAGAGATTCAGATGACTGAGTTATGAGAGTCTATGGAGGGAGGAATTTAGACAGCCTTACTTTCTCGTTCTGCCACACTGTTCCTCTTGTAACTGAGCCAAGGCACTGCTAATGCATGACTAAGGCCATTTCTGCAGCTTAGAAGACCTCAGCTCTCTCCTTCATTAAATTAGTTCTCAAGATGGGGAGTGTGATGAGACCTAGGAGCCAGCCTAGCCTAGACTGCAGTGGTGTTTGCAGCGGCTTCCTTCCTCGGATCTGAAAGCGCCTAACAACCCTAAAGTATGTCTAGGGCTTCAGTGCTGGTTCTGGCTCCAACTTGATTTTGACTTCCTGGTGACTCATCAGCGATCCATCCAATCCTTTCCCCAGCAACTTGGCCCAGATTCTTGGCCTTGAAGCTCCTTCCTTGACAAATTGCCCTTAGAAAACTTCATCCTGGCCTCTCAAGTAGGGCATGAGAGCTGAGTAAATGAGAAGGTGAATGGACAGAGGACAGAAAAGCTGGAGTGATAGACTGAAAGGGGCTTTAGCAGCGTCCCAGCATCCTGGATGGAGACATCACAAATATCCCGGTGGCTTGGAATAAAGTAGCTGCAGCTAATAGCAACTAGCAAGATAAGGCCCTGCCTGAGAGACCAAGAGAAAGATGATGCTGAGGGTGAGGGGATGTCCTACTCTCTTGTCAAATTGACTCCTCTGTATCCCTTTACACTTCTCACTGGAGTCCCCCATTTCAGCTGCTGGGAAGTGAACTGAAACCTTGGTGTTTGTTATATTGGGGTCGATTTTGCGCACGCAAGTGCATGCACGCACGCACACACACAGACACACACAGACACACCACACTCGGTAGCATGCCATCTTTCGTCTTTGAGACCAGAAAACATATTAACCAGTACTATAAAAACACCAAAGTAAAAATGGTAGAGAGTTAAAGAAAAAAAAGTTATGGCTACCAAGCCAAAATTGCATTATTTTTTTTTTTCAAAAAACCATGATGTCATGGACTTAGCTCACCTTTAGTGCAGCCAAGCGAATAATGTATACTGAGCTTTCTATCATGTACCATTATAATTAGCTCTGTCAGGTCTTAGCCCTGCAACCCTCATGCAGATAATATGATAATATGTCTTCATAACCAAGTGACCTTACACGCACAATATTTCTCCCCTTATGAAGATTGCATGTCAATAAAGTAATTGAGTCTCAGAGGCTGCGGCGAGGGAAGATTTAGATGATTGGATGCGGAGAGCAGTGATGTATGACCATTATTATTCCTCTTGTCAGTGAGGCGCGTACAAGCGAGGATGGCCAGAAGATGACAGGGAAGACGGGTTACGTTTCATTAAAAAATATATTGCTGTTAATCACCACCCTCTTCTTTTCAAAGTCACTGAGGAAAGAAAGTCTTTTTTCATTTTAGCTCACATCCGAAATTGGAGCACATCATAAGATTTCTAGTCTCAGCTTTTTCAAATGGTGTTTTCTTCTGTTGCAAGAGAGAGAAAAAGAGAGAGAGATAGATTGAGAGAGAGAGAGAGAGAGGCTAAGTTGAAGTTTTAATGACTTGGATGGGCAGTGAAAGAGTAGGTAGGGACCTTCCTGATGCCCCTCCTGGAGGCCCCTTGGGTTACCACGTGTACAGGAGACGCCCTCCTGCTGAGATGGAGCGCCTTTACACTCCACTCACGGTGTTTGGAGCAGCGTCTCAATAGCTTCCTTAAAAGACGGCAGTGGAAGAGAACTGAATCCAAGGCAACCATTTTTCCTTGAATTAATTTGTTTGGACAGTTTTAACACTTGGAACATTTATATTTCCATACTTTATAAAAGCAAACATGCTGTTTCTCTAGTTGTAAATTTATCTTAGGAAATCATAACAGCTGGAAGCTTGTAGCCTGGTAGGATTTTGTTTCATATTTAAACAGCTTGAGAAATATGTCGGAAACAAGGTATAGTCCCCCCCCCCATCGCTGTGTGTTTTCTCTTCTTGCATTAGGCTACCCAAGGAGTGTTGGCAGTATGCTGGGAAGGTAGCAGAGGCAAGATCTCTATTAGCCTCACATCGGTTAATTGCTGCTTCCTGCAAACACGCTGCCTGCAGATGCAGAGAACATGCTGGAATCCCTTCCAGGGGAGCTAGAGAATCATTCCAAGGGGAAAGAAAGCTAACAGCAGAAGCATATTTTGTTGGCAGTGGGGCTTCTTCAGTCTTTAAATCTTCGTTCATAAGTAATTGACTAAGACCTAGCAGCCTTGAAGGAAGCTGATGGTGTCACTTCCCAGTCATAGTATTCATGTGTGATTTATGGCTAAAATCAGCCTTGGCATCCTCTATGATATCCATTATGGGTCCTGAATGATTGTTCAGGGCAGTGGGAGAGAAGAAAGGTGTGTAACTCAGAGCTGTGTCTGTGCAGACCACAGCTTTCCCTTTTCCTCCTAGACATCCATGGTGATGCTTTTAGGGGTGAGGGTGTTGTCTTCCTTCCATTGACTCTATTCTACAAAGGAGAAAAATAAACAAACTTAATAATTAACTCAAAGGAGGTTGAAGGTTGAGAAGAAATATTAAGTCTGGTGATGCAGGGTGGTAGTGTAGTTTAGATGGGGTTACTGAGTGGTTGATTCCAGCCTCCCACTTGTCCTCAACCCCTCCCCTTCCTGTCTGAGCAAGGCTAGGGCTTTCTGAAGGCTCTTCCCTTGAGTGGCATCTGGAGAGTTTTTCTCTGAAGAATTAAAAAAGGAATATACCATGTAAAAAATTGTGGAAACACCGGGGAGACGGATGATTTCAAGAGTTCAGAATTTGTACTCATATGCTGACATTGAACCTTCACAAAGGGAAGGGTACCTCCTTCATTCAAGGCTATGCTTTCTGAGTAACAGACACAACATCACCCAGAAGAAGGAAGCAGATTAGCATGTTACCTTTTACTCATATTAAATGCTTTCTGAATATTTAAGATGAAAGCAAACATGATAATCAACAGGGGTCTTGGGGAGTGAATGTACTGGATTTAAAAAATGGTACAGAACGGACATAGTTGCAAAGGGGTCTAGATATGCAGGAGCTGATCTCACGGTGGCCTGCTGCTATCACGATGCAGTTTGAGTGCCTGCTGTGGTCTTGAGCCCCACCACAGCTCAGTTCTCATGCCAGTCTTCTTTCCTGTGTGACTGTGGGATGAAGAACATGGACTGTGTGTGTCTAAATCGGAACTCTCCAGATGATGCTGGAACTTGAAAAAGGTCCTCAATATCTTGTAGCTCAATTTCCTTTTTTTAAGAAAACGATGCCATCCTCCCAGATTCTTGTAAATGGAACATCTTTGGATAGGCATGCACTAATATAAGAATGTTACCAATTATCCCCATCTGAGGTCTAGTAAAGCCTCAAAGATGATAATGCATAGTTCTTAATTTGGTCTTGTATAGTTGATCTTAGTTTGATCATCATCAAATGCCCTTCTGAAATATTTTGGGTGCAGTGTATGCAGAAGTAAAAGCTGGGCTTTCTTGACTTCAGTGGGCATGGGCCTGATGCCCTAGTTATGTGATTCTCCTTTACCTGCATACCCTTCCAGGGTCTTCACAGACCGCTGGTTTGGGGCCGCTGATACGGGAAAGCAAGCTGGAGGAAACTATTCTCCTGTCATGACAAATCCCGTGTCCGCTGTCCGACTTCCTTGTACCCTGTACCTTACTCTAATCCATGTGGCGGTGTGAAAGGAACATGTAGATGACCCAACAGTTGTTAGTAGAGCTACCAGGACCCACCAGTCCCAGCTCTATGTATCTTTTTGTCTATGTCATATTGTAAGGTTTAATGAAAATGACCATTTAACTTAAAACTATTTATTGAGAATTTAACAACATAATGTTGAGACCTGCACTGGTTTATCTTGTTCATTTGAGGGTGAAGCCAACTATAGCTTATCACATCCTGTTTAGTGATTTTTTTTCCATTTACTTATTACAAAATATTGACCTAGAGAAGTCACAGACTAAAGAAATTCTTCTACCCAGGGCTAATCTGAGGAACTAGTGGATTTTCTGGTACTTACAGGAGCATGGGTGACTCAAAGACAAAGTCCACCCAAGCCTAGGTGATGAAAGGCACATTTTTGGGGGTCCCTGGCTGACAAGAAGACTCCACTGAAGAGTCTCTCAACAATTGTTTTCCACTCATTGAACCTTGACAAAGAGTCTTGTGCATCTTAAAACTTTATGAAATTCCTAAATCTAGAAAATTTTCTCCCTGAGTCTTGTGGGTCTCCATCCTCCCTCGAGGGATGTTTCAATTTAAAGGGAATTACTAAAGGACACTGCTCTTTACACTGAAGTTCCTCTGGAACCTTCCTCCTTATTGTACTTGCCTACCATGGACTTCGACAGGGTAACACCTTCACTTCGATGACCTCTTTGACTCTGTCATTGCTTGAGATCATCTATTGAGTGCCTAGAATGTGTTATGGGCATCATTGTAGCACCCATGTCTACTACCTCCCTAAGAGTCAGCAAAGTCATAGAGCCCAGGAAGAAGTAACAAAATCATGAATGCTGGGCCCTAGAAAGAGCAGTGGGCATTGAGGGGGGCAGAAGTTGAGTCACACAGAACTCAGAAGGGCATATGAAGAACCACTGTCATTTTGTAAAGATCCATGACCAGCAAAGAAAGAGCGCTTTCCACCAGTCCTTTGTGGCTGTCAGGAATTACTGGGTCATTGTAGCAAAGGTGCTTACAGAATGCTGGCTCACAGGTACCTTCATTAATGGACACCCCTGCCTGGAGCTGCCAGTGCAGCACTGGGGTCCCTTGTTCTTTTATTCCATCCCCTATGTCTGTTTTCTGTCACTCTGTCATGTCAAATTATCGTCAGGTGGCAAATACAGCACCCCCAAGTACAAAGGTATCAGCTTTCAGGACACAGGCTGGAAGGAATAGAATAATGCAAACCAGAAGAGGGCACAGGCCACTCTGCAGGCAAGGAAACAGCTAACAAGTGTGGTTAGTGGTTGCATGGGGGAGGGTCTGGAGTAGGTTTCCTGGACAGGCAGGTGTAGAACAGCCTGTCCTGGGTCCAGTTACAGACAGGCCTGTGTGATTAGTATTGATGCCCGTCACTTTGGTCACTTTGTGACTGCCAAGTTGTTGTTTCAATGAAACACCAAAGGCCCTGGTTATCTGGTAATCAACACTGCTCTCGGGGAACAGCAGCAGGGAAACAGAAATAGCCTTTCCCAAGCATTGACTGCGCTCTGGATCATGTTTCTGGTTCATGCCTTTCTTTAGCACCTGTCCTCCTACTTCTCTAGCCTGTCTGTAACCTGCACCTCTGGGTAGCTTCCTGCATTTGTCTCTGAATGAAATTCTTCCTCACTTAGGATGAGCTAGCCCAAACTCTGTGTCTTGGACTGTGATACAGATGTAACTACGATGACTTGATGAAGCATAGGATATGGGAGTGTGTCTGCATGTCAAGGCAAAAATTCAATCCCTCACCTCTAACACATCTGAGCGTGTCTTTGATGCTGAAGCTAATTATTATCCTGCCACGCATCACCTCTGCTGAGAGCTTTTTGAGTCTCTTTAAAAACATGAAAATTAAAATCCTAAAGGATTAGTAATAGAAGAATAGAAATATAATTAATTTCTCTGCGAAATTCACTTTCTTGGTGACTGTTGCCCCCCTCAGCTCCTTGTCTTTTTCCACCTTCTAGGGTCTTGATATCTTATTCCTCAAACATCATTACTTTATTGACAGGCATCCTCCTGCCCGCTGATATGAGCTTCACCTTTTCTTGAGTTTTGTCAGTTTTAATCACTCTCCCTCTCTCATTCATCTCTCCTCTCTGTCCTCCTCCCTCCTCCCTTTGCTCCCCTCCTCTTTCTGCCTCCTCTTCTGTCTTTTCTCTTACTTACTCTGAATTTTCTCCTTAATATCTCTCAAAGCTTTAAAAAGTGGGCTTACGGTTGCTTCTGTAACATCTGAGGAACGATGAGGATTGAGGATCCAAACAATATTTCAAATATTGTAGATCACCATTTATTCCATCCATCCACCCATCCTTCCATCAACATTTCCTAAGCATCAACCATTAGCGAGAGACAGCATAGATGCTCAGGATACAGTGATGAGTAACATGAGATCTGCATCCTCAAAGGGACAATCAAAGGTGGGTGATAAGTGATATGTGATAAGTGGCATGGACACATGCTTATGTGCACATGTATGTACCTGCTATGTATGTATGCATGCATGCATCTATGTATCTATCTATCTATCTATGTACTCACTTGGGGGTTAATCACTTCCTTATTGTTGCCAATAGTGAGACGTTGTGCCTGGTTTCAGCCCTATAGAGATGGATAATGTAGACCTTTACTGATTTTAAGCTACACACAAGATACTCACTGGATTGTGCTCTTTTCTTCATTCTATGTCATGGACTGGGCTACTTCCTGCTTATCAGTTTATTTTTATGGGTTAGTTAAAAACCATGATTGAGGGCTAGAGAGATGGCTCAGTAGTGAAGAATACTTGCTGCTCTTGCAAGGGACATGGTTTTGTTCCCAGTACCAACATCTGGCAGCTCACAAGTGCCTGTAACTTAAATTTCAGGGTATCCAATGCCTCCTTGGTCACCTGCATATGCATTGTGTCTCTCTCTGTGTGTGTGTGTGTGTGTGTGTGTGTGTGTTTGTGTACTCAAGCATATACATACCTTCACACACAAACACACACACATACAGAGAGACAGAAAGATGGAGAGGGGAAGATAATAAAGATAATAAATAGAAATTTATTGTAAGTAAATAAATAAACATCTTTAAAAACTACTTGCACCATACATCCATTTGCTGTTGTCATGAAACATTTGTTTCTGGAGGGATTTTGCATGCTCTCGCTTTGCAGTGAAAACAGCCAGACTTTGGAGTGATGACATGACGTCCACAGGTCCTCCAGGAAGGCATCACAGAGTTGCACATGCCTGCATCAGACTGAGAAAACTCTTCCAATGTGGAACCCTACAGTTCCTACTCTAAGTCCCTCACGTGACCTAGTAAACACCACAAAATCCTCCGGGCTACTCGGAGGGGATGCAATGCACTTGCGGACACTGTGAGATTCTTTTCAGAGTTGAGAGAAAGAAGCAGGAAAAGTCATCCATGACCTGACTTAAGAGCAGTTTATCTGATTATATGAAATATAATTTATTTTCATATTCTTTGACTAGGCTAAAACAAAGAAAACTGTAAAAAGTTTTAATGTCCAAATCAGTCCTACCAATTCTATTTCCTAACTCATGTGTCTTTCTGTTAGGAACTGTAGATTCCACTCGCTCATCTCGACTTCGATGGATACTCTTGACACACACAATCAGAGCTTGATCTTCAAGGAAAGGCCTAGCCTGGGGTCATCTGTGTGCTGATAAAACCCTTTGTGAGAAGCAATATCCAGAGATGATGCAGGAGTGGAGTCTTTCCCATAGATCCCCTGCCAGTCATATTTCTGACATGGACCACGAGAGTGAAGCTAGAACAGGTGATAAAAGACGGGTCTCTAAGTGGAGTGTTAGATGTCAAAAAAACTTGAGGTGAGGAACCAAAATTCTTCGTGAGTGGAAATATTATTTGTCAACTTTTATAGTGAACCCATGGGTGATCTCAGCAATCAGAGAATGGGCTACGCTCTAGTTAAGCTCCTGTCAGTGCATGCTTGACAGAGGCTTCTGGGGACTGAGTGCTCACTTCCGTGCTAGTGTGCTATCAGACAGTGTTTCTGCTGGGCCTGTATTGAAGCCAGTGAGCGGAAGGCAGTGCCAGAGATGGTCAAGCGAGGCTACCTCTCACATGGCTTGGAGCGTCTGATGACACTGATGACCATGCAGAGAGACAGAATGAAAGTATGCTCAAGTGACAAACAAGCCAGTGCAGGAAAGGCTGTGTGACTGCTGGGCTGAACGGGGACACATGGGATGCAGCCCGAGAGGGGCCAGTGTAGAGCAGTCTGTGTGCTCCCTTGGCCTCTTCTGCTATCTGTGCTGCACCTTCCTGTAGTGAGTGGGACAGGACCACCATGTCCTCACGGCCTCTTGAGAAGCCCAGTGACAGTGACAGGCTGCTGGTCTTGAATAAGCACTTCAGGTCTCTGTGTGGAAAGCATCCGTGCTCAGGGAGGGACCATTCCATGCCAAGGCAGACAGAGTTTCCAGGGATAAGCAGGGGAATTTTAAAACCTGTCTTAGATACTTACTCACTCTGTGTTTGGCCATGGGATGTTGACAACCATTCAATATGGTTGAGTGACCTTCTGTAGGTCAGAGCAGGCTCCATTCGGTTTGAGTTTAGAAAACCCATAGATCTGGCCTAGCCTTCAATTTGTCAGATAGACAGGGCTTCTTAGGGGAGCCTGTAGCCACTACAGGCGGGGCCTGTGCATGTTCTTCTCTCTGTGTGTGTGTCTCTCTCTCCCTCCCTCCCTCCTTCCCTCCCTCACCTCTCTCTACCTACCAGGGCTTCACCATTCCTCCAACTGGCTCCGACAGGTTTGAGAACACATTTTCTCCTCCTTGTGAATGGAACTTTTGGTTTCAGCCCAGCAGGATGGGGATGGCATGGACCCAGTGGTATTTTGGTCATGGCGAAGGATTCATCACCATGAAATTGCAGTCTAAACTGCAATTTACTATAAAGAGTAAATAAGCCAGTTAGTATAGCTAAAAGAGCCAGAAAGAATTTGGAAGCTGGGCTGATCCAGGCTCAGCGGTCTCATCCTCAGCTCTGACAGCTCAACACACCAGATAAGGAGGAATCCTCTTGCAGCTGTTTTTCCTCAAGTTATAGAAGTTTAGAACAACAAAGGAAATTGGAGATTATCTTCACAGATGAGGAAATTGATGTCCAGCAAAATGAAGTGACTTTTCCAAGGTTAAAGATATAGTTGTTGCCTGAGCCAAGATAAAAGGAAAACCACTGCCAACACTTTAGTTTTGTTTCTTTGTCTGTAGTTTGATCCTCCCTGCAACCCTAGAAATGCTCACTGGGGTCCTACTATGCTTAACTGCCAGGCTATTGGCAGGTTTCTCTGTAGCCAGGGGCCGGAGTCATGACCCAAGAACGCAGGCGAAGTGTATTTAGTGAGGAAAGCAGTGAACATGGGAGACCACACCACAGAGGCACAGGGTCCAGGGACTTGAGTCCAACAGGAACTGTGATGACTGAGAAGCAGGAGTCTTCTAGTACAATCGCTAGGAAGGACAGAGTGGTGATGTGAGCCAACCCTCCTTTCTTTTAGATGTTTCACTTACTGAATTCTTTTTCATATGTATGTGTGTGCTCGTTCACATGTTCATATGTGTTCAAGTGAACATGTGTGGATGTATATATAAAGGACAGATGTCAAGCTTGGGTGTAATTCAAGCAACCATTCATAGTCTTCAGCAACCATTTATGTTATATTTTTAAAAATATTTCTCTCTCTCTCTCAGAGCCCTGGAAACCTCTTAAGAAATTCTTAGTCCAAGCATTCGCGGGAGGTATTAGTACTCAGGTTTGGGCATCTGGGAGAGATAGACAAGCTTTTATTACAGTAGGGAGGATGGGGAGATCACCTGGCTCAAGTATCATTTCAGGTTGTGGCAGAAGGAGATTAATTTATTGACGCCCACGTTTGCCTCTTCTCCATGCCCTTCCCCCATTTTTCTGAGTGCTATAGAAATGGTATTTGTGAATTAAACCAATTAGAGTCTTTCCAGACACATCTAAATGTGGACATAAACTATAATGGGATAAAATTGAAAAAAAGTATCTGTTTCTTGAGTCTTTATTACTGTAGAGTAAAAAAAAAATCCCTCATGATGTCTCAGAAATTTGAATCCAAATGTACATGCTAATGTACACGAAGATGGATTGTGAATGATTCAAACACGGAGACTGTCTTATAAAGTTTGTCAGTTTCCGCAATGTATAGATACTATTGAGACATTGTGGATATGTATGCTCTTGGAGACCACATTGTAGAACTGAGCACAGTGATGGAAAGGGAGCTAAGGTGGCTCAAGAGGAATGCCCAGTGATTGAACTCCGTATGCCATTTTGAAAATATAAACATGAGTGTGATTCATTCAGAGATACTCAATTAGTGTTTGGTACAAATGAAATTTGAGTCTGGCACAGACAAACATCCAGCTCTAGCCCCTTTTCTCACGCGGCCTCTGATGCAAAAGCCCACAGGTTGGCTTTGGAATCTAAAGGAAGCTACTGAAAACCTCAAGGAGAGTTTTTAATTTAACATTAAATTTTGGGAGACAGAAAATTTTGGAGGTCAGTAAGACAGGAGAGATCAGTGGCATTTAGCCTCTTTTCTATGGTTGTCCTTGTGTTTTACAAAACAGAGTCAAGTCTGTATCCCATTGCCTGTTGGGTTTGGATTACATTGCTTGTGTATTGGGTGTGGCCCTCATTCTTAAATGCCTGCCCTGCTTTTCTGCCCTTGGCAGAGACAGAGACCAGTTGGAATATGTGATTTGAGTTAATGAAAAGGAAAGATAATGTCTCTGAAGCATAAAAGGGATTCTGAGACCTCCCTAAGCACCTCCCAGTGTCTGGAGAGCAAAACATTGAGCCCCTCAGCAACAGCAGGTTTAGACCACATTATCAGTAGAGCATCAACAGCCTCCCTTGACCTTCCCTGCTGATCGTGGAGCCCACAGTGTGGTGGCCTCATCGTAGTGTAATTGAGAGATGTCAGTAGAGGTCGGGGACGGGAGAGAGGCCACAGTTCCCTAACGTTTAATGTAAGGGTGTATTGGTAAAGGCTCTTTTGGATGCATTCCCACGCACACAAACATACACACACACACACACACACACACAAAAATAAAACCAACCAACATTAAAAATGTCTTCTGAATGACCCCCAGGCTAAGGGCAGGCTCCTTAGGACAGAGATGTTCAAAGTGTAGCCTATAGAAGAACCCTCACAGCCTGGAAGTTCCGATTCCTAGATCGAGAGTAAAGTTTATGTGTTCGCTTGCATCACTTGCGTATGGAGGTCCCAATAAGTGACTCTGTAACCAGCTGAGGGAAAGGCACAGCAGCAATGGAGAGCGGAACAGGCTCTGTCCGCACCGAGAACCAGGAGAAGGGGTAGAGTTGAGGAAGGTCGGCAGAGCTCCTTGTCTGTAAGATGGACTGTTGAAGGCGCACAATGGAATTCATCCTAACATTTGTTGACAAATTGACTAAATGACAATATATTTCACTGCCAGTTGCTGAATAAATAATCCAGTTCAGGATGACTAAAATATTGAGAGTATTATCTCTCCCTTCAAAATGGCCTCTGTTCCCCTAGTTCCTCTCTCTTGTCTGCATGTGAAATGGTCCTCTCTCGGTAGTTTGGCTGGGCTCAGTAGAACTGCCTTCCCTTGGCTTCACCACCAGTCTTGGACAAGGCAATTAGCTTCATTTAGTCTGCTAGCCGTCTTTCTCCAGCGGGAGTGTAGTGCTGGAAGCTCTCACCCCATCTGACTTGGTTAAATGCTTCTCATTATTCCACCCCTGGCAAGAGGCCAGGTCAAACGATGCCCCTTCAGGCACCACCATCAGCTGCAGCTATACCCTTGGAGCTCACACCTATCGTTATTAGTCCTTTGGTCTGAGAACAGGAAGACACTGTAGTTCATATCTGTCATGGTTAGTGTTTGGAAGTCTCAAAGCTGTGAGATTATTCACATATTTATTCCTGTGTACTGCATATGCCACCCAACGCCTCCCCTTCATCATGTAGCTGTGACAATATATTGAACAGAGAATCTCCATCAGCTGACTCCTGGCAGACTCTATTATTTACAGTAGTGTCAGAATGGCTGCTTATAATTGGCTGAGCTCATAATAAACCCGCTCAGGAATCTATTCTTCTCATAGCTCTTCTCACTAGTAAACTGTCCTCTTGGTGTTCCCTCTTTCTAGCAGGGGCTTCTTCATTATTTACAGAGGAGGAAAATGTGTGGCAGATGAGGCATGAGTTTTATTGGAGGGTGATTCTTTTGGCTTGTGAAGGCAGGTACTCTCTCTCCCTCTTTCCCCCTCTCCCTCCTCCTCCCCAATTCTCTCTCTCTCTCTCTTTCTCTCTCTCCCTCTCCCTCTCCCTCCCTCCCTCACTCTCTCTCTCTCCCTCTCTCCCTCTCTCCCTCCCTTCCTATTCCTCTCCTTCCCTCTCCCCCCCACCCACCCCCCCGTGACTGAGGATTTTGCTATAGCATTTTTAACAGTGAGCCAAACAGAGTCCATTGGAGCAGTTTCTATCCCAAGCAGAATGCACTGCTCAGATCCATTCAGCAATGGTGAACGATGAGTAATAATAGTGTTGCTCATCTCATTTTAGTCTCATTTTTTTCGATTTATTCTTTTTGTGAGACTTCAGGAAACCTTCAACCTTCTTAGTATCATAGTTGTTTTACCTGTAAAATTGGGCTCCCAAATCATACCTCACCTACTGGAGGATTAGAAAAATTTCCAAATGAGGAACACAGAGAGCTCATGCAAACTAAACACATTGAGTACTCCAGGCACAATGAAACTATCATTTTTATTTGTCAACTATTTACCAACCTCATTCCCACCTAGAATTTTCCTGTATCAGAAATGGTTCAGAATTGAGGGGAACATTACAGGGATCCTTGACTTTCTTCAAAAGGACATGGACCTTCTCTGACAGGTTTTCCTCTCTTCTTATATATGTACATGCCATGTTTAGTTCCGGTCTAAAGGGCATTAAGCCCTCCACTTTTATTTTGTGGCTCAATTAACCATGGCTGTCATGTCTTCATAGCTACCTCTTCTAGATCCTGAGTTGTAAAATCATGGGTGGGTGGGTGGTACCATACTTGCTTGCTAAGCAGTAATTTCATGATTCTAGTGACCAGTTCCCACAGACTAACCCAAGTCTATCTCCACCAGGAGCATCCAGCAACACTGTAGAACGTTATTCTCATTTCAGAGGGCAACAGTTGGTGGACACGACAAACACTGATTTAGACAAACACAGATTGAGGTTAGTTATTTGCTTTGAATTCAATGTCTTTGATGAGGACCCCCATGCCCAGGGTCACTTATGGAGATTACCATAAGTCTGTGTGGTCCTGATTTTGACATGTAGGATAAAACTGTATTTGTTAGCACTGTCTGTCAGTGTTCTTCAAGAAAATTGTCATGATCAAAGCAAAGGTGCCTAATAGAATGGGATAGCTGAAGGAATTTACCTGATCTTGGGCTCTGGGCTAAGAGCCACTGAGTCCGACTTTCATAGCGGCCATCTCATGTGCCTTTCTCTCACCTTCTTCCCCTCTGAGAGGCTTGTGTTATTACCCTTAAAAGGAAACAGTAGACCAAAATACCATCTACCCCTTATTTTGTTTTTACAATCAGTTATTGCTCCTTTTGGAGATGCTCAGAAAGATTTCTCCATCTTTCTTCCTAGGCCTCTGGCAAGCATCCTGGGAAGAGCACATGAGGTAGTCTTTTTGCTGTTGGTATTCTTCGGCACTCCTTTCTTCCAAGTCAAGAACATCACACCCTCTGAAGAAAACAGTCCCTCCATTTTAATAGTTTTTCTTTGTTTCATTGTGCAAAAATTGAAGATTTATCCCGTTAAGTCTCTGATACAGTCTGATTTGGAGTATGCAGAGACCATGAATGTTGAACTAATCTTACATTGTTATTAGCAGGTGGAGGACAGATGAAAGGCACAGCTCAAAACTAGTTAGATGCAGAGCCAGACAAGGGACTGACTGTTAATGTTTAATCTAGAATCCCTGCTTTAGCATTGTGTCATCTTCTCCTCCCAGAACTGTGGAAGTTATGCTCAGCCAAGACAGACAGACATGTCCAGTTCCAAGCATTAAGACTGACAGACATTCTTTTGGCAGACGGTTCTTTGTGTTTTACATTGTATAACAAATTCTATTTTCAAAATGGTTCTGCCTCAAGCTGGGCAATGCTCATTCTTCAACTAGCCATCCATCCCATGTGCCCCCATCTCTGCATCTCATCTCTGAGTGATGCTCAGAATAACCTGGACCATGCCTACCCTTTCACTGCCTATCTATCACACACCCCTATCCCTGCATTCCATCTTGAGTGATGCTCAGAAATAACCTGAATGATCCTTTGGCGCTTGCCTAGAATTTTCTGGGGTTTTGTTGAATACTTTGAGACTAGATGGTGCTAGCTTGCTTTTGGGATCCTGAGAGGGCAAATATACATAGACCATGATATTTGTAATGCCTAGTATTGTATTGAGAAAAATTAAGGTGAGTTAACAGATAAAATCATCTTCAATATCACTTTGCTAGCTGTCAGCATTGTGTAGTGTAGAGTCTAAAGTGCTTTCTCCATATTTGTGCTTCACACCCAGCTGCGCCTCTTCTGGAGTGGCAGGCTGAGTCTTCACACACCCGTCAGTCTTAATTGTCTCTCCACTTTAACTTGCTATGAGCTGTGGGGTGATGCTTTATCACGCTACAGGCTGCGTTCATTGGAACCCATAATATTTCAAATCTTTTGCAAGTGTTTCCTTGCCCTCGTGAGAACTTGGAAATTAAGGCATACAAGTTTAATATGATCCCTTTAGTGTTTTCTTGTTCTCATCTCTTGGCTTCTGCTTGCTTAGCCATATTTTAATCATATTAATAAGAATCTACATTGTGTGGGAAAAATAAAGTCTGTTTGGAAAATCCCCTGTCTGTAATGGGCAGGGGTTCTGAGAAGCACCTGTTGTTGCTGGGATTATGGACAATGAACTTCTACTTGGATGACAGACAACTGAGAGGAGGGTGAGCTCCTCTACTCTTGCCCGTGTCAAATATTACTGCATAGTACATAACTCGTCACCACCTCTGGCTCTGGCTTATTCTGTACAAGCAAAGTTTCTGAGCTCTGTTCCATGCAGACTGTGCCCCATCCCTCTGTGTGTCTGTGCTGCTGGTGCTGCTGATTGAACAAGACAGAACTGAGCACGGAGCTTCTGCCCGCCAGATGACCGGGGTGTAGCCTGGGTGTATTAGAGTGCACCTACTGTTTCCAAGGACAGTGGCTTCATTTCCCATTCAGAGTCTCAGCAGCTCAGCCTAGCACAGCACCTGAATTGCTTGCTTAGAACAGAGCTGCAGAAGTGGAGTAACTAACGGGACTGGGGCACAAGCACAGGGCTGGGACATGGGAAGAGAATTAGACCTGCATCCTAGTCTGCATTCTCCAGCAGCAAGAGAATTTGATATTGGACTCAAATCTCATTTATTTTGTTAGAGTGGAGCAATGCCTTCAGCTCAGCTAGGTTTGAAATCTCTTTTATTCCCTGAGCTACTTTGTCCCTAAGGATCTGTATTCCCATTGTGTTTGAACACGTCTATCCAAATGTGAACTTTGATTATTCTCAAGTCAGAAATCATCCTAAAATATGCAAGGGTCTGTCAGAGACTCATGAATTTTATGATTATAATATATATGAATTTGGCTCATGGATTATATGAACCAAAGAGTATCCTGCATGAAAAGTTTAGGCCAGAAAGGAGAAAGGAAAATTAAGTGTTGGCAATGCATGTAGGTGTATACATATATATCAAATGAATATGTTTACATATATGAAAGAATAAGAATATATTCTATAATATATACATATACTTACTACTATGTATATATTGTGACCCACAGAGAACAAAGTGTGCCATGATATACTTGGTGTAATGGGTCTCTGGCCCTTTTCTCAAAGAATTGGCTGGCATGTTGTATTCTATAGCCACTATCACATAAAGAACTCCCTTCTCCATAACTTGATAGTCGATCAAGGACAATTTCGCCTGGATGTTGGGAGCGATACAGAACAGGAGGCTAGTTTTATAGCAGAGCTTGTGAGATTCTCTCCTAGGACGTAGCAGTGCAATTGCCTAGCTGGACCATCCACCTTTACCAGGGTCCCTGCTGGAACCCGACAGCACTGAGGCTCTTTGCTTGGTGACCTTGGCAAGGATGGGATCTGATTGTGAAGCGGGACCAGTCTTCAAGCCTCTGCCTCCAGCTGGGGCTCTTTACTTCCTCCCTGTAGATGTCCATCATCACAGGTGTCTGTCTCTTCCCCGAATCAAGACCCATGCCTAGAAGTAGGTTCTTCATTCTTGAAGTGAATCACAGCCAGGCTCTACCTTCCTTCATTCCCACTGTGCAATGGGAAAGCCTCAAAAATGTAGGTGGGATCTGTCCTCAGGAAGTAAGTTCCACAGGCAGATCGATAAGAGGATGAAACAGGAAAGGTCTGAATCAGGCCCCTCCTTGTACAATATCTTATTCCATTCCTGCAAAGCACCAAATTTAAGACCTGCTTCATTCCCAGGGTCACACTAGTGACAGCTCAAAACAGAAGAAGCAATAAGGCTGTGTTTGTTTGTTGTTCATTCAACTTAAAAAGAAATAAAAACAACAGGGGAAGGATTAATAAAAAGTGTTATATCCTAACCCTGAGCAAGAAAACACACGATTTACCATATTGACTTCATATAATTTTTCATCAATAATTCCCTTACTATTTAGAAAGAATTGTAATTCTTAGAACACCTCTCTCTAATCCCTCTTTAACATGCCCCTCCTTCAAATACTGACGTGTGTCTGGCATGTGCTCGTCTATTTCTGTGGAACTGATGTTCATACTACCTTAAAGAGCATGGGAATTGACTTAGTGCCTTTAAAAATTATTTCAATGGGGCAGGTGAGATGACTCAGTGGCTAAAAACACTTGCCACCAAGTCAAATGTCCTAAACTCGGTCTCCATGACCCATGTGGCGGGAGTAGAGACCGCATTCACAGGTGTGTCTGCCTGCTTCCAGAGGGCAGTATGGATGGGTTGTTTATGACATCTGCATGCTGCGGCATGTGTGTCTGCACCTTCACAAATAAATAAAATACAAATTTAAGACTACATCAATCGTGTTACAACTAGTGGCAACTAGAAGATATTGTCAGTTTTCATTTGCTAAGTAGTTTATTTCTCTGTATTATTTTGTAGTGCTGAAGGTGGAGCCCAGGGCTTTACATATGCATTTCAGGCAAACTTCCCCCTACTGTGTACCTCCCAAGGCTGTCAGTCTTCTTTTGACAACAAAAGTATGGTCAGAGTTATGTTTCTGAGAAATATCCAGAGACTTCATTCATTCTCATTGTTGTACTGCATTGTCCTAATATGAAGCCAGGTCCTTGGACGTGATAGGTGAGTGATCTACCGCTGAGCGGTTGCTCAGTCCTGATTCTGAGCCCCTTACTTACATTATCCCCCAGAATTTAAAGCAATGTAGGCTCAATAACCATCAGTCAAATGGGAAAGTTTTAACATGGACTGAGGGCATCACATAATCATATAGCTTTTCTGTCCAGATTGCAAACTGTATTGCAGAAAGTTCCCACCTTACTCTGTCTTACTTGTCTGTCTGTCTGTTTCTTGTTTGTTTTAGTTTTTCGAGACAGGGTTTCTCTGTAGCTTTGGAGCCTGTCTTGGAACTAGCTCTGTAGACCAGGTTGGCCTCGAATTCACAGAGATCTGCTTGCCACTGCCTCCCGAGTGCTGGGATTAAAGGTGTGTGCCACCACTGCCCGGTTCCATCCTAGTGTATTTCAACCATTCCTGTGTGTTTCTCACAAAGGGGTTTAACCAATCAAGTTTAAACAAGTAATTCCAAAGATTCTCACCCACCCTTGTATTCTCTTTAAATCGTCCCCTACTATTCTTTGCCTATTTCCGGAAATCTTGCTAAACGTAAACCAGGGCTTCCTTAGCTCTTAACTGCCTTCTCGTTCTTTTCTTCACCTTATCGTGCCTCAGTGCTACCCTGAGAATTGCTTCCTTTTTGTTATCTTCTGGTCCACAGAGTTTGTCTTTAACTATGACAATCTACAGTGTTTTTTATGCCTCCTTCTCCTCCTCCTCCACCACTTTCTCCTGGGTCTGTAGTCGGACAGGTCTTGAGCTAGACATTGTACTGCCTCTGCCTCCACCATGATACACAACTAAGTTTATGTTGATTGTGTTCGTAAACACATTCTAAATATTTGTCTTTATAACCACAGAAAATGTAGTCCTTACTCCTTATTAAGAAAACTTCACATTTCAACCATCAGAGACCATTACAGAAAATAAGCAGTTAAAATGCACAGTTGTTCAGCCTTGTCCCAATGCAAACACAACACAACTGACACCTGTAGCTCTCAGGGATTACTGTGGAGGAGAGGGCAGAAAGATGTAAGAGCCAAAGATCCAAGGGATGTCAGCATCTGCATCCATAAAGTTGGTCCTCACCAACAGGACTGACTGTGGAGGAGCTGGAGAAGGGCAACAACAGATACGCTAATGTGGACGGAGAAGGCTCCCGAGGCTCAGCCCTAAACAAAGAACTACAGGCACCTAAGGATGCCAGAGTGGGAGAAGAAACAGTCTCCAAGGACGAGCACACCAACTGGTCATCCAGTACCAATGATCATCCCTGAAAACATATGCACAAGCAACACTGTACACACTGAGGAGGTTGTGTTTAGACATTTAGGAATGGTGTGTGTGTGTGTGTGTGTGTGTTTGTGTGTGTGTGTGTAGCAACAATTAATGAAAAATGAGGCCATGAATTTGAGAGAGAGCAAGACAGGGTATGAGGGAGGGTTTGAAAGGAGGGAAGAAAAGAAGGGGAGGCTGTGATTTTATTATAATCTCAGAAAAATGTTTTAAAAAAGATTATATGCTAGCTACCATGGATTTGGAAATTATTAAAAAGTATATAGAATATTAATACAGAAAAATAACTTCAAAAGTAATTATGGTGAACATTTCAGTGCACCATGGTGTTGTCAATTTAAAATCGACTAAATAGGTTCTTTCTGTGTTTAGTTTTACAACCTTCTATTTTATACCAGACATTATAGGGTGGATTTACCATGCCATTAAATAATCTTCAAAAGCAATATTTTTAACAGCTCCTTAATGCCCCACCATATGGAGGC
This sequence comes from Dicrostonyx torquatus, assembly GCA_028555095.1. Lineage (NCBI taxonomy): Eukaryota > Metazoa > Chordata > Mammalia > Rodentia > Cricetidae > Dicrostonyx > Dicrostonyx torquatus. Next base: position 2,774,023 of record JAQHUG010000198.1, read on the forward strand.
ACTATAAAAACATAAATCATCCAAATTTTAAAATATCTCTTAGCATAAATTAACATATAATTAGGAAGCAAGAGAGTATGAATATTTTAAGGCATTTGATGCTTAGTTAAGTATTACTATCCAAATATGGCGTTTCCAACTTACGTTGCAGTGGCGGCACCATTCTCCAGCTAGTGCTATTACGCCACCATTCCCACTCAACTACTTAGGTGAAATGTTAGGTGTGCTTTGAAAAATTCCTGTAACTGCTCTTGTTAATTCTTAATATCGAGTTAGTACATTTATTTTCTCTCAGTGAAACCCTAGGTCTTTCTCCATTTCTGGATTTCTCAGAGAAGCAGATCTCAGACTTTCTGTTTGTCATAAATTTTACTTCTTTTCCATACTTCTGTGTATTTTCTTTACTTTTATAAGTCCTAGGGTCGATGGCTTAATTGATGGCTTTTCGCTGTCTCTCGTGTGTTTGCAGCCTTCTGTGATCTGCCTCTGTTGCTCCTGTAATCATTGCTGTTCTCTTTGTATCTGTGAGCTTTGATGTGAATACACTTATTTTCAATGGAAGCTACCACTGACTTCCAATTGTTCTTTGATACTGTGGTTGTTTAAACGTGTCCAGATTTATCCTAAGTTTTGATTAAATGCTTAATAATTTGGTTTTGTTTTATTTAGCTTTGAGAATGCTGTTATTTTTTTCTCTAAAGATCTTTATCAAATATGCTGAATGAATTGACAAATCACTAAATGCTTTTTGCACCTTTTCTTCTTGAAGGGTAGAAGAAAATATGTATTTATTCACATGAGATTAAAAGGTTTCAATCTTTTTTGTTTACTCTGTCAAAGACTGAAATTATATGATGTTTCTCATCTCATTCTTGTGCTTTTTGATTTATATATAATTATAACATATCTGACAGAAATTATGTGTCTGGCATCTTAGGTTTCTATTGCTGTGATGAAATACCATGAAGAAAGGGTTTATTTGGTTTACATTTCTACATCATAGTTCATCACTGAAGGAAGTCAGGATAGGAAGGAACTCAAACAGGAAGGACCTGGAGACAGGAGCAGATACAGAGGCTATGGAGGGGTGCTGCTTACTGGCTTGCTCCTCATGGCTTACTCAGCCAGCTTCTTTATGGAATCCAGGACTAACAGTAGCTCAGTGACATCACCACCCACAATGGACTGGGCATCCCCAATCAATTACCAATTTAAAACGTGCCCTATAAGCTTGCCCATAGCCAGATCTTACGGAAACACTTTCTTAATTGAGGTTCCCACCTCACAGATGAGTCTAAGCTGTGCCAAGTTGACATAAAACCGCCCAGCACATCAGGACTCTTGTCAATGCACAGGATTCCTTTTATCTGCCACAGGTATTTTCTTTTCACAGTTTCTTGCTTCTGATTCGCGTGTCTCAGTGATTATTACCTTTTGAAAAAGTAGTCTACTCTAGCTTGAGCTTACGCATTTTTATTGTAATTGCATGTATATTTTATGAGTATGCACACATGAGTGTAAGTGTCCACAGAGGTCATTTTTATGAAATCTATCAATGTAGTCCAAAGAGTTAACTGATGCCAGTGTTCTTATCTGTTTCCTTTCAGTTTTAACCACAGCTAACTTGCTTTCATTTTCCGCCATCAGTTGATGGGTTTCCTGTGGAGTTTTGGACAGAAAGGATAGCTAACCCCTCACGGCTTTAAGTCTAGTGTAGTATCTTCCTAGTTTCCTTCTTACAGGAACAACCTGGCTGTTCATCTGAGTTCATGTTTGCAATCACTGCTCTCCACAGATTATATCATTGTCTTCTGATATGAAATATTCCAGAAAAGAACCCTGACCAGCCATACTTTGCTTACTTGAGAAGTAAGCTTTTCCCAAGGTTTGAAAGTTACCATCAAGGTTTAAAACAGAATGAAATTTCACTGATATTTTATTTAAAGTTTTATTGTGTGCAGGTGTGGTGGCTCACACCTTTAATCCCAGCACTTAGGATCTATTATAGCAAGTTCAGGGTCAGCCAGAGATAAATAGAGAGCATGTCTCTCAAAAAAACTAACAAAGAAGAAGAAAGGAGGAAAGTTAAGGTTTATTGTATTTGTTTCTCTCTTGAAGGTTTTTTTTTCCTGATAAGCTGATTAGTGCATAAACTTAAGAGGGATTTGCCGCCTTCTATTGATATTTCTATTTTATTAAATCATTGATGATTAATTTTATGTTGATCCATTTTTTCTGCTGCAGTAATACTTTCCCACCACTTTAGTATAAATTTTCTTTCATGACTTTTTTAAATTTCTTTTTCTCACTTAATATATAAGAAACTCCAGGCTGGAGTGATGGCTTAGCGGTTAAAAGCATTGCCTGCTCTTCCAAAGGTCCTGAGTTCAATTCCCAACAACCACATGGTGGCTCACAACCATCTGTAATGAGATTTGGTGCCCTCTTCTGGCCTGCAGGCATACACACAGATAGAGTACTGTATACATAATAAATAAATAAATATTTTAAAAAATATAAGAAATTCCTAATTTGTATTACTACAGTATTCCTTGTGTCTGTGTCTGTGCACGCGCATGTGTGTGCGCGCGCGCACGTGCGTGCATGCCTGTTGCTTCTGTCTGCATTCTCCTTAATGTGGGTGTTCATTTTACCACATGCTGAAGGTTTCCAGAACTACTTGCATGACCTAAGTAACTTCATTATTCACATCACCTTTTTCTCCAAACAACTTCTCCTTTGTCTTTCTCCAGTTTTGAAGTTACTCTTTCCTTGTATGTCAGTGAGGACTGCTATCGGATAATTCAGAATCTCTCCTAGCTTATCTGAGCTCAGCTCCTGATTTCAGTCAACAGCAAAAGTTGCTTTCCTGGATGTCATGTTGCTCCATTTTGTAGACTCCAAAGTGGCCATGTGCACCTGTGATTTCTCGGGTCTTTGAAGAGTACCAAATGCTGGCGCTGTGCGGACAGTCCTTTGGAGAGTGTTCTTTGTTTCTGACACACTCTGATGTGGTCAGAAATTTTTGAATTTTGAAATCTAGGTGTCTTGGAATCTGGAGTGCTATGAGTCAAATTAGGGTCTCTAGGAAATATTCCTCTGTGAGTCTTTTAGAGAGTTTGGATTTACTTTTACAGACACCTGGGCATCTTGAACAAGCTAGGAAGTCAGGGGTCCTTTGGTTTTCCTGTGGGCAAAAATTTGCATAAGGATTATGTGCTCCAGTAGCTGCATCTCCAGAGCTCTTCTTTACTCCTTTGTAAAATTACATCAGAGAAATAGCCTGGCCCTAACACCTTCCTCTGCTGTTTATTCCAAACCATGGAACATAAATGGATCTATTTTGCAGAGGGAAGCAAACGAGATTAAAATAGATATTAGGATTCTAATCCTGAATGCTTAGATGATCAGTTAGTGGATGGAGAGCACCAGAGAGGCCAGAGAGTAGGTGGTACCTTAGGATTGTGCTAAGTTTAACCACAACCACTAATGATAGTCTGCTTCATGGCCTTTGCATAGGTGTGAGAGAGCCTGGTATTGGAGTGTAGACTCCGGGGGGTGGGAAGCCTCCTATGTAGGTCAGATCCACAAACTGCAGAGGCCTCCTGCAATGGTTTTCTGGGCTATAGACAACAAAACTCTCATTTAAACAGAAGAGCTGCTCTTATCAACTCTTCTTGAACCCAAATGTCTGAAAATTGGGACTTCCCAAAGATGATATGAAAGTTAGTACAAGAAAATATCCACCAGGCAAAGTCCAGAGAAGAGAGCATAAGAGGTGGGGGTCCTGGGACAAGATCTGAAAGAAAGCTGTAGGGGCAGCAGGCTGATGGGAAAGTGGTAATGGGCCGGCAGGAAGTAGATAGGGTTAGCCAAGGAGGAAAAAAAAAGAACTTAGGTCAGATGCAGAATTTGGATTTATTCCAAGTTTTATGGAAAGGTCTTGTGGAAAGAGGGTTACAAAGGGTAAATTACCTAATTTGATTTGTGAACACGAAGGGTTACATGTGTTAATTGATTCTTAGTGAACACATGCTTATCATCCAACATTTCAGATGCTATGGCAGGGTCCTCTCCTAGGATTCCCAGGAATTCATCTGTAAAGTATTCCCACTATGTCCTGAAACTTCTCTACTAGAGAGGAAGTCACGTATGATCTGGCCCTACACGTCTGCTTGTTTGACTGTCCCATGTCTTCTGTTGTCCGTGACTTCTGGATGACTTAGATTGAATACATTTGATGAAAAACCACGGCTACTCTATCTGTACACAGAAATCTCGAGAACCAATAACTGTTTCTGAACAGTTATGTTTGTCAATATCAACAATGACTGGGATTTCTCACCACTCAGAGACCCAGAATGTTCTTCCAAGAAGTATGAGTAAGATGTCAACTTTCAAAAATGATGCAAAGTCTATTGTACCTTCTGTGCCGAGCTGTCTTGGGTTCCATAATGCAGATCCGCATAATGCAGCTTGGCCATGCCGACAAGAATGTTGAGTGGCTAACAAGATTTAGTGCAACTTCATAACTAAAGTATGTGTGGATTCAAAGAGAGCCCTCTATCTCTAGTCTGGGGTCTACAGTGTACACAGTCTTCTCCTAACACACTCTACAAGATTTTTAAGAGTGGAACATCTGGTTTACTTTGAGGTAGCTATGATAAGCATCTGTTTGGAGGAAGGATCTGAACACCATCAAGGCACATTTGTTTGCCACATTATAGATTATCTAGTCTTACCTTGTTTATGAATAAATCATGTAGGCTGAACAAACCAGTAACCACAACAGCATGTTCCATAGTGGGCTTAAAACATAAATTGATGCATTTGTAATCTTTTTCTTTCCTGTAGACACTAAAACATTTATGTTTTGGGTAGACCACAGCGCTGACTTTCACTGTAGCTCAGCACTTAGGTACACAGATTCCATAATTCCTCCATTAAATCAGAACCTGACTGAGTGGTCGAGGGTCCCAGCGTTCACAACTCTCTCATTAAATGCATTGTTTGAGCCAAGTTCAAAACCTACTGTCTTAGAAAAGGAAAGGAGCATGAGTTATGCGTGAGTGTGTGTATATTCCACATTTATATAATAATTTACATCTACGGGCTGAAGAGCTGAGTCAGCCATTATATCACTTGTTCTGTGTGATCGAGGACCTGAGTTCTGGTTCACATATAAAAAGCTGAGTTTGACAGTAGATGGCTGTAATTCCAGCACCAGAGAGACAGACTGGTGGAACCCTGGAGCTCACTGGCCAACCAGCCTCACCAAATCATTCAGTTCCACAGTCTGAAAACTCAGGTAGAAGGTATTAAGACAGCTGACATTGACCTCTGTTCTTTGTGTGTGTGCACACGCACACACACCCACACACCTGTATACTCTCGCTGCAGCAAGTGAACATGCATATACAGCTTCAAACCTACTCCCAAATGTACAGCTAATCCTGAGAATTCCTTCCAAGATAGTGAGAGCAGAGCACAGAAAAGTCCAGAAAGTTCTTAAATGGACACTCTGTAGCAAAATCTCAACTGAGAACCACATCTTCCCATTCTGTCTAGTGTGCTTGAGACATGTCTGAAAATGACACCCCCTGACCACTCCGGTCATTTCATATGAGGCTCCATCTAGAATACAATTTGAATCCTTTGACTTGGTGTGAATAAGCAGTTCTCCAGATGGATGAAGCATGCTATGGAGTACAAAAGCTGCCCAAAACGGTCTTTAGCTATTTTATCAAGAACTCTAATCTTGGAGCTGGAGAGATGGCTCGGCAAATGAAGATAACCACCTGGTGGCTCACATTCATCCATAACTCCAATACCAGGGGATCTGATCCCTCTTCTGGTTTTCATGGGCACCAGGTACATACATGGTACACACATATGTATACATGCAAACACACACATAAAATAAAAGTAAATAAATCTTTACTGTTATGTAAAGGCCAGAATTGAACTAAAATAAGCTGTCCATCAATTTCCTTTGTTGAGGCTACTCTGGTCTTTGCCCCAACTTGACTATCCTCAAACAAACAAACAGAAAATGTAGAAATAATGAAGAGTTGTTCTGAAAGGCCTGGCTTTCCTGTAGGACGCAGGACTGAAAATGAAGACTGGCGGTGATGTTAGTCTGCGTTCACTCAGCTGGAGGCAAGCTGCTCCCTTCTCCTTGGCTTTGGCCTCTGTTCCCTTCTATTTTCCATTTCCTTTCTCTGAGCCAGCTGTGTGGATTTCCCAGTTGTGCCCAAGGACAGAGTAGGTTTTCTGGAAGCTGCCACAACTATTTGTAATCTTCTGCCTTGGCTGAATAGCAAATGATGATATTTCCCAGAGACAGGAAGAGGTTGGGGTTGCTGAGAGAAGGACAAATGTGGACAGGGTCTTCGTGTCTCTCCTTGATGGAGAATCCGGTTAGAGATTCTGCCCTCTAAGGGTGTAGATGTATTTTCCCTGTCTTTTCCCCCATGAGTTGGGAGAGCAAGCACGGGGAGTGTGGGAGGGTTAGTTTAGAGTGTGTGTGACTTCCTCATCCTGGGGGGCCAGAGTTGAAAAGGCCATTAAAGCTCCTCTTGTCCTGCCTGCCCTTGGAGTCAGTTTGAGATGAAGTCTGGAGGGAAGGGTGAGGGATTTTGTTTATAGAAGAAATGTCTCCTGGAATACAGAACTATTTGCTGCCTTAAGGAGAAAGCTGTGCAGCACCCCAGCATGGCTGAAATGGAGGGGGTGGTGGTAAGAGATAGTATTCCCTTGGGGTACATGGAAAATATAAAGTATATTAAAGGTAATGGATTGATGCAAAATTATAATTGTAAAGTTCTCCTTGTGCCCAAGACTATCTTGGTAAATCCTACGCTCTGCGTGTCCCCTTCCCTGCTAGGTTTCCAGGTAGGAGTCTGCTTAGAGGTCAGCATAGATTGGGACAAAACTTCAGTAGTCTCGGGAACTTCAGGAATGCATCTTACTTAACAAGAACCCTGATGCGTTGGTACATCTCCTTTCCCTTAGACGGCTTAGCTGACATGATGGACTGTGCTGAACTCACAGCAAGCCCAGTTTAAGACAGCCCACTCAGCCCCACAAACCAAATTTGTGCTGCAAGCATTGCTGGTTTTGCTGTGCATCTGATCTCCACACTCGAGGGGCATCTGAGGAGAGCACAGGCGGCATGGTGTGCGGCCCACTCTCTGCCTGGCTTGAGTATGTCGCAGGGCAAAGGGCAGTACACATTCTCAAATCCTCCTCCCTAGCATGTGGAAGAATCAGAAGCCCGTGCAGGGTGGAAGGAAAGCACCCAGCAGGTGTGCTGTGCCATCTAGGCTGCATGGGGAAGACAATGGACCTGATACAGGCCCAGCTGCCAGGGAGTCCAGCTGTAAGACGGTAGCTTTGCTTGTTTCTCTGTTTTGGTTTGCTGTTGTTGTTGTTACTGGATTTTTGTTCATTTGTTTTGTTTGGGGTAAGGGGTGACAAACATGGGCTCACACACACTATGCTAGTGTTCTACCACTGAACTCTGCCCTTGACCTCAGCGATGGGAATGGTAGTGCATGGGCCCTGAGCATTCTTCTTTAGGGCTTGGGCTGAAGGGCTTGAGAACTGCCGTGAGCATCTCTCAGAGACCTCTCCTGTGCACAGTTTCCCACTAGAAATTGCCCCCAGGTTTCTGCTTTGTTCCTGATGCCACAAAAAGTAAGGGGCAGTAGTCAAATTCAACAACCACATTGTCATGAGCCTGTCTTCCAGAGATGAATGGGTTGAGTTCATCTTCTCACTATTTGCATTTAACTCATCAGGTATATTTGTAATCAAGCCTTCCCAGAACACCGCCTTCCTCTAAGGTTTCACCATAGAAGTCAAAGGACATGCTTAGAACCCACCTTATACTAGGTTCTCACAGGAAATATCAGAAAGCAGCGACAGAGGATCATGCTATACCACAGCATGGCAATATGCCCAGGAAATGTGCACTGGGCAGGCCTTGAGCTGAGGTAGTGCTTTACATAGGGAAGCAACTTGAAAGAAGCACTCCAGGAAGGCCAGGAGAAGGCTTTCATGAAAGCTGCACTCACCCTGGAAGGGCGGTAGGCATTTCCGAGGAGAGGCTGAGCTACCAAGTGGAGATCTTCCAGCCCAGTGTTCTGAAGAGCCCAGCCTGTTTCAGCCACCCACCTGTGGTCCAGAGACCTTTTCATTTTTCTGCCTCTCAAAGGGAATTCTTAATTTTTATCCTGCCATTTCCTCTTGCCACTCTCATTTCTTACAGTCCTGAAACATTTGCTCTGCTGATGAGCACCTGACTGATTTTTGCTGCTTTCATCCCCGTTTTCAGTTTATTGACTAAAGACGATGGCTGGCTCTGTCACTGTTGTTTTCCTTGTGACATTCGCTATAGCTTGATTATTTTCTTGTAATGCCTTGCTCAGAGTATAGTCAGAGGGACATTTTGTTGCAACCACGAATTATCAAGGGCCTAGCCTTGAGATCTCTTCATACTGCCTTTATTGCAGGCCAATAAAGTTCTGGGTACCTATTTTCCATCAGGAAAAAGAACTGGGGTTTTTAAACTTTTCCAAGTTTAATGTTTTTACTTTCTTTTCTCTGTGTCAGTCTTAGTTCAAGTCCCACGTGGTAGTCCTTATTATTCCTGGATGTTGGATTGTGAGTCCGCCCAATTTCTAACATTTGTAACCCCACAGTCAGGGCTCCTGGAACACGTTTTCTGCCATTCACAGACATGTTCAGAGCCTGTGAGTTCCCAAGGTACTTGTTCCCAGCTGAGGTTTCACAAGCTAATGATTTGCTCCTTGTCTCAGCTCTCAGGCTGTCAACCAGACTCCTTCCCATGGGTCTATATGCCCGCTATGGTTTTCACAGTGTTGGCATTTGGGTTGGTTATTTTACCCTTTGTTCACCCCATAGTACCAAAGTTCTATGTAGCTTCTCCAAAATGATGATGCCAGGCTGTGTCCTGGCAGAATAACACACTGTTCGGTTAAGTATTGATCACAGAAGAGTGACTGTGCTATTGACCATAAGTTTCATATTAACTAATCAAGATGCTACATAAGTTTCACATGAGAAGCAAGGTTACCTTTATTTGTGTGTGGAGTATGCACATTGCCTGCAGGTATGCATGCATGTAGAGGCCAAAGACTGGCAACAGATCTCTTCCTTAGTACTCTGCACCCAAGTTTTCTGAGGCTGGATCTCTCATGTACGTGGAGCTCCAACTATTAGGCTAGGCTGGCTACCCAGTAAGCTCCAGAGGTCTGTGTCCTCTTGGCACCTCCTTCCCCCGGCTGGGGCTGCAGGTTCACAATGTTGCATCTGACTTCAGTGTGGATATTGGGGATCTACGCTCAGGTCTGTATGTGTGAGAGCCAAGCAGTTTACCGACTGAGCCATCTTTCCAAGCCAATATCTTGATCGACCTGTAGAAAATACCATGAGCAGAGGCCTTAGGAACCTAATCATGCATTCCCCTGGCAGCAATGGCTCAGTATTTTCTATGGAATTAACTACGACACATGGTAAGACTCAAGGGTAAATGTTTACATTAGCTATGATGATGCTAAGTTTTAGAGACCTCCTGTCTTGGGGAAGCATTATATACTGAGTAGACAGCATGTTAGCTGAGGAAAATGAGTGGATTTGCTCTTAGCCCAGGTCTTCCCTAACAAGCCCGATAGAAATGCATAATTTCCTAGGCCATTTAACTTATATTGAGGTTTGAATATCCACCCCCACACACACACAACACTACTGCTTTCCAAAAATACTGGATGTTTAATTAAAAAAGAAGTTAGTCTCACTGTTGAGTAGACATTTGCAGTCTGAACCCATGTGGAGGAGAGCCACCCCTCTCCTCCAGACAGGGGTAGGTTGTTGGGTTTTATATTTCACCTTGACATGGCAATAAATCTCTGGGGCTGCAGCAGCAGCCTGCATTAGATATGTAATGCTGGCTTCATTTTTAATAGCAATCAATCTTTGAAGAACATGCTGTTGGTTTTTAGTTGTGTGTAAACATTTAGTCGAATACAAAATGACGTATTGATAGCTTATTTGAAGACAAGTGCATTGATACTTTAGTCAGAATCTGATAGTCAATTGATCTAGCTATCTTACCTTAGTGGACACATAAGAGAACCAACGTGACACCTGTGTTTTCAGACCCAGCAATGGGTAGGTGGGAGGAGGCTTGAATTGTTTCTCTTGGATAAGTGATGTCTTAGGATGAAATCGTCTATGTACCCACCGTTAAGTAATAGCCTCAGTGCTAGACCAGGTATAGCTGTCCTGTGAACATCACACTGTGGAATGGCTCTGGTCAGGCACACAGCTGCACTTGGCCTCTGAAGTCTTATTTCGGTGACACCTCTGAAGCCATCTTCCCCAGTGTATAAACCCAGTCTGAGACTGTGCAGCCTGCCACTCTTTAGCGGTGGATTCCAAGTGTCAAGACAAATAGCAATGAGTCAGTGAAACGTGAAGGCTTTCTCTGTCCCCCACGAAGAGCCTAGCCAGACACACATTTCTTATTCCTTTTGGTAAATAGACTCAGATTTGGTGTGACTCAGTGAACTACAAAATATCCCCCGCTCAGCGCTCCTCTTGGCCTGCTAATTGCATGAAGCTTACCAGATCCTCTACACACAGCACCAAATAAGGGCTGGCTGGAAATCAAAACCTCCTTGCCAAGCACTTTTGATTTTCCAAAGGAATTGTAATGTTCCTGGAGATGTTTATTAATGGAAATGGGAACTTTGAAGGTGGGGGTGAAGTCCCACAGATAGATAGCCCGTTACCAGTGTTTATTATGTTTGACTCCAGGTTTCCATCCCCATCCTCTCTAAAAGGAACTTTTCTCTATCACTTGGGCCTGACTATGAGGTGGAGTTCAGGACCTCGTGGGGGACTCCAAATAGTTGCACAGACTGTTAATAAACCCTGGATTTTGCTTTTCTGTTCTGCATCGCTTTGCCCCCAAATACAAAAGCTAATTAGTGCATCCAGAGAAGCGTTAAATGGATTTCATGCTGGTTAATAAATGCTTGATGTGCTTTGGTGTCATTGCCATGTGTGGCTGAGTGAGAGTGGGGATGGGGAAAGGAGAGGGTTGCTGTTGGGTGGGCGAGCATTGGAGACAGGAACTTATAACTCTGCTGCTTCTTGCTTCCACCCAAGTTCCCCTCTCTTTCTCTCTCCTATTAACTTCTTGAACTTTTATTCTCACGGGCCTATTCTCCAAAGACATAACTGACAGTTGTTTATCCCCTGAACATAAGCAAAGGATAAACTTCAGCATGTATCAGAATCACCATAACTCTCTAGAGATGGTAAAACTGGTCTCTACACCCAAAGTCTCTGATTGAATAGGTCCAGGACTCAAAATACAGTATTTCTAGCAGTCAATTGCTATTCTAGGACCACAGGGAAAAGGGTCATCCTCCATCAGTTACTCTGATGGATAAGAATGGCCCCCATACATTCAGATATTTGAATGTTTCGTCTTTAGGGAGTGGTGCTATGTAAAAGAGATTATGAAGTGTGGCTTTGTTGGAGTAGGCATGACATTGTTGGACAAAGGGTGTCACTGGGGACCGGCTTCAAGGTTCCAAATGCTCAAGTCATGCCCAGAGTCTTTCTTTCTTCCAGCTTCCTGCAGATCCAGCTGTAAAGCTCTCAGTTACTGTCTAGCATCAGGTCTGCCCGCTTGTGGCCAGGCTTTCTGCCATGATGATAATGGACTAAATCTCTTGAAACTGTAAGCCAGCCCCAATTAAATGTTTTCCTTTATGAGAGCTGCCTTTGTCCGTGTATTTCTTCACAGCGAAAGAACACTGACTAAGATAGTTAGGACCTCTGGGTGCTCTCAGCTTTGTTGTAAATTCTTCTGGTGATTCTGGTGTGCCACCATGATTAAGATAACTGGTTTACCAGTTCTGCCTAACTAACAGCCATGGTAGAAATCGGCTGTTGTTTATCAGGAATCCCTATAATAACTTTGGGTTTTTTTTCCCCTTGTAAGTAGTAAGAGTCTTCCTGTGAAAAACAGCTTTGAACTTTTCTAGCATCTCCTAGAAAACCAAGCACAAAGTGAGTGCACAATAGCATAGGAATATATTAGCCAAGGAAACGTGGGTGGGGTAACACGTGTTTGGTAAGTTGGAAATCGCAGAGGAAGGAAATCACCTTTCGCTCAACTATAAGACCTAGTACTTTTAATATCTTCATTCTCCAAAATTCTAAAGCATGCTTCTTCTTGTATTTGTTGGTCCCGTAGTACACTGTGCAATGATCTCCTCTCTCCTCTTCCCAGCCATAAAGGGACACTTTAATGCTTACTTTGAAAGTAAGCAACTTGTCTGGAGTACTATATTTAGAGTAATAAAACCAAAGTTCCCATCCTGCTCTGGTGTTTTTATCAATACAATCCTGGATACCTTCATTAATTCTTTAAGTTCCCATGCATTCATTAATAAAACAGGAAGAAACACACCTCCTTAATGGATATCAGAGGGTTAAGTGAGTTTCTGTTTAAAACTGTCCTGAACACAATATGAAGCCCAAAGGGTTACATGTTCACAGTCACATTCTCCTAAACATATCTTGTCTTGGAAGACCTGAGGATATTCTTGGATTGCATGGACAGTAACGTTCCATGAGAACATGGTTCCCTGCCATCTAATTGTCACAATGTGTGGTGGAGATGTGTTTAAGTCGTTCTTTCAACATCCTACCAACCGAGAAACCTTTGGAGGCTCCCTGGTTCAAATGGAGACTACAGTGATTAGATCCTACCGCTGCTGAACTCTCCTAAATGATAGATCCTGTTTCCACAGAGCTTGCGGGGAGCGGGCTGCGAGCACTCAGAATTTTGTAACAACCCATTGTTTGTTGCAGGTTGTTGCCTCAAGAATCCTTCATAATAAATATGGAGGCCTGGTTTCACACTTACTGCTCAGCAGAAAATATTTGTCCCCTTTAGTAGTGTGCCTTAACTCTAGAACCACAAGCGTGCTTTGGAAGTATCCTAAGAATGTGAAATAAAGCTCCCAATAGAAAGAGAACAGAGCTGTGAATCAGAAGAACCAGGATCTTGTCCAACTAGCAGGAAAAGTTCTGCCCTCTCAGGGGCACTGTCTGATCTGATGTTAGCTGTCCTTCATACTCAAAGGGTAGTCCCCAAATTTACCAGCACACCAGAGCCTTCATCAGAATCCACATTTTTTTTTTTTTTGCCAGAGCTGAGGTGATCTATGTACACATGCAGATTTGAACTAGCCTGGGGAATGGAATACATGACTTGATTTTTTTAGATCCAATATACTCCATTTCTTCACATACATGCAAGGTATAGAATAAGGCTTATTTTTCAATAGGAGGGTAATAGTAATAAACAGGGCCCTGTGGACAACGCCTAAAGGTCCTTGTTAGCACCATCTTCACATGTCCATCACTTCAAGCTGCTTTGTGATTTGGCAAGACAGCTAACTGTGCTAGCTGTATCCAGTTCAAGTGGTGAGAACTGAGATTCTTCCCCAACACACAGTTCTCCTGACATCCATGCACTGTGTGACTAAGGATAAAGGAGTGGGCATTCCTCTGCCTGGACTTGCCTTTTAAGTAGGCCCAGTTGAAGAAATCCAAGTCTATTGCCTACCAGCCAGACCGCAGCAACTCTCTCCAGTTCCCCAGTGCATCCTGCCACGGATGACCGGGAAAGCACACGGGAACAGTAGGGGTTGGAGCTCAGCGAGCACTCCCTATAGTGCCTAATTAAAGAAAGCACCTGTGTGGCTGCTAAATCACTTCCCACTGTTTGCCAGTACAGATGCTGTGCTCAGTAACCTCACAAGTGCCTCATTCCTCCCACCCAGCTGAGACAGCACACAGAGCGGGAACACATAAAGCTGGCGAGTTATTAGTTCAGGACCCCAGAAAGCATCTCTTAGGATTGATTTGTAATTGGCTCACTAGGCCCTTGGATAAGCTGGCTGCAGGTTGGGATGGCCATCGGGCCTTCTCCCTATAACTGATCAACACTTGTCTCTTCCCAGAGGAAATTCTGGAAGAGCCCTCGAGCTACGAAAGTCAGAAACCCTTCAGGCACAACTTGAGAGCTGTCATTGTGAGCCAGATGCAGTCAGTCCTCAGGGAAAACAGCCAACAACAGTAAGATGAGATGCAAGCAGGGCCCGATGATTTTTGTGGGAAACATGGGAAAGAGAGATGACAATAAATCAGAAGCCAAGGCAACCAACCTGACACTGGAGTTTCTGGGATGCTTTAGTTACACCAGGATCTTATGGGGCCCAAGCCCAATAGACCACAGGAGACCTCCCTCCATCAGCAGGGAGACAGTCACTCAGATTCAGTGTGATGACAGGCTCACTTTGTAATTTACTTCTTCCAGGACAAAGAAACACTGTTTTCGTGGGAGCCTCATGTACCTGAAGAGATGCATGAACCAACTTGAGAGGCACAGTGGAGAGGAGTGCTGGGTATGGGGCAGGGGCTCAGAGGAGGAGAGCTGTATTGAGAAGCAAAGAAAGCTGCACCCACCCCACCCTTTTGTTATATCTTGGTGAAGTTTGTAGGAAGGTTGCTTCCCTTCCTGGGGAAAAACTACCCTTAAAACAAGATTGTCTTCTATCTCTCCAAGGAAACTGTGTTGATCCTTTTTTGCCTTTCGGGAGCCTTGAGAAATACTCTTTGGGCATCCTGATGGATAGTCCTTAGTAAGCATCTGTTTGTCAACAGTGTCTTAGCTGGGGTTTCTATTGCTGTGAAGAGAAACTATGACCATGGCAACTCCTCTGACAGAAAACATTTCATTTGGGGATGGTTCACAGGTTTAGACCATTATCAGCTATGGGGGTAACATGCTGCTGAGGAGGAAGCCACTGAGACAGGCTTGAGCTTCTGAAACTTTAAAGTTCAACCCACATAACACACTTCCTCCAATTAGGCCACACCTACTGCAACAAGGCCAACCATACCTCCAATATAGCCATTCCCTATGGACCTATGGAGGCCATTTTCATTCAAACCAGTAAATTCCATTCCCTGGTCCCCATTAGGCTTTTAGCCATATCAAAATGCAAAATGAATTTAGTTCAACTTTAAAAGTCCCCATAGTCTATAACAGTTTCAACCCTGTTTAAAAGTCCAGAGTTCAGAGTCTTTTCTGGAAATCATATAATCTCTTAACTGTAATCTGTAATAGTTTAGATAAAATGCTTGGTTTCCC
>JAQHUG010000198.1:2809288-2890045 GCA_028555095.1 Dicrostonyx torquatus
AAGTTCTCAGAGGTTGGGAGAGATTCCTGAAGAAGTGAAGATGAGCCGTTGCGTAAACTCATGGGGATTTTAAAGACCTCTTGCTCTTCCTTCTTTCTACAGCTCTAGTAAGTGAATATTAAGACCAGAAAGTTTGGCTTCCAGATGCTCATTTTATTCAGCTCGAAAAGTTGAAAGACAGGAGTAGAGAGATGGCTCAGTGGTTAAGAGCACTGACTGCTCTTCCAGACGACCTGGGTTCAATTCCCAGCACCCACGTGGCAGCTCACAACTGTCTGAAGATCTAGTTCCAGGGGATCTGACACCTTCACACTAATGCACATAAGATAAAATTAAATAAACCATAAAAATATTTTTTAAAAAAGTTGAAAGACAGACCTAGGCGACAACAACAATAAAATGCAAACCTCCACACCATGAGCTGTTGGGCCTGTGTTGACAGGGACTCTGTCCATCTTAGGCCTCAGCAAAAGGCCTCAAATGGCCTTTTCTTGGCTTGGATTCTGTGGTGAATGAACTCAGCACATTTTTGACAGAGATAAAGGCTGGCTTTTAAAAGGCCTTCTTTAGAGAGCATAAATCTCTTGCTGCTTAGGAGTTATACTGTTTATAAGGCAAACTTTTATGTCCTTGCAACCAGAAAACTTCCCTGACCATAGTGCCTCATAAAAGTCACCTGTCCACAAACACTGGGGGCGGGGGAGCAAATTGTGGTGAACAGTTTCATTGCCCAATCAAAGGCCTTAGGGATGGGCTTCAGGTATTCATTAAAAAAAAAAAAAACTTTTAACTTTCTTTGTGTAATAGAAATAATGGTGAGTATTTCATTTCTTTAGTTATTTAGTTATTAATATTGAGCTTGCTTCTCTGTAAGGTTAGTTTAGGCTACCAAACCTTGGGTTTTGGTTCTTAGGACTTTTCCCCGAAGATATAAACATTGACTTTTCCCTCATAATTCCTGGTGACCCTAACTTCAGTCACCATGAGTTCTAACATTTTTTTGTTCTCTAAGGAGCGCATCCATTGCCTTTGCCTATTTCTGTTTCTGCACGTAGTAAGTAGATGCCTGAGTCACTTTAGCCTTAAAAGGCAGCACCCGGTGGCAGTCATCAGAGTTCAGCTTTGTATCTTAGCTGGTGACTGAGTTGAGCGTCTGTTGTTACGTGACTTTTCTGTGTGCATTTTATTCTTTTAATGCTTTTTAAAAAAATATAATAGTACTTCTTAGTTTTAAAATAGCTGATCATTGCTAGCTTAGTGAAGAGGCCTTTAAATGTTGTTTAAGAAGTTTTTACAGTGGTTGTTTGGGTTTCTGTCTCTGTCTTTCTCTGTTTGTCTGTCTGTCTCTCTGTGTGTTTCTCTGTCTCTGTCTCTCTCTCTCAGCATATGCATTCACATGCACACACACACTCATATGCACGCATGCATGTGCACATACCAACACACAAGCCAAAATATTGCACCCTTCCTTTCTCCTCCTCTTTATTGTCTTCCCTGTTGTGATAGGAATTGCTAACTCTCTTTTTCTATTACAAACTTTAAAGCTCATTTGTCAAACTCTCAAATTTTCAGTTTGTTCAACCAATATAAAACTAGTATTAATCTAACCAAGAAATCATGCTTTAGATCAATGAAGTACAGAAACAAAACAATTCATTTTACCATCATTTCTCCTCTGAGACTCTTCTTTTTGCCATTATTTCTAAATATTTGGCACAGACGATTTCATTTTCCTCAAAGAATAGTTCTTTCAGAATAGATTTACTGGTAATTATGAGTTATCTTAAGATCTGAGAGAATATTATTTTCTTTATGTGAAGGGATAACTCCACTATATTTTTTCCACTGTCTTGTTGCTTTCATAGTTTCTGCTGAAAAGTCCTCTGTTCTCATCCTTATTTCTCCATAAAATGTTTTCCCCTCTTGGGGTACATAGAAGGCAAGCATAAGAAACAAAGTCTCTCTCTCTCTCTCTCTCTCTCTCTCTCTCTCTCACACACACACACACACACACACACACACACACACACACACACACACACACCCCACGACAGACAGCTCACCCCTGAGTCGTTCTATGACTTCTCCTTCTCCAATGTTGCTGTGATCTTTCATCATCCTTGGCAAATGTTATGTTATATATTTTGTTTCAGGATTTTAGTTAGAGATATGAAACAATTGCTGTGAAGTATCTTTGTTCCATATTGTTTGGAGCCAGGAGTATTATTTTAAAAATTGTGCACAAGACTATGGTTCTTATTAGTGTTCTCTGGATTGTATTGATTTTCTTTAAGTCAACCCAGTACACTCCAAATTCTGTCTTGCCTCTTGCAGGTGGTGCTTTTCATTATTTTCCATAGTGCGATTGCACCAGGGCTTTGATTATAAGGCTAACTTCTGCCCACTGAATTGCCTTGGCATTTTGTAAAGTGCTAGTTTAATGTGTGTGTGTGTGTGTGTATATATATATACATATATATATATGAACTTCATGTTTTGGTTTTTTTGAGTTAAATTTCTATCTAGGAATTATTACTATATAAGCTTAATTTCTGTGAGTTTACATTATATATAATATAATATATATTTTATATATATAGTGTGTGTGGATGTGTGTAAGTGTTTCAAAGGTGTTTAACTTTTTCCAAATGATTCTATTGTTTTAAATGCTTTCTATTTCTATATAAATTTAAGAATTGGTTTTCCAATCTTTTAAAAATTATCTTTGGCGAAATTTTAATTGTATCAATTTTATTGGTATTACATTGTCTATAAAACTATTTTGGTGGCAAGTAAATAGTAATATTGCTGAATCTTTCATGAATACATTTTAATTATATTTATTCAGATTCTGATTCTTGAGGCAATGCTTCACAGTTTTCATTTATATGTCTTATTTCTAAAACCTAGGAGATGGCTTATTGACTCATGTGCCTGCCATGTGGGGATCAGAGTCCATATAATCCAAACCCCTGTAAATAGCAGTTGTGCATGACGGCCTCATCTGTAATTTCATCATGTAACAGGCAGGAGCTGGATAAAGAGCAAACTGCCTAGCTAGCCATTTCAGTAAGCTCTGGCATAAACACACACACACACACACACACACACACACACACACACACTCAAACATACCTGCTATTGATCTCTGACCTCTACACATAGGTATGCAAATGAAAACATGTATACATACACACAAAGTATATAAACATGCAGTACACAGAAAAAATAATGTAACAGCAAATCTTTGGCTAATATTACTTCATGCATGTGCTTGCTTCATTTTAATGTCTAATTTTGTATATAGCACTGTTGGGTTTTAATTATTAATTTTATGTTCTGATGCTTCAGTAAACTTATTTTCAGTTCTAGTAGCTTTTATTTTTCTATATTCCACTATTTCCCGAGATAGCTGATTGTGCCATCTGCAAACAAGCAGAGCCACCTTTTAAATGTGATTATCTTTTATTTCTTTTTATTGCCTTATTATAATGTCTGGAATTTCCAGACGTATATTGAATAGTGGTAGAGAGGACACCCTTGTTGTGTACCTAGGTAAGTTTTTTCATTAAAAATGCATATTCTGAAATTCAGGTACCCATTCATTCTTGAACAACTTTAATGTTTTGATTTTTTCAAGAATTATTTTCTCTGTTTTATCTTAGTTGTTGAAATTGTTGACATAATTTACATAATGTTCCTTTATTGTCTTCGATGTTTCTGTAAGGTCTGTAGTGATGGCAGATGCTTTTGTTCCTGACACTGGTAATTCATTTCTTTTTTCATTCTTCTTAATTGAGTTCTGAATAGGAAAAAAAATATATTGCCTTTTTTTATGCTAAAATATACTGTTCTTTCAGAGATGTTTCCCCTTCCCAAATCCTCTTCTGAAAGTTTTTAAAGACAAAAACTGAAGTCATTGATTTGGAGCATTTCTTCTCCAGAGTGACCTTTAATGCTATAAGTGTTTCCCTAATGCTTAAGAATGCATCCTTAAAAATTCAGGTGTTTTAATTTTCAATATGTTTAAGATAATTGCTTATTTACTTTTAAAACTATATCTGTGTTTAATTCTTGTTTCCAAATATTTTAAATTTCGTAGTTATTTTGTTATTACATCTAGTTTAATTTCATTTGACCAGAAACTATATTTTATTTTTGTATTTTTAAATGATGTCATTGATAGTGTAATATTTTTCACTGTAATGAGATCTAATGACTTTTAATTTTATGGATTCTATTTTGGTGTCAATTATAAAACGTTATTTTTTCTCTAGGCCATGTTCATAAGGACTTTTTTGAGTTTTATATTTTTACATTTACATTTTTACATTTTACATTTATATTTTCCACAATCCATTTATGTAGTAAAATGTATAGAGTTTGAGACTTGTTTTCTTTTCATTGTTTTCCACTTTGGCCTGAAGGGTGGTCCTGTTGCCACAGCACCATTTGTTGTTAAAGCTCTTCTTGCCCCAATGACTCCTTTGTCATAACTGTGTGGACTTCTCCCTAGATGTTCTCTATTGTTCTGCTGATAATTATTTTGGTAATAAAATTTAAGATTGAATTTTTTCTCATTTAGTATTTATTTCTCTCATATCTAATTCCCAAAATAACTTAGTCTGTAAAGAAACTGATATGTATTTGCATGTGGGTTTGTAGGTATGTTCACCAGAGCATGAACATGTAGAGGTCAGAATATGACCTCAGTTACCTTCCTCTTGCTTATGTACCTCATTTTGTGAGGCAAAGTCTCTCACTTACTTGAAACTCATCCTCATGGCTACTTGATTGAGCAGCAGGGTCTCTGGGATCCATGTGTCTCTGTCTTCTCATCCCCACCACTGGTTTACAGATGTGGACTGCCACACGTGGCTTTTCACATGCCTGCTGGGAATTGAAACTCAGCTCTTGAACCACTAAGCCACATCTCTAGCCCTCCAGCGTTTTCAGATTTTGATGACTATTTACTTATGTATCAGTTTTAAAATGATACTGGCTTTTTAGTATACACTGGCATTTTTAATATATTGAGACTTCTCCTTCTTGTGCATGCCATACCTATCCAGGTACTCAGTTCTTTATTGACTTTAAATATAATTTTCTAATTTTAATTCCACAAAACTTGTTTTCAGACTTCTTTATATGCAGGTATTTTTGAGGTAATGTAAATGGTACTACGTTAATTTCAGACTATATGTGCCCATTGTTAAAATATGGAGAATGCAGGTGATTTTTACAGGTAGTCTGTGCTGCGTGTCTCTGCAGTCACTTGTTCGCCCTGTAGTTCTTCTGTAAAATCTTTGAGAACCCAGTGAGGAAGTGAGGTTTTCTAGGTAGGTAGCATGTGGTTTGCTGAAAGAGACAGCTTGCCTTATTTTTTTCAGTGTATACATTTTTCTTTCTTTCTCCCTTGTCATATTGCTTTTGAAAAGTCCTTAGTTGGACCAGAAATTGCTTTAATCTACAGCTGATTTTGCCACTGGCCAGTACCTTCCAAAGTAAGCTACTCAGTGTCTCCTAACTGACTAAACTTCCCCCTCTGTGAGAATATAAACGATTGTTATCTGTGCAGGGTGTCTGGGCAATGTTTGCCTCCGGTTCTTTTAATGGGTTCCTTTCAGAAAACTCCTGTGGTTGCCTCACAGATAGGCTCTAGTTATTCTCCCGAACTCTCTGGAACTTTCCAGAGCATGGTTGGCACAGCTCTTATTTTCAGTAGTCTTATCTTTACAAATCACCAACACAAAGAGATTCTGGCCCCTGAGTGATGGACTGGGTCCAGCCGGGGTGTCACTGTATCCACATCCCTACTCTTGCTGTCTAAAAGCTTGATATGCACTTTGTCCCATGTTTTAATCATCCCATGTGGGATGTGAGTAAATCTGAGTCTATTTGACTCACTGTCTTTCTGAAACGTGTTTGCCTGTGCCATTCCAAGCTCCGCTATATACTGGTAAGCAGACGACACAAAGAACAAGCCATCACCGCAAAGAACTCAGAAATTTTCAAATCCCCTGGCCCTGATGCTTACTTATTGCCTTTGATATCTAAATATTTGCGAGACCCAGAAGTATTTGCATATGTGAAAGAAGCCGAGCTTTTGTTTAAGTTAGCTGAGCATACTGTGGCACTATGCTAACTAGGGAAGGGAGAGCACACTGAATGGGAGCATCTATCGAGGCAGAAAGGCGCCAGTATTGCAATAGTGTCCTTTCCTAATGCCCAAGAAGATGCTCATCCTGCTGTTGAATTGGAGCTAGTGTTGGGGTGTTGTGGGCAGTTCTGGGATCAAGAACATAGATTTTTTTTATGATCAACTTAATATGAGATTTACTATTTGAAAGAAAATAAATGAGCATTTAATGAGACTTATGTCAGTCTTTCCCCATCCACTGCTTTTGTGACATCCGCTTAACAGGGAAATGTGCTTTCATGGTTCTTGCATTGCTTTTTTTTTCACCTTTAAAACATCATTTACTTTTATACTTTTATGTTTCCCATAATATTTAAGCAAGTAGAATGAAGAAATTGTGGCTCACAATTTTACCTGTGTATTTAGGACTGTAAGACCAATATTCACAACACATTGAATACCGACCATCTTAGCTTTCTATCGTAAAATACAAAGGAGAAAAAGCTGATCTCCATTTTATGCCATTGTTTGCACGTGAGTTCCTTCAAAATTAATATGAAAGGTTCACTTCTTAAATTAATTCCTGTCTCCCTGGGTCACATTTTCCAATATACACACAGTCCTAAGCCCACTGTAGGCATTGCTGATCCACGCGGTCCAGCGATACAATGGTGTTAATCTATATTATTTTCTTTTTACGTTGTCTGTATGTGTAGAGGAGTCAAACAAACTAATATACTTCCATCTTGAACTAATCCCAAATAGGATATCTGCACTTGGAATTATGTTTTCATGGTTTCCTAATAAAAACCACGCAGGGAAATAGAGGCAACTCTTGGGCTGACACTGCATTTGAGTTAAAGTCTGGTATCTTGACACCATTGACAACTCTGACAGCTGGAGCAGCAATCACCTCATCACATCTCAGTCATGTCTCTCCTGGCTTTTGGCATCCTTCCTGCCTAAATTTTTATCAGATGAGCACTTTTCCTTGGCAAGTCCTTTAAATGCCTTCTACTTGTTTTAATCTCTGAACTGTAGCCCTTTGCCCCCAGTGTCATTTCTCACATGTATGACTGGAGGGTATTCGGAACAAATTATTTAAGAATGCAGCTTTGGAGAGCAACATTTTTTTTTTGGCCTTCTCCCCTTTCCTTCCACTTCCAAAACATCAGAGCTTTTCTCCCTACAGGGACCTACCTCGACATTTATGCATTTTTTTCCTAAAAGCTACTAGACAGTCTTGCAATTGGAACCATTGTTGTGAGCTTTGGTTGTGATACTGCAGCGCTAACTCTGCCCAGGTTCAGTCTTTGGCGTTGTTGTCTTTGTTCACAATAATCAAGAACTTGGGGTTGCGGTCAGCGTCACAGACCTCAAAGGCCTCCCTTATGTCCAAGTACGCCATTCGGAGGCTCCTCACATGAATGGCAGCTCTTGGCCCTCTGAGACTCAGCTGTGATCTACATGAAGGTGGGCTTTCTTCAGCTTCAGCTTTCAGTTCAGTTGAAAAGCAAACTTGATGACAGAGAGTAGACCTTAAGAGTCAAAAGATAGAACACAGAGCAGGTCCAGGTGCCCCCTGTGAATGTGGTAAGATCGCCTGCCTGACACATGGAGCCTTTTAGAGGTTGCCTTCAGTTGTCCTCTGCTCTAATAATTCCCAGCTTTGGGATGGTCAAGCCCCTCCACACCTGGTACATGTCTTATTTTATATGCTTAGGGCCGAACAAAAATGTATGTTAGTAATGAAAATCTTTGCAAAGCAAAATTAATAATAGTGATAAGAATAATTTGTTAAGTAGATGAAAAAACAACAAAAAATGTAAGAGCTGTAACAGGGAAATTGATCTCTCATCCCTGGGTCCAATCTGTGTTTTCTTTTTTCTTCATCAGATCCTATAGCAAAAATGGCTCACCTTGGACTCTCGGTCTTTCCTCAGCTAGGGAACAGGAAAGTTGGTTCTCCAGTGGATAAAAGAGAAATGAGCCAATAACTGAGTCCCTCCCTACTTGCATCCTATTAGAAGACTTTGAAGTAGGTGCTAAAAAGTCATGTGCTCTGTTGGGTAGAATAAGAAACAGCATTAGCATTAGAAAGAAGCATCATGTCCTCATCATTATTATGGACCACATGAGGATGCTGTCAGCTATGCACCAAGTGTTGTTCTTCTCTTTGTCTTGGTAGTTAGGTTTGTTGAGAAGTAATACATGTCCAACAACATTTACTCATGGAGAGCAAAAGAGTTCAGTAGCAGGCAGAATGTTTGCAGAGTTGTAAAGCTGTCAGCATTTTCTCATCTTCGACTATTTTTGTCACCATCTCCACAAAGAAAGCCCATCTCCATGAGTCTCTTCATGTGCCTCAATTCCCAAAGTATCAATTGCTTATATACTCCATTGCCTATTCTGAATAGCTCCTATAAATAGCATCATCTCTTGTAGTCTTTGATGACTGGCGTCTTTTTCTCAGCATGCCATTTTCAGCATCCATTCATATTACAGTGTATGGGTGACTATTCCATTTCTTTTTAGAGATGAGGCGTTCATTGCATGGATTCATTCATTCACCAGCAGACAGAACCACTAGGTTTCTGCATGCATGTTCAAAGTGCCAAACTCTCTACTTTTGCTTAAAACATTTCACTTTGAATTCATCTAAAAGTGCTGATATACAACTAAAAATTAGTCCAGTATATCTTCCTCCCAGTTTGCCCAGATGTTATCATCTTGTTCAAACATACATCAAATAGGGTACATTATTATATCATGTAAGATCCGAAATTCCTCCCTTTATCACACTAATATTCTTCACATATCAAACTTGATACAATGATATTACATCATGTAAGATCTGAAATTCCTCCATTGATCACACTAGTATTTTTTTTAGTTGAACTGCCCCAGTTCCTTTGTCATTTCTTTTCAACTAGAACGACTCCATATTCTTTCTTTGTCTTTAAGACTTTGACATTCTTAGAGTAGTGATCAGTTATTTTATGAACTATCCCACCACTTAAATCACATTCTTATTGCTTCTTCATGGGTAGATTAAGGTGATGGTAACAATATGGTAGTAAGGAGAGTGCTGGCTGCATCCCACCACCTGGCTAGCTTAAACCCCAAAATAACTACACCGAAATCGTATTAATTAAATTACTGCCTGGCCCATTATATCTAGCCTCTTTTTGGCCAACTCTCACATCCTGATTGAACCCATTCCTATTAATCTGTGTTCACCACGAGGTTGTGGCTTACCGGGAAAGATTCTAACCAGCGTCAGTCTCAGGCAAGAGAACCATAGCGTCTGCCACACTGCCTTCTTCCCAGCATCCTTCTATCTTCTCCACCTACCTAATTTCTGCCCTATCAAAAGGCCAAGGCAGTTTCTTTATTCAACCAATGAAAGCAACACAAATAGAGAAGGACCTCCTACACCATTTTCCCTTTTCTGTTTAAACAAAAAGGAAGGCTTTAACTTTAACATAGTAAAATTACACATAACAAAACAGTTATCAAACAAGAATTACAGTTACAATATTTATATCTACTTTGTCTTTTATCATAACTAAGGAAAACTATAATAATAACTATTCATTCTTCAACTCCATCAAAGACTCCAGAAGGATATAATATTACCTAAGTAAACAGGAAGTGCATTGTAAGCAACTTCCAAAACTCTAAAAATGACAGAGACAGCTTGCTGCCTGGACAATCACTCAAAGTTTTTCTGTACTGTTGGGGCATCCATCTTTGGCATACAGGCCCATAATATCCAATACATTTCTATGAAGCAGGAAATTCCATAGACAGTTCAGTCATTTTCTTCTGTATTCCGTAGAATGTCTCACAGACTCTTTTATGAATCAGGAACCCTGAAGGTTCATCTCACCTTTAGGGAAGTTTAGCAGTCCTTTCTCTGTGGGTTCTTTGTGTCCAGTATATGCAACAGTCCAGGCAAGAGCAGTTTCTTGCCAAAATGGCTAACCAACATCATAAAGAGCCTCTTTGATGCCCATCTTCTCCTTGAAGTAGATTGGTGCTGCCAGGAGCAGACGTGTCTCATTGTCATGAAAAGCCTTAAGTTATTAAAACATCAAATGCCATATTCTGTAGCCTTCGAAAGATATGAAGAATGCCTATCTAACTGAAATATATCTATATCTATCTATCTATATATATATATAGAAAATCTAACTAACATGACTACAAGCTTGACTATTATCAATGATTGTCCATTAACAACCTATATTTATTATACATTACATTTTTAAATGAACTACATAATCACAATATCTTAATCAATATCAGAAATACATATACATATAACAAAATTGACCTTAAATTTATATCAATAAAGCAAAATTTATACCAATGTAAATTATTTATATCTATATCATATTCCCCTCTAAATGTAAAAGAACATTTATAAACAATATTTGGGAATATAGATTTAGTCCATCACGTTGGGTGCCAATCTGTAGTAAGGAGAGCGCTGGTTGCATCTTGCCACCTGCTAGCTTAAACCCTGAAATAACCACATGGAAATTGTATTCATTAAATTACTGTCTGGCCCATTAGTTCTAGCCTCTTTTTGGCCAACTCTCACATCTTGATCGAGCCCATTTCTATTAATCTGTGTTCACCACGAGGTCGTGGCTTACTGGGAAAGATTCTAACCAGTGTCAGTCTTGGGCAGGGGAACCATGGCGTCTTCCACACTGCCTTCTTCCCAGCATCCTTCTATCTTCTCCACCTACCTAATTTCTGCCCTATCAAAAGGCCAAGGCAGTTTCTTTATTCAACCAATAAAAGCAACGCAAATAGAAAAGAACCTCCTATACCACAATACCATGTTGCTTACTATATATACCGTTTCAAGGGGTATATGGCATTGGTTTCTCTAATTACTGGGGATATTAACTTGTCTAGAGGTTCCTGAGAAGTTACTATTTCCACTTTGTGTGAGTGTGTTAGATACACTGCGATTATGTGAATATCTTAGTTTACACTTTCTTTTCTTTCTTTCTTTTTTTTAAATCAGTTTTAGAATTCACTGGAACTTACCTGTAACAATTGCTGTGGTGCCTGATAGGTGGTAATTTTTTTTCACTTCCATCATTTATTCTACCTTTAGTTAAAAATTTAATATAGTAAAAATTTCATGTGCTCTCTTATTAATTTAAGTACTTGTTGATAGCACTGTGATCTCATGCATTCTGATTTTAGTTGATGAGTTTAAATCTATTTCTATCATTTTTTATTTAATCAGACTATTTGTCCCATTGGGAGGACCTTCCCGTTGACTCTGTAGGTCTTTTTTTTTCTTTTTTCATGTATCTTTTGTTATTACAATGCCATTCATTATTTTCTTTCCTAGACTTATCTTCTACTTTTCTTATTGTAGGTCTGGAGACAGCCATTTCCCCAGAGAAATTTGATAAATTTTACCAGAGGAAAAATAGAAATCAGGATATGGACACTGTTCTTAACACAAATAGCAATTTCTTTCTTCCCAAAGGCTTAGGTGTAACTAACAGCCTCACTTTTAAATGAAGGAACTGAAGCTTCTAAAGGCTAAAGTACCTAGTGTCACACATAAACTTAATTCTACTCTGGGATTCAAAAATCTCTTCAAAGCCTTGCAGTGTTCTTCACTTTAAACTCAGAATGAATCTGATTCCTCTTGGACTGTGATAGGTAAAAGCCTGCAGCATTTGTTCCTCCCTGCGGGCACTGAGAGACTTTGTAGGATGGCTGCATGGGAAGATGGGGGAGTAGAAGTGTGACTGGCAACAGATGGTGTTGTCTACACCCAGGGCACGATTCCATGAGCCTTGCTTACTGGGATGACCCCCTGTGGTCTTGTGGTAGCCTTACCATGCGTGTCGCTGCTAGCATGAAGCTGACATGAAGCTACAATGAGTAATGTTTAAAGCAGAGGTGAGTGGAAATGGCGGTATTCATCCTGGATGATCTCAGACTCAGCAGGTACCTCAGATCAGACTCAGCAGGTGCCACCCGGGTTGCCAAAAATGTTGCCAAAATAGCTCACCGTCCACATCACTTGATGCTTAAAAGTTTTAGGGGCATGCCCATGGCATTTATTTTTCAAAGAGTTGAAGTACTCCCCTTTCCTGTCATGTAACAGGAAATTGAGCCATGATGACTAGAATCCTTTGGCTGCTAATTAATCAGAAAGATAGCTAATTTTACCTGTTGACCAAGATAAAACAGTGGAAGAGCACACTGCGGAAGACCAGAAAGTCTATGTGCTGGCTGACCTTCAGGTTTGCTGTGCAAGTGCTCCGTGGCCAAGAGCCTTAGTTATTTCACTTGTTTTGCAACTGAGTGTATAACAAAAGCAGCTTAGGGAATAGCATGCTATTTAGTCCTATGGTTTCCATCATAGTGGAGAAGTCAAGGCGGCTGCTCTCGCTGCCTCTTCAAACAGGAAGCAAAAAGGCAAGGATACTGGCAATCAGCTTGCTTTGTCCTTTTTATTGGATCCAGGACCTTAGCCCATGCGATGTTGCCACGGCATTCCTGGTGGACCTTCTAAGCTCAGTCACCCCAGTCCCTTTCAGAGATACACAGATGTAGGACTCCTAGACGATTCTAGAGCAGTGGTTCTCAACCTTCCTATGCTGCGCCCCCTTACTACAGCTCATCATATTGTGGTGACCCCCAGCCATAAGATGATTTCATTGCTACCTTGTTACTGTAATTTTGCTACTTTTAGGAATTTGTAATGGAAATATCTGATATGTGACCCCCAAAGGTGTTCTGATACACAGGTTGAGAACCACTGTTCTAGATTCTCAAATTGATAATATTAACTGTCACTCTTATAAAGAAAGATAAATCAGACACTTTTCTAGGTCCTTTAACTTCTGAAATTCTGTTATGCAAATAAATACCTTATATTCATTGTTAAGGCGAAGGGCTATAGGCAGCACTCTTTAAGCAAATCCTGGTCCTATTTCTTCTGGGCCTGGCTATCATAACCTACCACCCCCCCCCCTTCCAGTCTTCTTCTGTTTAAGACATGTGAAGGCCAAGACTATAACTACCAAACTTCATCTTGCAAAGGAGTTTTTTGAAGGAAATCAGGGCAGGAACTGAAGGCAGAAACTGTAGACCATGGCAGAATGCTGCTTACTGACTTGCTCTCCCATGGCTTGCTTGGTTTGCTTTCTTATACCAGTTATTATGACCTGTCCAGGGAGAGCATGGCTCCCACTGAGCTGGACCCTCCCACCCTAACCATCAAGAAAAAGTACTGCAGACTTGCCTATAGGCAATATGATATAAGCATTTTCTCAACTGAGGCTCCTCTTCCCAGGTAAGTCTAGCTTGTGTCAAGTTAACATAAAACTAACCTACACACTGTACTGCAACTTGTTTGTAGTTGCCCCACAGAGTAGGGGTTTAAAGCTCAGACCAATGATATCCCTGGCACCAAGAGACTATAGAAACACATTACTTCCATCATAAGACTTTCTGTGGAGGGAAGGGGCTGCACCCCAGCTGGTGGGCTGAGTTTGAATGAGGAAGAGACAAGTAGCTTTGGCTTTTCTCATGAGTAGCAGTGGGTTGGCACTGAGGCTTCATGTGTGTAGGTTGGGATTTCCATGGTTTGAATTTCCCTTCCAGAAATAAAGGGCTGGAATTGTTCTTGGTTTAATACATTGTGCAGATCTGAGGCAAAAGGGAAGGAGGTTGGAGACAGAAAGTTGCTAGCAGCCAAGTCATGAAGTAGGTCTTATATATCAGAAAATCCAAGGCAAGCCACCAGTAATCCAATTGGAAGTAATAAATGAGTTGGTGGGTTATAGGATATCAGATAATGATATCACAAAATAACTTTCTTGCTATATATTTCCAATGAATGATCCAAAAGTGAAATTGAGCAACTAATTTTGTTCATCATAGTATAAAAATGTATAAAATATGTAGAAATAAATTCAACAGAAGAATTGCAAAATGCCTACTATGAAAACTTACATTACTGAAATATTAAAAGAAACCTAGAAAAATAAAAACATTCTATATTCATGGTTATAAGACAATAGCTTTATAGTAACAGTTATTTTTAAAACTGATGTAGACTCAACACAAAGCCTGCAAAGGAAAATATTGACTCATAGAATTTTGAAAGAATAAAGAAAAACAATAGGTGGGGAGCAGTGTCAGCTGCAGCTGGCAGACCTGGGGTTTGTGCTGAGGTCAGGGCTTGGGGTCCCCTTACCTGTTGGCACCAGGAGCTGGTTTGAAGGGGGATGTGTACTAAGTACTCTGGGTCTGGAGACCCTAGATCTTGAGGGCACCATGAATTTGGTGGATGGCAACAGGTAGAGCTAAGTGGCTAAGGCTTGGGGAGCCCTTAGTTACTAAAACACATTGTAACTTTATGAAATAAATAAGGACTCACACTTTGAAATTTCCAAACTTATCACAAAGCTGCAACAATGGTGAAAGTGTGAAAGAGACACAGGTGGACATGTAGTCAATGTAGCAGAATCAGACATTTAGAATAAGTCACTACGTTTTTTAGGGGTCAGTTGAGGTGAGCCAAGAATGGAAAACTGTTTCAATGAGAAGAAAGAATAGTTTTTGTAACAAATATTATTGGGATCTGAAAATAAAAAAAATACAATAGAACAAAGTTTGATGCCTTCTTTACAATATGCAAAAAATTAAGTCAAAATGGCTTAAAGTCTGAAGCTAAAATGATAAAACTTTGAGAAGAAAATAAAATTCTCTATGACCAGGATTAAGTGACGCTTTTTAGTGGCAACATTCAAAACAAAGTTATGCACAGAAAGTCCTACAGTCCACTCACATTAAATGCCCCTGCTTTGTAGTTCGTCTTCATTTCTGTAGGAAGTCTGACTGGGTCAGCCTGGAGGGCTACCCATGGATTCTGGTTACAGAGTGAATTCAATGCCAAAGATTTCGTTTTGTTATAACATTTCTTCTTGTGTCGTTCCAAGATATGTTAAGGCAATGGACACTAAGGCCATGGAGGACTTAGAGACACAGTTCTAGCAGTCATTGTGAATCCCCTGGGGGTTCCTTCCTTAATTTTGTGAGAACCTCTGATATTCAAATATAACTGTGATTAGAGCTCTAATGTCACTTAAGGTCACAATGGTTTGCTTTCTCCTTTAGGAGATGTTTTAAGTTGTTTTAAAAATGTTTTAAAGTAAAAAGTCAATTGGTGTCCTCTTTGCTATTCTATCATTAACTTTTAAAGGAAAAAATAGATTTCTAAGTAGCTCAAATCACAAGTCTCTGTTTCAGGTTTCCATAACTCCTTATATATTTGTTTACTTTAAATTTTTAAATTTGAGTATAATTTTAAGAGACAGTCTCTGCTCCGTGGAGATCTGTTTGGTTTTTCTCCAGAAAGTACTATTTCAGGATCATCAAGATTAGTGATGATGTCCCAGGGACCAGCCTGTCCTTGTATGGAGGTAAGCTGGCTTCAGCAAGCTTAACCCTTGACATGTTGATAAGGCATAACATTTGATATGCACAAAACTAGGTCTTTGTTGGATAGTTTCTCAGTTTTTAAATATGATAATGTCTTCTTGTCTTTTAAGAGAATGCTTACATATGTTGTTTGTGCTGTGAGGTACATGGCGTTCCTTCCCTCTGAGAAGCAGGTTTGTCCTTGGGCAGAGGCAGATGGAGTATGGTATAGGAGGGTCCTTCTGTATTTCTGTGCTTTCATTGATTGAATAAAAAAACTGCCTCGGCCTTTTGATAGGGAAAAATCTTAGATAGGCAGGGAGGACAGAACGGAATTCTGGGATAGGGAAGGCTCAGAGAGCTGCTGCCATGAAGCTGCCAGGGTCAGACATGCTGAATGATTCCCGGTAAGACCACTACCTCATGGTGACACACAGAATATTAGAAATGGGCTGAATCAGATGTAAGAGTTAGCCAACAAGAGGCTAGTGATAATGGGCCAGGCAGTAATTAATATCATTTTCATGTGGTTATTTCGAATGTAAGTTAGCCTGGTGGCTGGGAGCTGGGAGGGACTGAACAAAAGGGCCCGAGCTCCTCTCAGGTGCTGGGAACACAACCCGCACCTATTACTACAGGAGTAATTGAGAATTGTCTGCATCCAGGAGTGTGGACCTCACGAGTGGCCTGTTTGCTAAAGGACTAGCACCCAGTGGTCCATGTGCTGCAGTGGGTATTCATTCAACTGTTGTTCCTCCGATCTGATGCGGTCAATGCCTCTTTGAGATGCAACCAATGGACTCAGTTATTCTGGGCTAGAATTAAGAGTTGCAGTCACAGGTTCAGGATGAGTCACCTGTCCCTGGAATTGATTTTTTTAAGTGTTCCTCCCCAGTCCATCATCTCTCTCTTTCAGGTTTGCTCAATGTGTGAGAGCAGCAGTGAAACTCCACAAATGTGTCTTAAATTTCACACAAGCCTGCACACAAGCCTGCACACAAGGCTTCTGAATACCGTATTTATTGATAGGAAGCAGAGCCTATTAACAGCCATAAATCCAGAATAGAGGTTGCCCAAGTGATGGAGGCTGTCATCCAGGCTTGCCCCAAAGAGGTTGCATTCCCATGACTTGTGATACCATCCAGTTACCCAGAACATACGGCATTCACTACTCACAGGCTGGGATATTCTGGACAGAGCAAGGCAGGGACCTAAGCTGGTCCATTTGACTTGAACAAAAGAAAGGGCAAATGACTTCTGTTTTGACTGTAACTAGGGCATTGTATTAAAAGAAGAGGTCCCACAAGTGGAGCGTGGTTCACACAACTTGAACTTCCATACTAGTGTCAAGAGACACAACAACTTGTTTCATACAGATTGTCCAGACAGCAGGTATGGAGGAAAGAGGAGATGCTTGTCCCTGAAAGCTATCAGGGATCAGTATCAAAACTGAAAATGTAACCCTCTTGCTGCTGTGAGTGAAGCTGTAGTAACCTTTCAGGTGTGCACATCTGGATGGAAGCTGAGAGGCATGGGCTTTCTAGAAAGCCAGGAGGATGGAGATGGGATTCAGATCACTGGCACCCCTTCACCTGAACAAAAATCTGAAGTGTTCTTGTCCATCAAATTTACCAAGCCTGCAAATACATACACTACTGTAATAGAGACTTCTGGGATAATTAAATAAACTTTGAGTCTGAAATCTAATTTTAAAATACTGGAGACAAGGAGGGACTTCTTCTTGAAAGTCTGCAATCCACCTGATCTTAGGTATAAAGTGTCCCTGAATATCTCCTTAAGCTGGAGTTCTAGAAGATAAATGTAAAGCCCCAGATGTATAGTCATCCAAAAATATTTTTGGAAACTAACAGTAGTTAAATGCAACATAGAAAAATTTAAGCTTGAATTTACTGGCATATTACACACCAACTTAAGTATGTAGTTATTTTTAAAGTAAATATATATATATATATATATATATATGTGTGTGTGTGTGTGTGTGTATATGTACATATTAGGAAATGTTCCAAACCTATTAAATGCATCTTACTTCTAGATAAATAATTATTAATACCTTTTAAATTAAGCTAGAAATAAGAGATATTATCAGAAAGGATAAGTTTAAGGAGAATGCCAAGCTAAAATAGGAAAGAAAATGGGTTTTTATCCAAACATTGGAATATGGAGTTGAATCATGGGGCTAGCGGAATATGGGAGCAGTGAACAAAGACTCCTTAGTTAAGTCTAAATCCTTTAGTGTAGTGATGTGACCTGGACAACAGGTTTTTTTTTTCCAGAAGAGAGCTTTATCTGACCAAGCTGGCAAGATTTTAAAAAATTTTAAAAGTTAAAGATGAGGTCACGTTCAGATGATGACTACACACTAAAGGGACCCTCCCGTGAGACACAGGGAAAGAACTAGGTTAAACTCTCAATAACATCAGATATCGGGATGATCACAAGGGTGATGTGGGATTCCCCTTGGTGTGCTGTGAATGTCTTATTGCCATTGGTTAATAAAGAAGCTGCTTTGGGCCATCATCCTTGGATGTGGAAAGTAAAAGAGTGTAAATGAAAATCAGGCTAGAGTTACTGAGTTTTCCATTTGCCATATCAGGGTTTCAAAGAGAAGACAGTAAGTTTAGGAGAAAAAAATGGAACGTGAAAATTCCATAAAGTGATAAAAAAATAAACAAGAACACCTGGCAACGTATAGGCAATATATTGTAGAACAAACAGTATAATTTTTTTGTAAAAGTCCAGCTCCGAAAAGAATTCAACGTGAAGAGCACAAAAGACAAAGAGATGATTTTGTAAGTAGCTGGAGAGGAACCAAAGCAGCTCCACTTACCAAGCCCTCATCAGATGACCTGAGCATTGGCGTGACTCGGGAAGATGCAGATCTCTCACCAACAAACAGAGGCAGTACTGTGATGCTGGCCCTCGGGACACCAAGGGAGATAGATAAAGAGTCTGGAATTGTGCAAAAAGTCAAACTGTTCTTTAAGGATGCATGGAAAATAAAAGTAGTAATAATAAAGTGGTATGAATTAAGGAGGGGAAGCTTTGCTGTTGGCTCATTTACCTAAGAGTTAAAAGCTTGTATCAGAGAAAATGGGAATAATGCTGGAAACAAAAAGCAAAAGAGGAAATCTGGGCAGAATGGCAGCCAAACATTATACTAAATGCTTACTTGTAAACTTTGCACCACTGTCAAACCTAAGTTAAGTCAGGGGAAGTTCCAAGTTCGATGTCCAGGAAAAGGGTGATGGTGCTGGTTTTAGATCTGTCTGTCTGTCTGTCTATCTCTATCTATCTATCATCTATCTATCTGTCACTATCATCTATTGATCTATCATATCTATTTATCTTTTTATTTTTGTGCTTGTTTTGAAGTACACACACCCTAAGTAGACACTCTATTTCTTAATAACTTAATTTTTAAAAAGATACTCAGCATTGTTTGGTATAACCACCAGCGCAATAGAAATGATGTCAACTCCAAATCGGTTCCCATGCACTCCTTGCTTCACATGAGGTACCATCGATCACACGTGGGTGCAGCCCCTATAGTGACTGTGGTGTTTTCATTAACGTTCAGCACTTAGGAGCTTTTAAGTTCTACTATTTTTGTGTGTTGTAGATTGTAATTATTGCTTTTAAACTATTCCAACCAATAAGACTTGAAGGAGAGGACCAAATTGTCTTACAAATCGTTCTCTGACCTCCACAAACTGTTCACACACACGTGCATGCACTGGGGACAACATATGGGCACACACATGAGTGAAGTCACACAAACACATACATACATTAAGTAAAAATCGATAAATATTAAATAAATAAATAAATCGGAACCTACTTCTTCCTTTGTTTCCTTAATACCCCTTTCAGATTTTTCATGTTTTATGGTGAGCAATTCTAATAAATCATACTCCACACAACAAGATTGTTGCTACATGTATTTAAAGAAAAGAAATTATGCTGGCTGCCTTCTTGATTCCCTTTGTCTTCTTTCCCTCCATTTAATTGGATACATTTTAAAAATTGTGAACATGACGAATTCTTTTCAACTCAAAATGAGCTCAATTGGTTTTGGTTTGGTTTGGATTTTGTAATTTATTAAGTAAGATGGCATGTGGAATCACTTCCCAGAGTTGAAAACTGCAAGCCCCAGGAATGTCTTTGATAGGATGCGTCATCTTTCATTTTAGTTGACCCACACACTTGGAGAGAGCTAAGGTGAGGTGCACCTCCTGGTTCAGAGAGGGAGAGATAGAAATGATTGCACTCTGGCATAATCAAAGTGTAAAGCGTTTCTATCCAGTATTATTTGTCTGCCATTATTTCTTCAAGAGCCTCATCCTCCCAGCCAAACAGTGTTCTTCCTTATTCCTGCTTCAGGCCTTTCACATTCCAAATTCCCAGTCTTAAGTAAGAATACTTTGCCAGGGAAATTCCTTCTCTTCCTTTCTGTTTATTAAAATCTGTTTTTTAAAGGGCTCCTGAAGACCAAACCCTGACTCTTTCAATCCAAACTTTTAACATTCATAGCGTTTATAATCTGTTCCACACTGCCTAAACATTTTAGGTTTTTTCCAATTCTAAAAACAAAAATTAAACTCTCATAGAACACATGACAAATAGGAAAGGCATATTTCAAATAATTATAATTCCCTTTTGTGGGTTATATATTCCCTTATACTATTTAATAGGAATGCACGGTGGAAATACCATTAGGTTTAGTTTTTATGCTACTTTAGCAGCTTCGCCAGTCTCCAGGTTTCCCGTTGTACTCATTGTCATCTCTGTACCTGATGTGCTGCTCTTTCCTCAATCTTTGCTTTACCATCTCTTCTCTATAATTACAACAAAGACCTCTGCGATGCCAATCTCTGTTGAGTCGCTTCCTCCCTTTGGAGAGCTGTTTGCTCCGAGTGGACGTTAAGACTTGGGAGTAAGTGGGGAGAAGATGAGAGCATCTTTGGGTCCAGGTGACTGTTAGGTACCAATTTCGTGTATGAGAGTGCTGGTTCCCCTAGGATCCTTGGCCTCCCTACATATACTTATTCTTGTTGGTTATTTAATGAAGAATATAAACTTGTCGAATAATTGTTTACTCTTATCTTTCACTCATATTACCTCTCATGTGTTCATGTCATTTCCAGAAAGAGATGCGAATGTGTTTGTGTGAGTCCGGGGTCCATGATTTAGACTCCTTTCGCCTTTATGTCCCTTAACACACCCTCCCACAAGAATGTAGCAGAAGTGATGGCATTGTCCTCGGTATTTGATTGAAAGATTGGAATGTTCCCAGATCATCCTTGTGTTTCTAAGACCCGTGTCAATTATGAGACATGCATTTGGCGAGGAGCACATTTCTAAACACCCATTTCTCCAACCAAACAAAGCACGTAGCCCTCCCACCCAGAGGGTGGACCTTTTCCATGACATCTAAAGTTCTGTAGACGTGAGTATGAGGGCCTTCTGCTGAAGTTCAGATTAATTCGTCCTAGTTCTCACCCAAATAAATCCAATGCATACTGTTTAAACACTGTCACCTTAAGGATTTGCCTAGAGAAAGACCAGACAAAGAGCAAAGCCCCAGTCTTCTAAAGGTTTGGGGGTTTAGAAAGCCCTGTAGTTCCCTGGGAAATAAATAAAACTAGCAATCTGCAAACATCCGCAGCTGCCCTTGTTCGCATCTTTCTCCCGGCAGTGCTGCCAACAGACAGTTCATAGGTATCTGCTGAATGCAAAATGAATGGACTTTCTGTTTAGATTGGAGGGCGGTTCACTATGCAAATATTTACTGAGTCCCTCTGGTACAAGCATACCCTTTACCATAGGGGACAGCATGACGTTGACGCACACTCTGCATTGCAGGGCCAGGGCCCAGGAAGGGTCCGGGGATCTTCAGATTTTCTACCATGCACATATTCTATGAACTCCTTAGCTAAACATCCATAAGATGGATAAATAATATCACCCCATCCCGCCACGGGCTGCAAAGGATCCCTGTGCTTCTGATTCTTGGTGCTGGTAAAGCCTGGTGTGAGCGAGGACAAAGATGGCTCCAGGATGGAATTTTGTGGCAGGTTCCTTTTTAGACTTAATTGCAAGCAGCCTGCACAGTTAGAGTAGAAATTGACAATTGAGAGCCTCCTCCCCAAGGCTTCCTCTACTCTCCATCTCTCTCAGGTATTATTACTAAAGGTTATCAGTCCACCTGATACCTTTAATTTTTGTGGGCACCACAAACCAGACAGCTGTTTCTCTCAGCATCTGCACACTGGCTCTCCCTCTACTGCCAGCCAGCTCCCTCCCAATATGAACGCGCGTGCACGCGCGCACACACACACACACACACACATCCTCATAACCATTGCTTTCTTGGCTGTTCACTTTTATGGTGATGAGCCATAGCGAGGCCTAGGTTGCAAGGCCTCTCCGTTATTATTCATTTTGTGAAGAACAATTCCCTGTCTGTGTTCTCTTCTCCCCCCAGCCCTGACCTGAGCCCATGCTGCTTTCCCTTCTCTCCCCCAGCACCTCGTGTGGAAGGGTCTTCCACGGGTGCGCTTGTTCTGGGCATGCCTTTTCTATGCACTGTGTTTTCTGCCAAGGGGGTCAGGAGGGCACGTGGAGTAGCCAGATGGCTTACCTCTCCCCTCGGGAAATTCACTGTTTAGCTGGGCACCTTCCCAGCTCTAGGCAGGGTTGAAATTCCACTCTTTTGGGAAGAGCTGGTTCAAATGCCACTGTCCCTGACTTGACAGCTCCAGAGTCCTTTAGGCTACACAAGTTTCTACTCCTCTGTCACTGGCTGGGGTTTTCTGCCAGAAACAGCACTTTAGCAGTCATTAGGTAGGGGTGGGAAGGAAGGCTTGGGGAGAGAGCAACTGGATTATTTATTACCTCTGCTCAGACACAAGTTTCCGTTATTTTAATCCAACTAAAAGAAAAAAAGCAGTGTCCGCGGACGAAAGAGTAGAGGACAAGCCCAGTTAAAGCCCGAGCACCCCAAAGATGCCTGCCACCTCCTCTCCAGGAGTCTCCATGTTCCTCTGCCACCGCTCTCTTCTCCTGGACTTTGGAAAAGCCAAGCAGTTTAACTGGCCAGACCCCGGCAACTTATTTGTATGCAGCACAAATTTCAGAATCTGTTCTCAGCCTGTGCCGAGTGAAAAATGGCCTGCATTTTCTTGATAGCCCATGTGGTTGTAAAGAATAAATGGCTAATGAATTACAGATGAACATTGACGCAAATTAATCTTCCCGCTGTCCCTGGGTTATATGGCAGCCATTTAAAAGTTTAATCAATACACTAAAGTTGAAAACATGCAGGCACTGCAGTTGCTTGGATGTAATAAACATCAGAGGGAACCGGGAGGCTTGCACCCACTCCATGTATCATAATGACAGGTATTTATGTTTAATGGACTAAATATTTTTTATTGGAAGGGAGCAAATGTCAGCTTAACTTTGTGAGCCCCGCATTCAACTTTCCTTTGAGGCTGGTGAAAGACGGCTGACGTGTCACTGGAAATGAAGTGTTAAAGGGGGAAAGAGGCAGCGCAGAGACAAAGCGAGGATCAGGAGCCGCCGGGAGACCACGGTGCAGTGGAAGCATGGTGCAGCGATTCATTAAGGAAAACATAAACCCTGATATTTCTAATACTGCTGTAAAGGGCTTTACTAGGAGCAGCTTTAATGGTTATTAGCGAAAACAAGTGCCCAGATCTGCCAGATATCCTGTTTGGTGCAGGCTTTTGTTTGAAAACTCTTTACCAGGTCATTTTTGCTGGAGATTTATAATTAGTCTCCATTCCTAATGTGAGAAGTGGAGGGAAACAGCATGATGGCTCTCAGCCCTCGGATTTCATAGATCTTTCCTTTTGAAAGCTGTCCAATGGCTTTAAATAACCATGTGTTCTCTTCTGGAATACTTATATCTTAATTACTTTTCAAGTCTATATTTTGTAGCACTGCTGTGAATCTAGTCAGAAACCTTTGGGGCTGAGGGAAAGGGGACTTGGTCAGTCGCTGTGCCAGCTCTCTCAGTAGACGGAAACTAGGCCGGAGATGGTTTCATCTGACCACCAAAAAATAAAAAAATAAAAAATAAATAAAAGAACACATTCAGCTTTTTTATATTCCCATCCCCAAATAAGACAGACCACATATGTCACCATTGTAAGGGCGGGAGGACTTGGAAACATGGTATGCATTTTGTAAAAATAAATGTTAATGTGTTAGACAATAGCCATCTTGTTTTGATGCTGGTCTACAGCCAGTCGTCTGAGGTACGATTCCATGTCTGGGCATTCAGCGGCATTGCCCAGAGGAAGTCATTCAGGAGGTGATGAGATGTGACTGCAGGGCGGAGAAATGAGGGTGCGAAGGAAAACCGGCTAACTGAATGACACAGTTAACACTTGCAGAATACGGATCTCATGTTTTGTTTTAAATAACAAAAAAGTATGTTTTCATGGTTCTTAGAGTCAAAGGAGGTCAGCATTATGTGACATTAAACTAACAAGCTAAGATAGCTTACTGGCCCTTTATCTTCCTCTAAGCACAGTGGGGAGAGATTTGGTAATGCAGCCATAGCTTACTGCTTCCAGCCACTCATCTTAGCCCCACCCCATCTCTGAAGTTGTCTGGGTTGCTCTCTGAAGTTCCTTTCATGGTCTTTTGGGCTTGGCTTGCCTGCTTTCTCGGCTTCTGTTGCTGCCATGTGACCCACAGCAAGGGCAAGAGATGTGAGCATGGTTGTTTTCTCTGTCACTAGGTCCCCAAGACCTGGAGCACAGTTGGTTTTTAAGAAAAGACGGTTATGCAGGTGGAGGGCCATTGCTTCCTATTGACTTTAAAACCCAACTGTGTTTTGACAATGCCTTCTGATTTCCAGCTGTTTGATAGGTTGTTTTATTTATCATTATCTTTGCTGTAGGTCAAGGCCATCAATGTTACTGTCCCTACCCTATTTTACAGGGGCAAAACAAACAAACAGTAAATAAAGTCCAGAGGTTATATGCTCATTATTCACGGTTGTCAGTAGTGCGCAGCAATTTAAGCCCTGAATTTAGTACTTTAATCTCCATTATCAACTGTAAGGTACACACCTGTTTCTGTCCCTCTGTTAGTCACTGATGATAAAAATCTCACTAAGTGACCCAATATTCTATTCCACCCATAACCAGTTAGCTCCCCAACTGACCAAAGGCCAGAAGGATGAGGGTCTTACTTCCCCCACCTAAGTCTGATGTTCTAGGCTTCTCATAGAAAATGGCAATCACCTTTCAAAACTTAGCATCGTCAATATAGTCAAGGATGAGGTCGTGTGGTCCTCAGATACATGTCTTCTCTTATCTGAAGAAGTACGGGGACCAAATGGTGATGAAAGTGTGTGGGATATGAAGGTGTTATTTATTCTCTTCTCATGAAATAATGGGGGAAGGCAAATCAGAATTGTTCAGGGCCTGAAAGAGCTTGTCAGCAGTGCCTGAGAGCATCTTCCATGCCATTACACTTCGCGTGTAAATTTCACCTTCCTGTTCTGAAAGTGGTTGCTGCCACTCCTCATGTCATTTCAACATCCTAGGCAGGAAGATATTTTCCTTGCAAAACACTGTTTAAAAATATTTTTGATGGACAACTTTCTAAAGATGTGTGTCTGTTTATCACAACCCACGGCCATATCAGTGGGAGACTGAAGGATTGAGTATTTCTGCTTTCTTGATTTTACAGAAGAGGAGGAGGATATGAGACATCCACTCATTATGTCTGCAGCATAAGATAAAGCATGTCTTTGTGTTCCTACAAAAGATATTTTGCAAGATACCTCATGTATACCAACTTTATCTTCGCGATCACCTTATTATAGAGCAATATTCATTGCTTCTCACTACAGTAATGGAGCTGCAATTTGAACTACCTTTGGCTGTCTCCACCCTAGGTGTTTTGTCTACTGCCTGTTCCCTTAGCTGCCATTCTGATCCCATGGTAAAGGACAACAGGACAGCACTCCGGTTCACAGTAGACATACTGCTATCTGAAGTCACTGGCAACACCGAGTCTGCCTCTTTTACTTAAGTATATGACTTAAAATGTTCAATGTGCCATTTAACATCTCTTAGTCAACAAAAGCAGCATCTCTGCAAAGTCGTTAGAATGTGGGCTCAGGGATCACACTTCCCAGGTGCAATGATGGCTCCTCAGGCCTGGTCTGCCTTATCTAGCCCCATGCCTCACTAGTTAAGATGGCATTAATGGTTACTAGAGCATGTGTGTGTGCAGAGGGGAGTAGGGACAGTATCTTGTCCTCAGTTGACATTGGTAATTACTGTCACCACAACTGTTCACATTCACTGTGTTCCACTCTGTGTACAAGAGCAGTGTGAACTTCAGGGTGTCAGGTCCACATTGTTTTCCCTCTTGGCATTCCTTCACAATACCCAGCGAGGTCCCACTCCACTTTGGAGGTATCAAGTAAAACCCATCCCATTCTAGACCCACACTCATGAGCTTTGTAACAGTGACTATGGTCCTAGCCTTTGTTTCTGGTGGGAGCCAGCACCATCTGCCTGCATCTCAGGGCTGGGCCAATGGCTGACAGAAAGTGCATTTGGTTTTGTTGACATGTATGATACACAGAAATGATTCATGTTCGCTAAAATTACTTTAATCATTTGTGAATCTCCAGAATTCAAAAGCTGCAGTTCCACGGCACATAAAGACACTGTAGTGTTTAGAAAAGCCATCATTTTCAGTCCAGCTCAGGTATGAGAATATTAAGAATAACCACATTCAACTGGTGAAGCCATATGGAGCATATCCTGTGATCCGGTTCAAATACATGCATGGACATAGATATACAAAGCGCAGAAGGAAACCAGATGGTGAAGATCATGGGGGATGCTGACCCTAAATAATAACCAAACACAAAACACTATTAAACTATCAGAAACAATCCCACGCCAAAGCTAGTGCTTCTGGCTCTACAGCCATGATTTATAAGTTTGTTTTAAATTTTAAAGTATTATTTTAATCACTTAGAATTATATAATTAAAGTCATTGTTTTTTAAGAGAATTTTGTTCCTATGAATTGAGACTAGAAAACATTTAATTGACTGAGTTCAAAATGTTACCTTAAGAGTCTATCCTAAGGGGGAAAGCTGGGAGTAGATAACGAAGAGTCTTTATTTGCTAAAATGTTCACTATAGCAGTCATTATGCAACACGTTTGAAACAGTAATGAAATCATGACAAATACGTAGAGCACAATGTTACGGAGCATTCAATAATGATTAAAATAGTTTTAGAAAACATTTAAGCAATAAATTAAGGATTATAGAAAGTTACATGTGTTTCATGGATAGAAACAAAAGACTAGAGAGCAGAACATTAAAATCTTGTGGCTAAACTTGGACAGTATAGTAGGCTTATATATGATTTTAATTTATTATTTCATTACAGTTAATATTTATTTACATATTTGTTTGTTCATTTGTGCAAGCATGCATGCATTCTATGTCACAGCGAGCATGAGGCATTCAGTGGACATTTCTCTCGGATTCTCTTCTTCTTCCATGTGGGTTCCAGGGATCAAATTCAGGTCACTGGGCTTGGAGGCAAGTATCTTTGCCTACTGAGCCATCTCGCCACCATTTTCTTTATATTTTATTCATCTGAAAAGAAACATGTGCATGTAATAAGATAAAAAAGAAACCACAAAACAACAGTATGTTCTTTATTAAAATAGTTACAGTAGAGAGAGTAATGAGAGAATTTGCACTGGCTAGGAATTTTCAACTATAATTAATGGCCCAAATAAATAGGATGCCTCCATATAATGTGAATTGAAGATGTGGGCAGTTCGAGGATGGTTTGAAAGTACTCTGGTTTTTTTTAAAATGGGATTTTAAAAATTTGTATTTATTTTCTGTGTATGTGTGTGCCTGAGTATACATATATAGGTGCACCATATTCATGCAGGATCCTGTGGAAGTCAGAAGAGGGCCTCAGATTCCCCCAGAATGGAGTTATTGGCAGTTGTGAGCCACCATGTGGGTGCTGGGAATCTAATCCCGGTCCCCTATGAGATGCGTGAGCACTTTTGATTGCTTAGGCATCTTCGCAACCCAATAACTCTAGGTTTTGCTCTCCCTCCAGCAGGTTGCTCTAGTGGTCAAGCTCGCTCTGTCCTCACAGGGTGTCTCCAGCTGTACTGCGGTCTTCCCTCCCTCGTTCTGAGTAGGAGGCCGAGCAGACGGCAAGGTTCTATCCCTGAGCTCAGCAGCACAGGAGCACTATGTTGATAAGGGCAGTGCAGGTACTAGGCTGGGTTCTCCATTGAGATTTTAATTTTGAATCTGACTCTCTGTAGCAGGTTGCTGTAACAAAGGTTGCTGTATCAATGGAACCACAGAAGTCCCCAGGACTTTCTTAATCCAATGCCACATAACTCTCTTGTAGTTGGTGTCTCTTGAGTACCATTTTCTGTACGACACCTCTGCTATCTTTCCATCTCAGATGGAAGCAGACCATTCATTTCTGAGGCCACTTCTTCCACAGTAGCATGGAGATTCCAGAGTGAAGAGATTTAAAGACTAGCTTGCCTTTGTTGTTTCGATTTTCACTATTTTCCAAAATCAAAGTCATTTAAAGTCCGAGCCTAAGGGCTGACCTGCCAAGGGACTGTGAAGTTACTTTCTACAAAACGAAGAGCATGTCCTAGCCCAGTAACAGCAGAGAGGCCACGAGACGGCTCGTGTTTGGCTGTAGATGGACGTGGCTGTCTCACATACCTCTCCCAGGAAACGCCTTTCCCTTGCATGCAGGAAGACCTGCCTAACAAGTACATTGTGGAAATACTCTTGGCTCTTTTTGTTAATCTTTTTGAGAACTTCATACATGAGCCCTGCATCTCCAGAATTCCTTCCTCCCCTAACTCCTGTGCTCCCTACAAACTCATGACCTCTTGTTTAATTATTATTGTTACGTGTGTGTTAGCATTACTTACGTGCACACGTGGCCAAGGCTGACTACTTGGGACTGAACAAACTATAAGGAAGATCACCCACAGGGAAACACATACTATCAGTCTCTCAGAAGCTGTTACTTACCTGTAGCTCTTCATCTGTCATGGGACTTGTGAATTTCCCCCTCCACAGTGGCACGGTTACTGGAAGCGTCATGCCTGCCTGCTCAGGCAACTATGTTGTTGAGATTTCATGGGCACATCATCCCTTTCATTTCTAGGGTATACTTGGCTCCTTTTTCTCCTGTTCTTTCTCACAGCGGATCAGAACAGGGGTCATGATGGCTTTGTGTACCACAGGAAGAAGGCATAAACGCTTTAGACAGGGATTTTTTTCACAAACTGCACTGTCAACTGATTCTGTGTCCACAGGGAGAATGAAAACACTACTCCCAAGGCTTCCTGGATT
This sequence comes from Dicrostonyx torquatus, assembly GCA_028555095.1. Taxonomy (NCBI): domain Eukaryota; kingdom Metazoa; phylum Chordata; class Mammalia; order Rodentia; family Cricetidae; genus Dicrostonyx; species Dicrostonyx torquatus. The sequence continues at coordinate 2,838,360 of JAQHUG010000198.1, forward strand.
TGCATTTTGTTTAGATTTCTCCATTTTATAAGCAATCCTTAAAAGAAAGAAGGGGCAAAATAACATGAACTGCCTCCTAAGAGGTTTGAAAGGATCCAACCATGAGATGAGCCATGTTAGCTGCTTCCCACTGCTTCCACATAGGAAGCCCAATCAAGTGAGCCGTGAAGATGGTGGGTGATGAAGACAACACGGCTAAAGGTTGCTGTGGGAAAGGTCTCACTGGGACAGTGTCTTTAAAGCTAGAAAGTGCATGTTGAACATTTCATCACAGCCTGAAGCACAGCCCTCTTAAAGAGCCAGGAGTCACAGGAAGGCTGCACTTTGCAGCCTTCTACAGGTCATAGATCCCCACAATGGCTTTCAGTATAAAGAAAATAACACAGAGTCGAGAGTGAGCGTGACTGAAAATCAACCACAGGTTTTCCCTGTAATATTTGTCTCCTTGAATGTATGGCTGTTTTCTTGATTGAATGCTGGGGGTAACAAAAGCTACCTATCAGGCCTGGAGATTAAACAAGGTGGTGTTTTATAGAGTCTTGTACAAAGAATTATCAAATAAGTAGCTAGGACTATGGAGGGCTGCAGCAGCCAACAGCTATGTTTGGGGGGGTCTTAATCTTTGGGAGTCTTCTGCCTTGGTCTCCAGGCACAAGCCTGATGAAGAAGAGAGAACACTACAAAAAGAACCCTTAGAATGGAGAAATTCCTTTCTTAATGGGAGAGTTCAGATGGTCTATGAATTTATTATGCCCTTTTACCATCAGAGAGCTACATAACCTCCCCATTAGTCACCATGGTGTGGTCCTGTTCAGTGTCCCCAGCTCATCAGGGCCTTGGAGATGTGCCAAGACTTCTTCACCAATGAGAGTCCAGCATGGCTGCTGAAGCTCTCAGGGACTGCAATTGCCAGCCTAAGAGGGAATGGCGAGATTTCTGTCTTTGATTCTGTAACACATGAGGCTGGAAAATTCAACTGGGATCTGTAAACTGAATGGCAGGAGTTAAAAATGGTTTTCCCATCTAGTTCTTGGTGGGGAGAAACCCCGCCACTTTTCACTATCTGGTATGTTTGTTGTGGGTGTGTTGGAGATGACTTTCATCAACTCGAGGATCTTCTGAGGTTGGTTGGTTTCTGTCTTGTGACACAGAGAGCTTTGTCTTCAGTGAGAAAATGCTGAAAGTGGTTGTCTTTGCATTTTCTTGTTCTATTAGGTTATATTCACTTTTAATACCAAACCAACTTTGCTTCTCTCAGATAAACTTTATGTGGCCCTACTGTACTATATTCTTAAATATTGCCATGTCCTCTGTATTACTAATCTGTTACAGATGTTTGGATATAGGCCTGTGGAGTAAGCTGTTCCATGGTTTTTAATTCCATATTCCTCCAGTTTTGGTGTCAGTATAGTAGCTGAGCTCATAAAATAATTGGATAAAGGATTCTACTTTTTCAATCCTTCGAAAAGCTTTTCTAGATTTCAAATTATTTTTTGTTAAGTCTCTGGCTGAATTTTCTCTATGGTCTGGTAGCATCTTTTAAGGCAGCTATTAAGCTATGAATTCAGTTTCTTAAAAGGTAATGCATATTTATTTCTTTTTAGTGTCTTGGCTTCTATTTTAAAATGGAAAATCCAGCTCCTTTGGACCCCTATTTTAACCACTGTGGCCAGTGGATAACAACTGGAGTTTTTAGGACTTGATGACAAATTTCTCCTCTGGCCTCTTAAGCCTTCTGTTAGATACAGAGTCTCGTGTGCTGGAACAGGGCCTTTTTTCTTTACCCCAGCAGGTGTTTTAACCACATTCTGAATTCTAGGACCAGTGATAGGGACTGTGGGCTCAAAACTGAGCAAGAAAGTATACCTGGGTGCAAGAAAATCTATGTAAATGAGAGTGATGATAAAATGCTTGGCTGGCTGCAGTGGGGCCTGTGTGAGGATGTATGATGGATAGAACTTGGGGAGACAGAATAGGAGGGAAATGATGCCCAGGAGAAGCTGGGGTGCATTTAAGGTGAAGGGCATTTTAATGAGATTAAAAAATAAGAGGGCTGCATGTGACATGGGGAACCTGTCAGCAGACACAGGAGATACATGAGGGACCGAGCCCCTCCAGCTTCTAGTGGGCTGAAAAGGCTTACTTCAGGAGTTCATTGTTTTTGTTGAGGGACCAATCATCGAAAGTTACATGCTTCACTTGATTTAGATGCCACAGTCCTTCTATTTTTTTGTTTCTCCATGGTGGCTGGCACCTCTGGTATAACCTTTTTACAGAGTGGACTTGGGTTGATTGCAGTTTGGATGGTTCTCCAATATTTAGACTTTTTTTTACTTAAACTACAATTTTCATAATTTTAACAATAAATGAACATCTTCTCCAAAGAAGAGGTGGTCCTTGAAATGGCTGTGAATTCTCCACTACATCCATAGGCCAGGAAAGGTCATATTGATGGAAAGGATGGGCAGGGATGGGGAGGGAGGAGACAATATGGGAATCAGAACACCCAGGTGGCAGTGACAATGAGGATGCTGTAGAATAGATCACTGATTGTAACCACTATCGATTTTCCTTTGACTGTGATTTCTTTATCAGGCTACCTTAATCTTCTCAAAACAAAGTGAACTGACTTCCCTGGCCTGGTGCAATCCTGTGAGAAACAAGTGTCTTTGTATCATTTCATAAACAGCCCTACTTCACCTGGAATGAATCTAAAACATTGGATTCTTAACCTGTGGGTCCCGACTCCATTGGGGGTCGCACATTAGTTATTTAGACCACGATTGATAACATTAGCAAAATTACACTTATAAAGTAGCATCAAAATAATTGTATGACTGGGGTCCCCACAAGGTGAGGAACTGTATTAAAGGCTCTCAGTTTTAGGAAGGTTGAGAAGCACTGCTCTAGAGCTTTGTGCTCTCAAAGCTGTGTCTGGGCTTGCTCTGCAGAGGACGTGGCTGCTAGTTTTGTCTCTGTGCTGGCTTTAGAACATCTGTTTCCATCTACCAGATTTGCAGATTCATTGCTTTAATTAATTAATGGAAGAGCTTTGGAAGTTAGGGCCTCTGTCCTCAATTTTCATTTAAAGGTACCTAGCGAGTTCTGTTTTAAAAGTAGTTGCTGTTTAATTGATTGGCTTACTACTCTCTGATCTTAAGGTAAAGCTTAAAAGGCTCTGTGACAGTATCAGTGATTTAAGTATTCATGAGTGTTTAGGTAAAGCCCAGCAGCTTAGAATTACTCAAGTGTCGCTGTCATCAAGATTTTTAGTGTCGAGAATATGCTCGTTAAAGGGATATGGTCAATTAAAAGGAACAAAGTATAATTTGGGGTTTCAAAAGTATCAGTCTGAGCCTAGAGAAATGATTTAGCAGTCAAGAGTGCGTGCGACTCTTCGAAAGGACCAGAGTGCAGTTCCCACCAATCAGGTTGAACGGCTCACCACAGACTTCAACTCCAACTGCAGGGGATAGGACACCATCCTCTGACTTCCAAGGACACCTTCACTGAGTACAGAAATTCACACACACAATGAGTTTTGTAAATGTCAACTCTTATTCATTGTTCGCTGTGTGCTGGAATTTGTGAGTAAGTCTTGACAGACTATGGTGGACACATGATACTCACTGTCACCCTCACAAAGCCCATAGGATGCTCAACCAGTCCATAGTCCAACCTCTGAATTTAGAATATTGCATTCCTACCAGGCTCTGTGAGTTTTTACTATAGAGGTCAAAACTTCATTTAGTAGTGTTGATGCAGATAGATGACCGCGACAGATAATTAGTAAATATTACTTTCCATAAATTGCCTTTGATATCCTTATATTTTCCCAGATTAAGGCAGGATGGGAAAAAGGCACTTTAGTCATTGTGACGAAGAAAGTTTCTGCTCACTGCAATTCCTTTTCCTTCCTCTTTTTAGGGCTATTGACTCAGGCTTCGTAGCCTCTTACCAGGAGGAATGTGTTTCAGTCTAAGAACTGTCAGTGGATGGGAGGGCTGGAGTGGATTGGTGACCCAGGGTTTTGAGACCTATCTTCCACATTCTCTCTCTTTTCACTGCTTGATGTCATAAGAGGACTGGGTAAGAGATGGCAGAACCGCAGAAATCATGCGCACGTAGGAGGAGGCTGCCTGCCTGCATCTTGGGAATGAGTGAGATGCAGACTCTTCTGAGAGGCACCAAGCAGTAGGGCCGATCCACCACGGTAGCCTCGATTGTTCTTACTCATAGAAGACAGCTCCAAAACTGTTTCTGAAAAACATTATAAACTTTCCGGGTATATGCCCAGATATGCCATCACTTGCAAGGATAACACATAATCAGGAGCCAGAGTCCTCTAAATTAGTATGAGGGGTGAGAAGGAAGAGCTATTACCCTCATTTCAGGCATGGCGACTGACCTTCGTGTAAGTCTTGTGGCCTGCCAACATCATAAGCCTAGGCTACAAAGCAATTCCACTAGCGCTGAGGTTTCCTGGCTGTTTCTTAGTCGTTATGCCATCGTGCACCTTCTTCATATTCACATCTGAATTAATAACAGCTACTTGTCCACGGCATTGTTAGTGCTGCCTTCTGTGATTGCGCTATTGTGTCCTGGAGCTGAATCCTAACCATGACAACATCCCTGCCCTGGTTAAAGCCTGAGAAGGGCCTCAGTAATTACATGAATGGTGTAAGAAGGCCTGACCCAAGGACTGAAATACACCTGCTCTAGTCAGGCGTTTTGTCGTCTAAATTAAATGGGGGCTTACATTTGAGGAATGGGGGAGAAAGAAGGGGTAACCCACATGAGGGAGAGAAAACATGCAAGGACAGTAAGAGACAGTGTTGGCATAAGGAAGGAGTGATAGTTTTCCATCTCAATAATATTTGAACAACTAATTGCTGTGCACAAAATAATGCACTAGCCTGAAAGGATCTCAATTGTTGTTAGATTAAGGCCCTTAAAAGGGCCACGTAAAAGAATCAGGAGAGAAGGCAAAGACATTTCACACAAAGTTAGCAACTGTTCCTGGGGTCCTCAAATGATGAGCATCATGAGTCAGGACTATCATTACAAGCTCTCTCTGTACAAAACTGAACTAGGAGAAATTTGAAAGGATCATCCGTGGAACATCCACACACTCGTTCCCTGAATCTACTCTCGGTATCTTGGCTCACTCGCCGTTGCCGTGACTCTGTATGTGTACACACACACACATCTTGATGACACTTACACAGTGACAATTGCAGAGACCGTGACACTTCTTTCTTAAACACCTCAGTCAGCATTTCCTATGAATGAGAATGTGTTTCTGTGAAATCTTATTAGTAACCCTCTGAAAATTAGCACAGTCTCAAAGTCTTCCCTAATTATCCAGCCCGCACGCCAGCTTTCTCACTCTTCCGTGTGTCCGTTGTCATCTGGTATCCGGTTGAGGTTTACATACTCCAATATATCAAGTCTTCTTAAATCCTGAGGTGCTACCCTGGGAACTGCTGTCATTGGGATCACCAGAAAGCTTTGTCAATGATGACAACACTGCCATTAGGCTCCGTATCCTCTAAAGGGGGACTCCAGAGCAGACTCAGCAGTCTGTGTTCTGACAATGCCCAAGGTGATTCTGTGCAACTCAAGAACTACTGAATCACCACCTTCTTTCTGTGACATTTGACATTTATGTAGGTGTGTGCATCTGTGTGGGTGCACAGGCATGTGGAGGTCAGAGGAAAACCTCAGGTAGTACTCCTCCCTTCTTCCTTTTCTGTGTTGGTACCCATAAACATGTGTATAAAGGCCAGAGGGTAGCGATGGGAATCCTACTCTCTTCCTGTCCAGCTTATTCTTTGAGACCAGCAAATCCAGGGAGCCACCTGTCTCTGCCTCTCTCGCCAGTCCTGGGGTTATATATGTGGGATTACAAATGTATACCATACCTGGCTTTTTATGTGGGTGCTGGGGATCTAAAGTCAATTTCTCTGCTTACATGATGGACAATTTACCATTAAACCTTCTCAACCCCCTTACTAGGCCCATAACTTTCTCAGGTGGGCTAGAGTAGTTGGCTAGCGATTTTCCACGAATCTACTTCTTTCTGCATCCTGCCTTACTATAGCTGGGATCTCAAGCATGTGCCACCACATCTGTCTTTTTTTTCATGGTTCTGTGATGATAAACTGAAGGGCTTATGCTTGCACGATGTGTGTTCATGACTAAGTCATTCTATCTGTCTGACATTTTAGATCTTTCCTTCTTTTCTAAGTACAGGTAAGTTTGGTTGTGTAATGAACCACACTGAACTTTTTGTCTTATTGTTTCCTTGTGGTTTGTTTCAGGTTTAATATCCAGTGAAGCTGGATGCATTTTATAGCATCATGTTCTCAGGCTCATGATTGTTACTCATATTTTGTTAACCTGGAGTCTTTGGTTAATTGCATGATCAACATATGGACCTCACGCAAAATGTATATGTCCCTCTTTATCATGTATAATTAACTCTGTGGCAACCTGATTGTGTGACAGGTTCTCTTTCTTGACAGGAACCACCTGCTGCTAGATTGCTCGTTTTTTCTATATCACTGGTTCCTTCAGATCATTTTCCTTCTTCCTTACATTTATTTGTGTGTTTTAGAAGTATTGTTTCATTCACTGCACCTAATGAACAATCATTATTCCTGTTGCTACTTGAATTTATGCTCCTTTTGGTCATAGAATGCATCCTTACCTTTTTGTGTCCTTTTCATGATCTCTGCCATGACAAGGTGTCCCTAGCTGTTCCTTCAAGGAGCTCTAGTTATTTGTAGCATGCTGGTATTCCTGCACACATTCACACATATCTATTTCCAAATCATGGTTTCGTACAGATCTCCACCTGCATTGCTTTACCTCTCCAGCTGCTCGTTTTCTGGGGTAGCTTTTGACCTAAGTGACTTCAAGCCATACAAATAAATGATCTCACTGTTCTCATCAGAGGCCAGCTACAAGTTCCAAATGCACTAAAATCAGAGTGCATTTTTTTTTCTGCAGGACCAACCAAAAATCTGTTTTTGCCTTTCCCAGCTTCTAGAAGCTAGCTTTTGCCAGCCTCTAGAAGCCACACACGTTCTATGACTCTTGGTCCCTTCCTTCATTTTCAAAACCAGGGGTTTTGCATCTCTGTAAACCTATCTCCTGCTGTGACCACAGCCTTAAGCATTTTCCTCCTTTAAGAACCCATATTGATAAGGTGGAGCCTAATCAGAGAATCAAGGATACTGGTTCCATCTGACAATCTGTACCCTACATCTAACTCCATTGCCTCCTTCTCCATGTAAGGTGACATATTTCCAGGATCTAAGGACTATACTATGAAAGTCTTGGAAGGCACTACTCTGCTTCCCACATCCTCCCTCATTCTTGATTTCTTTTGCCTCATCATAAATTCTGACTTCCAAGAACATTGGTAAACTTAGTGCTCTGCCACCCTGTGATATGCCTACAAATACCATGAGCACCCTGTGATATGCCTACAAATACCATGAACACCCTGTGATATGCCTATAAATACCATGAGCACCCTGTGATATGTCTACAAACACNCACCCTGTGATATGCCTATAAATACCATGAGCACCCTGTGATATGTCTACAAACACCATGAGCATGATCACACTTGTGATCCCAAGAAGCAATCTACTAAAGACTTCTAGAATTCTCTACAGTTTGTTTTTTAAGCTTTGAGAATATTCTGTCATTTGGGGTTGTAGCTAAAGGACACATGTCCAAAATTAGCTTCTTTGCATATTTATGTCACTAATTTAACATGCAGTTAGGTTACTTATCTTCAGATCAGAGTGGAATTTGCTTTTTCCAATATTTATATTTACTTCTGAGTATGTAAAATGTATATACAAAAAGAGACCTTTTAGAATGTTGGTTTTAATAATGTCTGTGGAGACATTATTTCTGCTCACCCACTATGTATTGTTATTGTCTATAGTTTGCTCTAGTGTATCTTTTGTAAAACGTGCAGGTGAATGTGTGATGCGTTTGTCTTATGTTTACTTCATACAGCAGAGTATCTGCATGAATGACCTTTCTTTGCTCCTTGCATTTTTACTGGGTAGCGTAGGAAGCTAGATAGACAGGCCAACATTTATATACATACTTACACATGTGAGTATAAAAATATTCTTCTAAATAAAAGGTGGTCCAGAGCTCTTGGACCACCACTCCACATCATGTAACCATGGGGATCTCAAAGGGGGTAATCATCAAATATTAATGCTCTTTCCATATTATTTAGTTTGTTATAAGAAATACATATTATATTTGTGGCTGTACCCAATCAGAAAGAAAATATATTCTAAGGAACTGGCTTTTTGGTATGTCTTCTGCCCATCCCATCACCCTCCCAAGACACAGCTAACTAACTCTGTTCCTGTGTTTGCAGGACATTCTGTACATAAACATACTCTTACCATATTTTTTTTTATCCCAGCTGATTTTATTCAACAAACTATCTCCCTTTCTGGCCTTTCGCTGCTTCAAATTCAGAGTCTGGTCCTCCTTTTCTAATCGTTGACCTTTCTAATCACCTGGTTTTCCCCACTCTTAATCATTTGGCTTAAAATTCCAAGAGGGAATTACTCAGTTGGTCCATTTTACAATGAATGTGTATTTTTAACAAGAAAAAGGTATGCTAGCATGTACCAGGGAACTCGCTGCTCCTTCAGAAAGATGAAGCAGGTCAGGATGGGGAAAGAAGCAGAGTTGTTTTGATTCTGGAAGGCAAGAAGCCATGTAAGGACCAAGGATATTATATATTCTAGAAGAAGGGCTAACCACAAAGAGAAAGGAGGGGTAAAGAGGGCAAAAGGTTATCTAAACCTTGTCAACCTTGTAAGGCAGTCCAGCATAGAACACCTGCAAGGCTGATACACAATGGAAAGAATAGCCCTCTAGAATGTTCTCCTGGCCCAATAAAGCCAGACTGAAAGAGATGGAGTTTTATATATCTTCAGTCTCTGAACCTGTCGTTTGGCTCCACTCAGGGCATGATCAGCTTGTGCTCCAGGGAAACCCTTAAAGGTCCAGCAGGTGCTACCCCTGTGTGTTGTAGGCGGGGCTTCAGCTTTGGCAGTCCTTTCAAGGCAGGCCACTGTCACAGTTGCAGTGTGTCCGTCCTGCTGCTTCCTGGCCTCCTCCAGTCTAGCCGGCTGCGTGAGTAGGTGCACAATTCGGTATCAGAGCACTGTTTAAATTTAAAATCAATAAAGAAGAAAAGTAAGGCAGCGAGTGGCATGGGCTGATTAAGTGCTGTCTGTATGAAGAGGCTTATCCTCTGCCACATTTCCGTGAAATCCTGAGAAATGCGGAGAGCATGGATAGAGTGGGCAAAAACATTAAAATTTATGTCAGACACCAAATGCTGTAAAGCAGCTGTAACTCTGACAGGTAATCAAGAACTGGGGACTTTCAGTTCTGATTTAGCAAAATAAGGTCAAGATGTTCACACACACAGCACATATAACAGTTTACAGGAGGACACACAGAGCACATGCTCAGAACCGCTTGCGCCAAGAAGTTACTCTCCAGTGTTATTGTAAACATACAACTCTTCACCACCAACTTGCACAATACTTTTATTTTGATGAAAAGCTAGCTGTACAATGGAAGATCTTGTCATCAGAAAACTTGGTAGTAAAAAAAAAATCATTCCCAAGACATTGTCATGTATTACTGGTTATTTTTGGTGGTTAAGAGAGTTATTTGAAAACAAAGAAACCTTTCACAAAGCCTCCAAAATACAAAAGATTTAATAACATTTACATCTGTGTATCAGCCATGTCTGTAATGCAAGTCATGAATAACACATAAACCAGAGCAGAGAAAGCACAGAAGTGCTCACACATCGTTTAAAATCCACCCCACCCCATCGTCAGCAGAATCAAATACACAGCAGGAAGAGTTCCAGTTCACGCATACAACATAGTCACTGGAAATGAAAACATATTAATTATCTTCCTTCAGATTCAGAGATAAATAGTAAGATTCACTAAACTGGTCCAACTTCTCAGTTGAAAATCTGTCCCCAAAGTCCCTGTTACGCTTCCTCTGGATTTTGAAGAAATTACAGAATGGCCGCTTGTGTGTATTTTTCATGTGTGTCACTGTTCAATTAAGTCTGCAGTTGGGGCTCAGTCTCACCTCCATGCTGTGCTGAAAATGGAGGAAAGTTGGCTTGTGAAGACGGTAACTTTAAAAGGAGGAAGTAAAGAAATAGAATACTTCACTGCTGAGGAATATGTAACTCCAGGTGGCGTCAGGGGAAGTCCACCCTGCAATGAGGTTCCTTGATCGGCTCATTTGGCATCTGTGGCTTTCCAGAAATCTTAGATTTCAAAATGCTGTAGATCTTTAGATTCTGTCAGCTGTGGCCTGTCTCTGAACCAGCCTCTGGTCCGTGATGGAGAAAGATGAGCTGAGAGGGAGATGATCCGGGACACTAGGGTGTTTGTTATTTGTTATTCTTCAAACTGATGCTTCCTGTTAGTTCCTAGGAGCAGGGAGAACATTCAAGTAATTGTTCTCCTTAGGCTAGTCCTTTGTGTCCACTGGCTTGTGTTCTCCTTGGGTTGGTCCTTTGTGTCCACTGGCTTGTGTTCTCCTTGGGTTGGTCCTTTGTGTCCACTGGCTTGTGTTCTCCTTGGGTTCATCCCCTTTGTGTCCACTGGCTTGTGTTCTCCTTGGGTTGGTCCTTTGTGTCCACTGGCTTGTATTCTCCTTGGGTTCGTCCTTTGTGTCCACTGGTTTGCTTACTCTGCTCTCTCTGCAACTTCCCTTTCCTCTCCTGCTCATTGAATGTCTTCGATTGCAGGGCCTTCCTCTACGGATGCCCCAGCTTGTAGAAGGAATTTCCTTATGTGGCTCATTTCAATATGCTTCAGGTATTTCACTGTGGCAGAAGGTTAATAGTCCTCTCTCTGTGTACTTTAAATGCTTGCTTCCTAGATAGTGTTTCAGGGCAAGTGGAGTGTAATTGCTAAATAATATAGTCATTCTGGTTTTAAATGAGAAATACTGCCATTGTTCCTGATGTGTGTATGTGGCTGTGTGTGTATGTGTGTGTGTGTGAGTGTGTCTGTGTACATGGACAGACCTGAGAGAAGCGCTTTCCACAGAGAGGGAAGCCACGGCCGTTTGCACATTTATGCGTTTAGGTTCTAAATGTTGTGCTGCATCCTGGGCCTTTTAGGCACTTGGGATTATGTATAATAGATGACCTGCGTTTACAGGGATGCACGCTCTACAGATGTAAATGTTATTATAGCTTTTATAGTTTATGTTCTTGTTGAAAGATCATTTTGTCTTTGAGTAATACTACCATTCAGTTCTTTTGTGCTGGGGGGAGGGGGCTATCTTTAAAAGAGAATATGAAATGGATATTGCACATCACATATTTCTTAAAAGTAATTTGGAATTTTAGGGTCTGGGATTGGGGCTGACTGATACTCTGCTGTGGTGAGATATGACCCCTGGAAAATAACAGCCCCGCACATGCCTGCATCTGTCCAACCCCATAATTCACTTTCACATTGGATTATGGATGTCTGCGTTCACTGAGTCTATCTTCCCTTTAGGTATTATTTCAGCCCTTTGAGATAATAAGGAAAGTTTAATTGCGTTGTTAATTGATTTTTTGCACAACATTATTACCTTGATTGATTGCAGAGTTGATGAAAATGTTAGACACAGGCAGCGTGGAGTCTCAGCCGGGCAAGGAGTGGGAGCCTTGTGGAGAATAGATAACCTTGATGTTAAGAGCTATATCCTTCAGATATGTCTTCCCTTGACATATTGATGGCCCTTGAAAAGGGAAAAGCTGATTGTATGCAGAATGCAATCATTAAACCCACTTCAGCTCACTGTTGATTAATTTGTTTTTTCCTGAAGGATCTAGTTATAGGGAAGGCCTCACTTGTACCAACCGCAGCCATTCCCTAGGCCCCAGATGGCTTAACCCTCTAGGTGAAAAGGGGGAATGAGGCTGGCGTCTCTGAAGACAGGCTCAGGGTGAGCACAAGGAGGTGCTTGGTGCTCCTCCTAGGGAGCCCTCACTCATCTACTACAGTGTGTATTTCCTCCAAAATCAGTTAGTTAGAAGCACTTAGCTAAAGTGTCTCTACCCCGAAACCCTAGACTGAGACCTACGGTAAATGACACAGTAGTTATGGCTTGTCTAGCAAGGCATCTCCCAGTGGTGTCAGTGGAGGACACAAGATAGGCGTTTTTGTTATTTAAAACTTACGCAAGCTTACTCCCACAATTGGCGAATTGGGGGTCACTGGTCTGACACTGCCTGCATACACATGTGTCAGTCAGCTTTCTGTCACTGTGGTGGTTTAAATGAAAATGACCTCCGTGAGCCCATAGTGACACTACTAGGAAGTAGCCTTGCTAGAGTAGGTGTGGTCTTGTGGGAGGAAGTGTGTCACTGGGGGCAGTCTTTGAGGTTCCGAAGTTCAAGGTTTCAAGGTTTAAGGTTTCATTAGTCAAGGCCGGTGTCTCCCTCCTAATATTCCCTGGAAACCCTCCTACTTATTCATTTTCCTAATCTGTGAGGTGCTTCTCAACTCCACCAATTGGGAGTCACCATCATGCCTAGCTTCCTTCTGCTAAGCCCACCACATGCCAACATCTGGGAATGAGTCTCTAACACATAGATTCATGAGAAATATTTATGATCTAAACCATAGTGAGATGGGCAGGAGTGAGAATCTAGAGGTCACTGGCAGAGTTGCAGCTAGCTTCTCTCCCTGCTCTGAATGAGTTTTTCTAGCTGTCACCATTACTACCATGTCTAGAACCATTTTCATTGTCCTAAAATTCAGACTGATTGATAGACTCTGTCTGCCTCCTCTCTTCATCCCACTTGATCCATTACTGTTCTACCCCTGAGGCTTGGAGCACTAGTTTATTGGAGGAACTTGGCTTTGAAAACTCCCACACGAAGTAATTCTAGACAACCACTGCCTTCTCGGGAGGGTGGGCAGCTTCCCTGGGCCCCTATCACTTTTGATGCTGTTTACTTAGGGAGCATTCTGTCTTATTTCACCCTATCTTCACCTCTGTGGTTGTTCCCATCAATCATTTAGACTAATTATTTCGTTGCATAGCACTGTTGAAGGCCTACCAAAAGTTACATTATTTACCTGGGGTCATGTGGGCTTCAAAGGCAAGAAGAGAAGTTGGCTAGGAACACTCTCCCCCTGACTATAGACCACAAGATGTCATGGTGACTGGCTAGTTTCTACTGTCTGCACACCTCCTCCATTCCAAGTCTGTCTTCTCCTCAACTAACCACTGGCACTCGGGGAGTGGAATACACACAGCCTCAGCCCTCAATTACTGTAATGGCTTATAATGAGATTTTGGCCAAGTAGCAGGTAGCTGGTTATTACTTCCTGCTCACAGCATGGGCAATGTCTATGCTGTTAATTTGTGTTGCTGAATGTGTCTCCAAGCTCAGCATCAAACTGTCAGAGCCAGATGTATTCTATTAGGCTACACTGGACAATGGGCAATCTTTTCTTCCAGTATGGAGGCATGTTAACTTACCACAGGGTAAATCCTGAGTAATCAAATAAAAGGGGTAACATCCTAAGTCATCTCAAAGTAGTGTATTCCAGGGACAGATAACACATGATACCACCTACTGTCACTAATGTCTCTCTGCTTGGGACAGTTCCATTGAAAGCCAAATAAATAAATAAATAAATAAATAAATAAATAAAAATGTGGGGAGATTGATAACTTTATTGAGTTTTAATTAGGCTAGCTCTAATGAAGGCCCTGCTAACGTGCTTTATATTTACTAGGTCTTCATCTTGGGCAAGAAATTGGGTCTAGAAAGTTCAGTGATCTTAAAAATTTCCTTCTCTTGATGTATATACATGTGCACATAAACACAGACACACATATATGTACACATGCATCACTCATGGGAGATGGGTAGTTGAAGACATTTGGGAGTAGAATTTGTTAGTGCCCAGGAATTGCATTGTGTTTCTGCAATGATACACTTTTGGACACAAAATAAAATAAAAAAATTTAAACTTCTTCCAGTTAGATCAAATATGAAGAGATTCTTTTGGTTTTCTTGGGGAGAAGGCAATTTTGACTGCCTGGAATTAGGAAAGGTTATGGTACTATCAGTGCAGGAATGGTTTCTTTGGGTTCTAATGGACGACATATGGAGGCTGGGCCAATGTGCCCAAGGAGGAAGCCCTTTGCCTACTCCTTGAATCATGACAAACTCAATTATTACCACATCTGCTTAATTTTCTTTGAGAGTCCCATTCTATCTCCTTTCATTTTTTCTGTCTTTGCAACTTGTACTTATTTTCAGTATCTCTTTGAGAGATTGCAGCCCAAGGAGGCACACAGAACATAGCCTGCCTCTACCTTTTGATGAGACCCTCTATGAGAACCGATCTGAAACCCAAAAGTGAATGTCTTCTTGAGGGCAAAGCAGTGCCCCTGTTCGCACACTGCGGGGGATCCCAGGTTGGTTCCTAAGGGGCCTGTCCATTTCAAGGAGTAGTAAATAAATCTGGAACTCTGCTTTCCAAGCTTCCCCTGCCCTCTATGCCATGAACCACGTTTGGCAGGCTCCCTTCCCATCTTACCTCATTCGGGTGTCTTTCCCGTTGATGGAATCAGCCCACCACTAAAGTCAAAGGAAAAGAAGTGTAAATGTCAAAATATTGAGAAACTTTTTTCTCTCTTCTTGCAATGCTGGGGTTTGAACTCAGGGGTTGGTATGTACTAGGCAAGAGCTATATTCAGATTTTGCTGGTCCTTATTTATTTTAGGTATCATTTGTTTCTGGCTGGGTTTTTTTTTAATGTTTTTTCTTGGAAAAAATAAAACTTTCATTTAGGAGAGTACAAGAGAGTAAGACCTTCAATTAGCCAGACTCTTTGTGTCTCTGAATTTAAATATGAATAAAAATAAGATCATTTACTTTGCCAAAGAAAAGGGCAGGGCGAGGTAGGGAAGGGCATTTAGGTTATTCTAGAACAATCTTTCTTAAATAACAGTGATTCCCCAGCATTACCTGGGAATTTGCCAAAATAAGCAAATTTCTTAGCCCAAACTCATACCCACTAAGTGTGAAGTTTTGGAGGTGATTCCCATGTAGGGCAAGTCAGAACCAGTGCCTTTGGGCAGCACACCCAGCTCTTTGACTTGTCAAATATATTGGAAATGCTGGGCTCCTCAGGCCATTTAGCCCAGTCCACACATAGCAGCTTCGAAACAGGCGCCATCTTAATGGGAAACAAGCACAGGGACCCGCGTTGATCTCATAGGACCAGAAGGATAAAGCCAGGCAAGCTGTATGTGCTGGTGATTGCTGGGTACTCAGTGTGGCCTAAGGGGTAATCTGTAGACCAATAGAGCCTGTCTCAAAAGGAAAAATGACACATGAGGTGACCCCGGCTTCTTCTGCCCCACACAAACTTTTCATTGAGTACCTACGATGTAGCCTTGGCTTCATGGTGTGTGCCGGAGTCTGCTGCCGCAACCCTTTTAGAGTTCGTGTAGAGAAAAGATGCTATGACCTTGAGTAACCTTCATCTGTTCACTCCAGTCTCACACCCCAGAGAAACGTTCTCATGGTGTCGTCCTCACTGGAAATACTCAGCTGCTGTCACTCAGGCATACCTATAGTCAGACCTATAGTCTCTTTACGGGGAAGAGAAGACTCAAAAGTCTCCGCTGAGTTATGAGTTAATAATCTAATTAATTACCTGGGCCCAACCTTTCCTTAATGGCTGGTTAGTCACATGACTGCTACATCGAGGGACTGCCTGGAAGGAGGGCCAGCGTCCTGTCATGCTGGCTGGAGCTGCAGCTCACCTTGCACCGTGCTACTGGGCCCAGAACCCAGGAACTGGGATTTGTCTGTCTGCTCTTCCTGGGCTGAATCCCTCACTTGTTTCCTCCTATATGATTCAGTTGAATGCTGTCTCCTAGAATTTAAAAACATGCTAGGCTTGACACCGATGGAAGCTGTAGATATCAAAGCCTCTTATGGGATGGGAGGGCAGTCGTTTGTTGTTCTGGGATGAGTGATGGCGCAGGAGCAGACGCCCTGAGAAGAGCAGACAGTGCTTGGGTTTAAGCAAGGAAGGGTTTAAAAGAAACCAGCCATGACTTTTGTGCATTGACCCAAAGTTCACTTTAGTCAGAAAATAAAAATAACTTTGAAAAGCTGCCCTCAGATAATGGCTGCTCCATGCAGATGGCCGTCACTTTTCTTTGGGGATGTCCATGGTGCCAGTGCTTTTGGTTTTTGTTTCATTTCTTTCTCTAAGAAGGAATCTGTCATTATTAGTTTGCATGCTTCTTTGCATTTATGCAGGTGATAAAATAAATGAGCAAACAAACAAACAAAAATATCCAACCCTTGAACTAAGATTAATTACAGCTGGTAAGGAAAAGTAGTCCCTGAAATTAAGGCAGAAGGAACCTAAAAGTGTTAGAGTGAGGGGCCTTTGGTAGCCTCAGCTCCAGATAGCCTTCAGCCCAGATTGGATGAACATGACATATTGATCATTACAGAATGTGTAATTGGTGACCACAAGCACAGTGTGGCTTTAATGGCCTTCTCTGAATAGTTGCCCTTATTTATTTTAAGAAAGCTGCAGCTGTTTCCTAACTACATGCTGCCCTCTAGTGGCCATGATTCTGACTTCAAAAGATGAAGTGGAAAAGAAATGCAGAGATAATGATGGAAGGGGTTCATCTTCTTCCTCTTCCTCTTCCTCCTCCTCTTCTTCCTCCTCTTCTTCTTTCTTCTTCTTCTCCTCCTTTCCCTCTCTCTCCCTCTGTGTGAAAGATTTCTGAGTTCTCTTGACACAGAAGCGTGATGCCTTCGCACTTGACCACTGACAATTTGAATGACAGCCATGGTAAGATCATGGGCGGCTGGAAAGGTGCCTCATGAGTCACACCTGATTTGCATCCCACCCCAGCACTCTGGAATCCAGCTCTCTGTCTCAGCTCTGTTGCCCTCCTTAGAAGAACAGCATTCATCTCTTGCTGGCTCTGCAAGCCCCATTACCTCCTGTGAAAAAGGAGCAAAGCATGAGCCCAAGTCCTGGTGGTGGTGATCTTTGAAGTCCTCAGGAGGCCCTGGCGCCTGTGAATAAGACTGAACAAGCAAATAATACATCGGGAAAATAAGCTACAAAAGCAAAACCTCCTTTCCTGTCTGAAAGAGATTGATGCCTGGTTACTGTCACCTTAGGGAGACCAATCAGAACCTCATTCTGCTCTGTAAATGAAGGACTTCCCTCTAAATGAGCACCCTAAAACTCTGTCCCAGCTGGAGGGTTCTCTGATAGAGTGAAGGAAATATTTTCAGAGGAACATTTAGCATTTTGTGTCCTGGTTTAGTAGGAAGTTGAGTGGAAGACAAGCAATGCTTGCAGCGCAAGTCAAGCACGCTTAGGCCAGCAGGAGGAAGGTGATCTCTGCTCTCCTCTTCACCTGGACAAAGCAGAGACCTGAGAATGCAAATAAGTAAATAAATAAAGCTTGGATCAGTGAGATTTACAAATTTGTTCCTGAAGAGAGGGGGCGGGACTTGCTTGAGCAAGGAAATAGGGAAACTGAATTCGGTCACTTCTCTCTATTATGTTGCTGTTTGGTTGAAAAATGACGAGGGTGGAGGTGAGAAGTAAATGGATTGGTGATGCTCAAAGCCAGGAAGAGTGAGCTTGCATTGGCTCTGAGGCTCTTCCATGGAAGGCCTGTTAACTTCTAACAAGCACACACACACACACACACACACACACACACACACACACAAATATGCAAAGGAGATCAAAAGGTTTTGACATGTGAACAAAAGCACAGGGGTTTTCCCGACCAGGGTTCTTGAGGGAGATGTGAACTATCATGTCTAAGAAGGTCCACAGCATCTTCCACCTGGTCATGACATCTAGTGACATAGCAGGTGTCCTAGAAGTCCATTCAAAAGGCGAGAATTTCTAATACTTGTACTTGTATTTTATTTTCTTCTAGAGGATTCCATGAAGAAAAAAAAACTCACCTTGCTGTGGGGAGGAGAATGTGTGTGTGCTTCTTGTCCTCCCTTTCCTAACTCCTTTTTCTCCAGATATGATGAGCCTCATTTCAACTGCCCTGGGAGTCCAGCACGTGTTTTCCATAGACTCTGCTTTATCGCACGTCAACCTGCTCACTCAGGGCTGAGCCATCCAGCCTCCCTGGCCTGGAGGCAAGGATGCCCCTCACTGTCATCTTCACTACAGTTAGATCCTTTCACTCGGGGCCTTTCGCTTCCTTCAGATACAACATGAGTCCTCTGGCCCAGCATCTGCCTGAGCAGGCTCCATAATCTAAACTCTCCAGGGTGAGGTCTGAGCCTTCCCTCAGGCTAGCTCAGAAAGGTTTGAGCACTGAGGCCAAGCACACACTTCTCTGTTAGTTTCATCTGAGAGGCTCTTTGTCTGCCTCCTAACATTTGAATTAATGGCTATATGATGGGATCTAACTTTGTTTTCATGGTGTTTACAGACAGCAGCTTGTCATGACCCTATAACTTGAATCTTATTTTATATCTAAAATGTTCACCATCAGGCTCCAGGTGCTAAGAAACAAATAGAACTGTCCTTTAATTTATGATAAGGATTACCAGTAGAAATAATCAGCTCGAGGGAAAGCTGACAGCAACTGAACCTTGAATCTAATATGATTTATTGCAGATAAAAACACTGACCCAAGGTTTACATCTCAAGATCTTGAAAGTCACACAAATTCATAGGATGGAATTAACCATGGTAGAAATAATGGCAAACAAAATGAAATCAGACAGAAATCCACACAATAAAAGGTGACCACACTTTCTCAGCAGGTTCGTCCTCTCCTATTGTAATTCAGTAACATGCAACTTCACTGCTAAAAGATGGCGGGAGAAGCTAGATGTTGCCAAACATTTCTAGTTTGCAAAAGCTGGAGAAAGGACTACTACATGGGAAAGAAGTGGGCACCACTAAAACTAGGAAGGAAAAATTTAAGAACAGAGGAGATTTGAGTTGGCACTTTAGAAGTGAAGAAGGAGTTAACCTGTCAAAATGAAATTTGCTGTGCATAATTAGTGCTTTCTCAAAGAAAAATTGCCAGGCAAGTTTACACATGTTAGTTCATGTAAGCCAGAAGTCAAAATGCCCTTGGGGCCAAAATGGCAGCATTCAGTGTGCACCCCTACAAATGGCAGGGCTCAGAATAGGCACACCCTCGTGCCTCTCAAGAGCATGTTTATATAACACTGCAGAAGCAGAGGGTGCAACTGGCAATGGGTCCTGCAGGAAATAGCAGGGACAGTGTGCAGTACATCCTCTTCCATCACAGCAGAGAGCTGAAGCCAGTCTTGTAAGAGTCAGCTGGTGTCATAGCAACTGTGGTACCCACTTTGGACCGAAGATGATGATTATAAACCAAGACAGTGGCCTCAAGTCATTCCTTACTGACTAGTTTGGAAAGGAAGTGTCATTTTTTTTCCTTCTCTACTGTTCCCTGGATCAAGAGGAAAGTCCATTTGATCTCAAAGCTGAGTCTCAGAGGTAAATGGAAGGCAAATATGGCTGGTGTGGAGGAAGGACTTACACCTTTCTTCTAGAAAAGCTGCACCTGAGGACCCATCCTTTAGTCTTTTAGAATCTCTCCATGGTTCACTTTTGTCTTGCCACTGAATGCCTTATGTTAAACCTTGTATGCCTGTAAGCCCTGCTAGCGCCACCGCCACCGTGGATCCACAGGGGAGCCAGTAGCATATGGCATGGCTGACCCCAGGCTATTGAGACAGCACTTTGCTGAGACCATAAAATGCAGGTGTTTCTTCCTTCCCAGGTACTTCACCCATGACTCCTGTGCAACTGAAGTCTGGCCACATGCTTTTTGGAGAATGTTCCTTTTGGGTACATGTTGTTTACAGGTCTGAAAGCCAAATACAATGTTAGAAGAAGGCTTCACCCTCCTCTCTCGAGCCAGATGCTGAGATTGCTGTATTTTTGAGGGAAAGGAATTCAGAATGAGAACACCATCAGTATTGAACGCCAGAGACCACCGCCCTGCCACCCTGTCTCTTCTTTAAGGTGGACATTTAAGCTGTCTACATTTTTTAAAGATGTTTAAAGTGTAGGAAAATCATTTTATTTTATCTTATTTTATTTGGTTTTTTTCGAGACAGGGTTTCTCTGTGGCTTTGGAGCCTGCGCTTGTAGACCAGGCTGTTCTCGAACTCACAAAGATCCGCCTGCCTCTGCCTCCCGAGTGCTGGGATTAAAGGCGTGTGCCACCACCGCCCGGCATGGAAAGTCATTTTAGAGGTTTAAGGTATAAGTGTACAGGGCTGGAAATTCCGAATTGGGTAGGCTCTATTGAAATTGGTTAAGAATATGCACACTGAAGTGTGTCCAGCAGATTGCACTGACTACCTTGTCTCTGTCACACCCGTTAGGACTGAGTTTTGGAAGTGGGGGCAGAAGGATAAGGACTTGCATAGTATCTCATTGAACCTTGTTCTAGAAACTTCCACACTGGCCCAAAGTGACACTACTCTTACATTTTACTTCTTAGTTACTAGGGTTATCTCCCTCTTCAGATCACTACATCTTTTTCTGCCAAGGCCACAGGGGTCTGCATCTTTCTTTTTAGAGACTAGAGATCTCCGTTCCTACCCATCTTTGTCATCGTTAGTAAGTTCCAACTGGTCACAATCAGATCATGGTCTGTTTGTCATTGTGGAGCCACACTCATGTTCATGGCAAGAGCGTTTAGGGCAATGATCACTCTAAGTACTACTAACAAGGTTAAGACGTAGTTTTTCTATATTCCATATTAGGGCAATGATCACTCTAAGTACTACTAACAAGGTTAAGACGTAGTTTTTCTATTTTACAAATCTGTGGGTCAATCTAAACTCTTCCATCAAACATGAACTCAGACATCCCCATGGTTAGTTAGGCTTTCAACATGTTGACCATGGGAATATGAGATGTGAGATCTGATCTCAGAGCTAGCAAGCTGCAGGGCAGGTAGTGGTCAGCACTCCCGGCTATAAATAGGAACTTTCACACACCCTTTCTGTGGAGAGTTTGGATTCATACAGGGTATCCTGACTTCAAGCCATATCATAGGGGCGTAAGTTATAGGGTGTAAGTTATAGGGATTTCAAGTCCTAACTTAGTACATTGGGTAAACCTCCTTCATCAAGAGTATGGACCCAATGCCCCACCTTCATGAAAGAAACATTTAAAATACCAACTCACCTATTTCATAATGCAAGAGGACCCACGTGATTATCTGTGTCTTCACTTACAAGAGGGGAAAACAGAGAGGGTAAGGGACCAATGCACATGGTCAATAGACATTAAGAACAGACAGTAGGAGTGGGAAGCCATGATGTGATGGTGTGTATGGGGCTTTAGAGGGGTATGTCAGAACCCCCTTTTCCTGGACAGCAAGGATAATACCCCCACCCCCTGCTGCCACTTGCTATGTCTCCAGAATGATCCCTATCACCACAGCCTTACATCCAAGAAAAGAGGCTGATTCCCACCCACTAAGCAGCACCAAGGTCATAGCTTAACCCGCATAATCAGGACATGCATTGCAGAGGGTGGGAACATTGAAAAGATAAAGGACCTCTTTACAACAGATTCTTCCTCCACACACTTTTTTTTTCATAATTATAGCTTTAAGAGCTTATGGTGATGAGAAAGATGGCTTCTTAAGAAAAATTAGGAGTTTCATCTGGCAGGGGAGGATTTGCCAGGGGACAGTGCTCTGTCATTTTTCAGAGCCCCCAAAGAAACCCCTGCACTTACAACTGCACATTGGTCTGATGTATGGCCAGCCCGCCCACTTGCTATGGACAGAGCCTCATGTTTTAATTAAAAACACTCTGCATGCCATTAAATATGTTGTCTACTTTCATTTCGGCAACCATAGAGTTTGAGGAGATACAAATAAGAGAATCCATTGCAGATGTGTCAGAGGCTGTGGCCTACTGAGTCACTACCACCATGTCCCAAATTCCAGCCACAGAGAACCTCCCTAAGAAAATACAAAGTGCAAAAAATGGCCCCGTCCACAGTTTTCACAGCCGCTGGCAGTTGCTGTAGTTGAGGAGGAGGGTTGGAGTGAGAACAGGAACTACCCATACCACCATCTCCCTTAATTTATGAGCAGAACCTATGACCTCACAAATGACTTTCTTGGTAAATAAAAATCTTCTGACCACATGTGAGGGTGTACCAGGCTGGTTCTTTTTCCGTTCTTAATGTCTTTAAAACAAAACTACAAAATCAAATATTTTGGGTAGTCTCATCCCCATTGTGAGCTCAGGTAGGGAATGCACGAGAGGCAAAACTTGCTTAATTTAAGCATCTGTGTATGACTCAGCTTATTTTACTAGCCTCTAGCCTGGGCATGGTTGTCCCCAAACTAGCACCAGCAGCTGGCTTTTATTTGGGTTTGCCAAGCCACCCCTGAGCCTTCCCAGAGCAACCCCAGCCCGCAAGAGTTTAATTTCTCCTTAAGTGTTTAATTCAAGGTGACAGCTCCTAACACATTGGTCCTCTGATCAGCTTAAGTCAGCCAGCTGTCAATGGGGAAGTGTCTGCAGAGCCCAGGGTATTGACTTAGGTTATCTATAGGCCCTGTACCCACAGCTCCCACAGACCAAGGCTGCCAGGACCTTCATAGGCATGGCAAGTTTTGGAGCAATGTGTGAAGAAAGATTCTGGTTCTGCAGGAGCAGAAGAGAAAAGCCCCATGCTAGGGAGTGATGCCAGCTTGTCTTAGAGTTCCAGACAGTGCTTGGGTGTCCTTGGCATAATATGGCGCTGGTATCTCTGTCAGCATCTCTGTTTTCTGTCACCATTCACAATCTGGGTCTGTCTCCAGTCCTGACTGTCTTTTCAGATCAGGTTAGTGCCAGCCCAAAGACCAAGTCAGCTTCCCAGCACACAGCCCCTTTGTTTGAAGTCCGACCTTTTGTCATTAATGCACTCAGTGTCTATTTAAATCTGACAGTGAGTGCAGTATCTGTTTCCCCATCAAGAGATCATTGACAATATTAATAACTCACGACTTTGCCTCATTCTCCAAGTGCTGACACCTAGCCACAGTCTCCTGCGTTCATCAAACAGCCCTCTCGCCAGGATATCTATAAACAGTCTTGCTTCCAGGCCCGAGAAACAGAGCAGGCCTTTAAAAGAACTTTTATCAATGCCAACCAAAGATGTGTGAGTGTGGCTCCGAATGCAGCCTCAGTCCATGTTCCAGGAACACTGTTCCCATCTGCTTGTATTGAGAGTGGAAGTTCGGCGTGGAGAGAGGTGGAGAGCAAAGACTTAGCATCTTGGAATGTCTGGGCAAGTTCACCAGAGGGAGTGCAAGCATGGCAGGCCATGGTGTGCGCACATGCCTGCCTGCCATGCCGTTTGCTCATCAGGAGGTCTGTACTCTTTATGATATTTGGCAGCCTTATCCATTTCTTTTTGTAAAAATCCATTGCTGTTCTGGTACTGTAGAAAGAAATTAACGCTCTTTGAACCATTCCTCCGGATTTGTGAGAGTTGCTTGTATCAGGTAGGTTTAAGGCAGCACCTTGCAGGGTCTGCCATGCATCTGAGGCATACCAAGCTAGGCCATAATGGAGGCAGGATGTGCCCATCCCAGCTCATAGACCACCAGGGTTCTGGCGTTGGCAATGATGTTAGGACAACTCTAGCTCTATATAATACAATAAAGGGAACAGCTCTGTGTTAATAGCTGAAAGAATGCGTCACAAGAAAGATATGAGTGAGGTTTCAAACAATATTTCCAGGCACTAGATAAATACTGAAAACAAGAAACTGGGGACTAGGGGCTTGGAAGGACGGAAAAGTCAAGCCAGGCAGGAAGAGTGACCTGTAATAAAGCTGTGCATAGCAATACAGCAAGGAAAGAACCAGGTCGCAAATGATGTCATCCTGTTCCTCTTCCAACTCTGAGATCACCTAGGACTCCAGTAACTTTCAAGTTTGCCTCTGGCTCTTCAAAGCAGGGAATATCAATACTACCCTTAGAAGTTTCTACAAATTATTTTAACCTGTATTTAAGAATTAAGTTTAGGGAATGGGGAGAAGGATGCCTGGTAAAGTGCTTGCCATGCAAGCATGAAGACCTGAGTTTGATCCCCCGTGCCTAAATAAACAGTGTACAGCTGTGTACATCTGTATTCTCAAAGATGGGCTTAGCAGAAAGAACTTGGGGGTTGCTGGCCAGTCAGTCGAATCCGTGCACTCCAAGTCAATAAGAGACAAAAAAAAAAAAGAAAGGGTAGACAGTAACTGAGGAAGACAACTGATGTCAGCCTGTGGCCTACACATACACATGCACACACACACACATACGTATATATACACACATATACACATACAGAGAAAGAGAACACAAACTTATGAGACACAAAACATGTTCTACAAACATCTGATGAGCTGATCTCAAATCAGTGAAGAGTGGTACGTGCTGACATCACTCTGTGGAGCTGATGAAATACATAATCCTATGCAGAGGTATCAATCATCACAGGCAGGTTTGTGGCTCATGGATTAGGGCTTATAGCTGTTTCCTTGCCTTGCTTTCTGTGTACTTGAGAGAATTAAGTCCCATTTGTATACAGGCAGCTATGTGCAAATAGATTTTAAGTTAGTTCTTCTAAAATTGGAAAGAAAAAAAAGAGGTGGTTAAAAAATGCAATAAATATTTTCTTGGGAAAACCCTTTTTGTTTTTAATAATCTTATAGAGTTTTCACAATGATTGTAGCCAATGTCTTCTGGGTATTTATTCTGTAGTACTGTGAATCAAACCTGAGACTTCACATTCTAGGCATGCCCTGCTCCTCCAAGTTACATTCCTAGCCTTTGATTTATATTTATTTATTTTTTGGAAACAGAGCCTCACTATCAAGCCATGTTAGACTCAAACTTACTTCTGCTCAGTCCACCCAAGTGCTAAGATTACAGGCATGCATCTCCAAGCACAGAACTTCTGTGGGTTTTATAATATGTAAAGAGAAGCTGATTAGAACCCCTGTCCCTCTCTAATGCCATGTTTCACAGTGCTGTAGCCAATATCTTTACGAATGACAGGCAAGTTTTCTAAAGAGTCACAGATTAGTTATGGAGTAGAACTCAAGAGGAAATGCATTTTCACTTGAGAGATGAGCTGGGGATCCCTAAGGTCAGTGGTCCTTGTGACTTGCCGTATAGTCTTCAGTAAGCATGGCCTCTCTTTAAACACCCAGCATGGGCTTGAAGTCCCCAGGGATTTGGAAAATTCTCTCTGGAAGTCAACAGTATTGATTTCCAATAAAGGACTTCAAAATAGTCACACTCTAGGAAGATTACCCTTGAGTTGGATTCATCTGTTTTAAGCTTAATTGTCCATTCTTAGAAACTAGACTAAGGAAATCTGGAGAGGAGAGGGTCAAACTATATTTTGGAAAACTATTTGTCATATTATAAAAGTTCTTAAAACGAGGAAATCATCCAGAAAACTGTTTATTCCTAGTGATATTTCATTTCAAAAGCCACCTCTGAGAATATGAAGGTACAGCCTTTGTCATCCGAGCTTAATCTGTTTCCTATCTGTCATCAGATTAGCGATCATAGCGCATGGCTTTTAATAACAGCTGGATTTCTGAACTATATGAATTATGCCCCCAGGAATGATATGTGTCTCTTTCTGTTCGCAGGTGTCCTGGCGAAAGGTCGCTATTTTTACTTTGGAAGAAACTCAGAGGGTAATAGGTTCATCCGAGATGACCAGCTCTGAAGCTAGATTCGTCATGCCTTAACCTATTTCATGAGAATAAAATGGAAAGGCAAGAAAAACCAGCGTCCACATTGTGTCTCTGTAAGAAGGCTTTCAGTGCCGCGCGCCGACTTTGCCAGGCCTGTCAAGATCATCCAGCTGCCTTAGACTGAATGGTCACAGAGAGATTGACATGATTGCCCTTAAGCAGGCCTCATCCACCAGGGTGACAGACAGCAGTGGCGCAGCACCTGGGCTGACAGCATGAACACCATGATAGATTGCCTGGTCTCTTCACTGCTCACAGGGGGATGGGGCTCACACCTGGGGCCTCCTCAGACATGCTCACTGGCTGCAGTTTAGTGAAAGAGGCACTACTGAGAGCGCCTTCTGAGTCCTCTGGTATCTCCAGGCTTTGGGTTTCTTTTCAGTGGAGTAGTCACTGGTGCAGAAGAAGGGTATCCCCTTTAGCCTGCATATTAGGCATTACATTTAGCCAACTCATACACATTGTTTTTTTATTGTTGGCAATGTACTTCCATTTGGAGCCATCATTCAAAGGATAAAACTTCTCAGCCAAGTCATCTATTTATATGTGGCTTCATGATACAGTTTCTGAATTTCTGTAAATCCCTGACTACTGGAGCAGTTTAGTTCAAAATTCGCTTGTCTTGAACATGTCAGTCACAGAGTAAGCCATATTTCCTGGCACAGGGTTTAGCAACACCAGAGATTTTCCAGCTGTGCCTATGGCTATATTTACCCTCCAGGCTGCACTGTCCCTTTGGATGCTTGTTAAATGCAGGGAAATAATGAGAGGTGGTGCGATGGGTCAGGAGGTTGGAAACCAAATGGAAGGTTGTGGAAATACCCAGCTGACCAGACAGGTTTGAGGGAACACAAAGCTTTAAGGTTTCTTGTTTCTCTGAGAAGCTCTCAGGAGTCAGATCCGTAGTTGATGAGACATTTCCAGTTCTTTCTTTAGCTATGGCTGTTTGCTAGCACTGGGATCACAGGGAAAGCAAGCACAGCCATGGGACAAGCCGCTTTACAAGGCATCTGAAAGGTTTCTTGCCCTTGACACAATGGCGTTTACCCTTCCTTCGTGTGTTCACTTCCTTGAGTCTCCTGGGTAGGACAGTGAAGACTGAAAGAGAATCCCTCCAAGTCATGGATGGTAAGAGGGATGCTAGTGGAGAGTCAGTCACTGAGGACTCAGATGGGCCCTTCTTTCTCAGATCTAATCTGTTTACATAGCCTTTGCCCCACTCAGTCAGCACAGCCTTGGAATAACACATATGCAGGCTGGCAGGAGTCCTGCATAGAGATTACACAACATCCATTCATCAGCTGTTAGGAGCAGCTAACGTTAAAGTCCTCGAGACCATTAATAACTAGAGATTATACAAGCCACTCATAACCAGGGTTGAGTACCTTCTCTGTTTGATCTACACAACAGCACCCAGAGCTAA
This sequence comes from Dicrostonyx torquatus, assembly GCA_028555095.1. Classification (NCBI taxonomy): domain Eukaryota; kingdom Metazoa; phylum Chordata; class Mammalia; order Rodentia; family Cricetidae; genus Dicrostonyx; species Dicrostonyx torquatus. The sequence goes on from JAQHUG010000198.1 coordinate 2,865,696, forward strand.
TGGTTTCCATTAGCGCCATCAGGTCCCACCTTGCCTCTTTGTTTAGTGGCATCAGAACATTTGGTCCATTGCATATTATGGGAAGCAAGGCTCTGAGCAAGGGCAGTGAGACTAGTCTGATGTCACATCCAATCTAACGGCCCATATATCCCTGTCTTCATAAAAGGCTTTAACCCTGCCTCAAACAATAAAAAAGCACTTGCGAACTGACCACAGAATTTTTCCATCTTTATTTTTCTTACTTGTTTACTTTTCTTAATGTCAGAACCATTTGTATCATGCGCAGGAATGTCTCCCTCAATGTGAGCTCTGGAGGCGGAAAAAAAAAAGAAAAAGAAAAAAAATTGGAGTGAATTATTGAGCACAGTGTTTCCATCTTTTGGGTTGTTTGTTTTCTTCCAGAATGGTGTAATAACTTCAATTAAGATTAGCTTTAATTATAGCTTACGTAAAGGCCATCATGGCAGTATATTCATCTAACTGATGGAATTACAGTGAGTTTTGTTTCTCTTAAGTAGGGATGATGATAATGAATTATTGTCAGGTTGTTTACAACCCCATTGTCTGTTGAGCAACATCTGCCCTTCTAGAACTGGCCTGTGGTCTGCACTGGCAGCGGAGAAAGCCTTGAGCCTTGTTTATTTAAAATCTGTGGGAATTTCCTAAACCTTGTTTTTCAGAGTTGGGAATTACAGGGTAATAAATTCGTCTGAAGTCCAGACGTGTCTCCATCTGTCCCTTGACACCTGTTTGTCTTCCTCACTCTGCTGCAAACAGCCTGGTCTTTGGGGACCACTTTTGGACAACCTGTCTTGCCTTCCCAGGCCATTGGTTTGAGTCCAGGGGCTTGGGAGATGCATGGAATTCTGGAGCTGTCTGTTGCTTCTGCAGGTCAGGGATATGATCTTGCTCCTAAATAACATAACTTAGAACACTTTGTTCCTGGAAGGGGAGGTAATGTTTTAGATTGTGGGAAATCCTATTAAAATACTGTTGTAATCCTTTGCTTTTGCCTTTCCCAGCCTCACTCATAAAGGCTCTACTGTTTGCTGCTTTAAATAGAAGCATTTCATAAAAGATCATCACTTGATCAGGCTGTGTATCACATATTCATGTGTTGTGTGCTTTTTCACATATTCATGTGTATTAAGGAATAAAAGAAAACAAATACAGACTGAGTAAAAGGGGTGTGTGTGTGTGTGTGTGTGTGTGTGTGTGTGTCTGTGTGTTTCCAATCAAGCTGTATTGTCAGCACTTCAAGGAAAACCATCTTCTTTGCTCTTTCTAAGAAATAGCCGGGATGTCTTTCTCTTCTTAGTCATCATGAAGAATAAAAACAACCTACATCTACGAGGCTCTTTCTGTCACAACTGTGACATGACTCAGAACTCTCTACTTGCAAGAGCAACCTGCGTCAGAGATGTGTCACTGCCTGATGCCCAGGGAAGATGCTAACGTGCTTGCATCTACTCTCCACCGTTGCCCATCTGCTGCAGTTCATCCTATATGACCTTCACTGCTGTTTATTCCAGTTTTGTTTCCAAGAAGCCATCTTCCCTGAAGAAGGGTGTTACCATTACTTGCCTCTGGTGTCAGTACTATAATCTACCCTGAGTAAAAAAGCAAAAAGAGACCAGAAAAGCATGAAGCATGCTGGTCACTTGTTTATGTGACAGCCAGGTCATTGAATCTTGGCTTAATCCTCTGGTGTTACTTATGTTGTTTCTGCCACTGTGTTGTATTTTACATGTTTCACTGGGTTTTGACTTAGTGTGAGTGCACACACATGTGACTGCGTGCCACTGTTTGTGAGTGGAAGTCAGACAATCTTCTAGACCCAGGCTTTTCCTTCTACCATGCGGGACTTGTGAATGAACTCAGGTGGTCATTCTAGTGGCAGGCATCTATCAATTCCCACTGAGCCACCTTTCCAAAACACTGTCTTTCAACATTTGAAGAAAACCACAACGCAGACACCTCTCCAAAATCATTGTGTCTCTATGAGTTTCTCTGAAATTTCCCAGTCTTGGTGGTGCTCCATTAGGTGATAATAACAGAAATGTAAGTTGGTTGCTCTGTGGTCACCAGTGTGTGAACATTCTTCTGAAGGAAAGCGGGATGTGGCCAGAGATTAAAGCAACTCAGGAAAGAGAGTTATGCTAGGAAAGAGGAGTGATATCTAATATAGAGTATGTATTAGGGTTGGAGAAATGGCTCAGAGGTTAAAAGCACTGACTGCTCTTCCAGAGGTGCTGAGTTCAGTTCCCAGCAACCACATGGTGGCTCACAGCCATCTATAATGAGATCTGGTGCCCTCTTCTGGCCTGCAGGCATACATGGAAGGAATGTTGTATACATAAAAGAGTATGTATTATAGGAAGTTAGTGGGACAGGGTGATATGAATGGCAATAAATAGGATTATGCCAAGGAAGAGCATGAAAATAGCCCAGATGTGGCATCTTAGTGGAGAAGGGTAGGCTCAGAACTGAGAATAATGAGAGAAGAAGAGGAAAGACAAGTTTCTGCCATGGAGGAACATTTCTCTGCAAAATGAAGTCCCGTTTGATATCATTGGTGCCCACTGGCCATACTCAACAAGTTTCCCCACGTGAAACAATAAAGCAATGTGGGGCAGATGTAGTAGGTGCCACACGGACACATGTGCCTATGTGTGATGGCACACAGGGCCGCCGCTGACTGTCTAATGTGGGAGCCCACAGTCTTGGCTCCGTTTCATCTTGAGTGAAGTTCAGAGAGTTCAAACCTGTCCTTGTCCCTCAAGGTCAAATAGTAGTATGTTTGGCCAAAGGTGTGGCTACTGGATGTCTTGCTCCTCAAACACGAGACAGCAGGATGTTTGACTTAGGGCATAGTTACTAGGGCTCCAGTGCCCACTTCTGGCCCCCACTTGTTGTTCACATGTGTTCATATAGGCATACACACATATGCATAAAGGAAATAGATATTTTTAAAAATAGGAATGGGCTTGGATTTCTATGAGGAGAGTTTTCTTTAGACATTACTTTTTCAATTCAAGCACCTGTAATGGGAGAAGCAACGCCCTAGTGCTGGGCTCAAGTGCAACTTCTAGAATAAAGATGATTGAATATACAAGGTTTAGACTTCTCATATCATCATTTAAATAAAAATACTACTTTTGATTCAACTTAAAGCCAGATAAAAATGAGTTTAACATGTGGATAAAGATTTTTATGCTCTTATTTAACTTACGGGGTTTTTTCTTGGACAAAACTGGCACTCTGACTTTCATCACATAGGAAGATTTGTTTTTTAAGATTATGACAATAATAAAAACTTTTTTTCTGAAATGTACTATAATTCAATTAAGAGAAAATAGTGACAACTACAGAGTCTCCTAAAATGTTTCCTTCCTGTCTTGTCAGAAAACAAGTTATCAAATTGATAGAAGAGAGAGGAGAGATACAGGAGAAGAAAAGAGAAGATGTTACAAGATTCCTGTTACTGATGGTTGAAAATAAATTATTTTCTAACTTTTCCCTGGACAATAAAATAAATTTGCTGTCATCACATTGTATATCAATGCACACCCATTACATGGTCAACAAGTTCATGTCTCCTTGCAAGCTTCATTTCCTAGTAACTGATGATCTGTCTTTTAGAACTTGCTTAAACCCTGTGCCGTGTTGTCATGATGTTTCTGTTTTCTTCTTTTTAGACCTTTAAGACTAACTTGAACATGTATAATGACTACAACAGAGCGTTTTTGTTTTCAGCTGAGAGATGGCTTTGCTGCCTCCGATTTCAATACAGAGTATCTATGCTTCTACATCCATTCCCCACATTCCCAGGCCTGAAAGGCAGTCTGTCCCCAGATGGTGCCCTTTCCATGGGACAGTAATGCATCACGCACTGAAGTTACTCTAATACAACAAATGGAGAAAACCTTTGGTTGGAAAAAGTCTCACCCTTCTGCTCTTTAAGGAGTGCATTTGTTACACTCAGTAAGAAAGCGTCACTTTCTAAGATACCATGCCAGAGTGTGAAAGTATCTATTAAATGTCTCAGGCACAACCCGGAAGTCTAAGCATGGATGATGATGGTGACTACAAAAGTGACTATCACCAGCAAAGAGTCCCTGGAGATATGGCAAACTAGGTTCAACCACTGCATAGAAACTTACATTTAACCGTATAAAACAGAATTTCAACCCAATTTGGGAGCAAGGCTTATCATTTGCCCTAGTTTTGTCTATGGACCCTTTTAGTGAGCAGTGTTATTGACCCCATCCTCTAGTTTGGCCACATATATTTGCATGCTATAGGGAGTTTCTACTGTCATTATTTTGTATCTCTAACATTCAGTTAAGCACCACATCTATAAGATTTATTAAAATATAGTGACTAAGAAAAGCTGATAGACAATATATGTACTTCTATGACATACTAGAAGTAGCTTTAATATTATATTATATACTGCTGTCATTTGTATAGAAAACTAAAAATGAAAATTAGATCTGAGCAGTTACAAACCAACCCTTGAATTTATTTCTGACTCACTCTCATCATTGGTGACTGGTTCCTAGAAAACACTTAAAAACTAATTCTGTCTTCTAGATTATACTTTCTGGCTTTAAAATAGCTTTAAAAACTATGATTATCTGCTTTTGTAAAGTTGTACATTCATGTGTTCACTTCACAAGTATTTATTGGTCCATTATGAGGAAACATTTGCTGTCATGAGAATTTCTAATGCCGAGTCTCATCAGATAACTCCCCCCAACATTTGTGTGTGTCACATCGAGAGGGGAAAACTGAAGAACCCCTCCCTCATGTAGCTCCTGAAGTCAAAAGAGTTCTTTGATTCTTCCATTACATGAAAAACCAAAGCTATTTATCAGAATAAAAAACATATGTTTGTTGTTCTCAACTAGAACCAATAGATTCAGTCTACCAAATAGATACTTTAAGACTTATCTTCAGGTACCAAATAGATACTTTAAGACTTATTTTCAGGAGAAAGCCATTTGCTATTAAAAAGTGAAAAGAATGGTAGACTGTGCAAATCTTAACACAGAACACACACACACAAAGTTAAATAAAAAGATATTGGTGAAATGCTCAACACAAGAATTCAAAAGAATTGAGAGGACTATGATTCAATGGAACTAGTAACAAATCAAGACATAAACAAGAAATTCAACAAGTTTGGAAAACTTCAAACACAACCCTTAGAAATAAACTAAGATAAAAATGTATATAGTTGAAAACCTCAATAGTGGACTAGATCAAGCAGAAACTTTTATGTGAAACATCCCAATAAATAAAAACAATGACAAAATAAGAAAAGCCTCTGAGATGTGTGGGCGCATCATTAAACTACAAATACTAAACTTTCATGAGCACTATAATGGAAAGGAAAGGGAAGATCATAGAAAACATACTCAGTGAAATAATACCTGAAAAACTTCCTCTAACTTGGGACAAATAGACTGGGAACAGAACACTGAATTAACACAAATAAAAAAGATCTTCTGAGGGACACGTTATAGTCAAAATTTCTAAAGTCATAAAAAAAGAAGACAGTAAAAACCTTAGTGAAAAAAGGTGCTCAGTCACATTACAGTAATCTCCACTAGACTAACAATAGTTTTCTCAGTAGAGAGTTTGCTAGTCATAATGAAATGATTTGACTTAATCCAAAGAGGAACAAGCAAAACTGCAGGAATTTCCCACAACTACTTCAGCTTATAAAAGACTCTTAAAAGCTCTACATCCAGAAACAAAGGTAAGCTAGAGCCCTGAAAACTTGCAGGAAGACATACAGAGATAAATGAAGAAAACACAATTTTAGGAATAAGATTTTAAATATCAATACAGCCTTGACTGTAAATGGACTAAATTTCCCAATTAAAATTGCAGACTTTTTTTAAGACTGATTAAAAGACACAATCAAATAGTAAACTGTCTACAAGAAATTCACTTCAGGGATCCTGAAAGAAAAAGAGTAGAAAAATGTATTCAGTAAGAAACAATATGAGCAGGGAGGCCTACACTTACACCAGACAAAATATGCATTACAACAAATGCAAAAGGGGAGGTAGAAATCATTTTATGATGAATTATAAATATATGTAATTATAAATACATAGTCACCCATGGCTACAGGCCCTAAAACAAATATTGTTCTGTTTAAGTGTATATATAAGTTCCATATGGATTCCAATATCCTAGGTCAGATCATCCAGACAAAAATTCAAGAAGAGAGAAAATTCAGAGTAAAACAGTATACACTATCAAATGAACAAAACAGACATATGCAGAACATTGCATCCAATACCTGAAGACACAGATATTTCTATCAGCAAATGGAATGATTCTGAAGAGCAGACTTCATACTAAACAACAAGACAGATCTCAACAAAGTACAAAATCAAAACCACATAATGCATCTTTTCTCTTCACAATGGAATAAAACTAGAAATTAACAACCAAGAAAAATTTAGGACTTATGCAAATTCATAGAGACATGCCACTGAATAAACACTGGGCTATGGAGGAACTCAGAGGAAAAATTAACCATTTCACAAAGCAAATGAAAATGGAGATAAAACATGTCAAAGCTTATAGGACACAGCAGCAGAAATACTAAGTGGGAAGTTTATAGCAATAAGCACAAAAATCAAAAAAGAAAGGTTTCAAGTATGCAACATAATAATGTATCTCCAAGATTTGCAAAAGAAATTAAAAGCCAAGTCCAAACTTAGCAGAAGAAATAGCAAAGATCAAAACAATAATGAATGAAATAGATACAAAAACCAAAACAAGACCAATGAAGCAGAGAATGGTTTTATAGAAAAGATAAACAAAATTAGCTAAACTTTGCCTGATCTAACCAGAAACAAAACCAACAATAACCTTACAATACTCTTGAAGTTGAGGATACAGACACGTGCCTCACAACTTATGCACAGGATTCTAGGTTTGATCCATCACCAACTACTACAAAATAAACAAAATAGAATGTCCAAGTAAAATCAGACGTGAGAAAAGGAGACACTGTAGCTATAGTATGTACTGTGCCTTATAAATACAAAGTATTATTAGAGATTAATATAAGTTATTCTACAGCAACAAATTGGAAAAGCCAGTGGGGAATGGAAAGTATCTGGACATACATAATCTACCGAAGTTTAATTGATGAAACAAAAAAATTGTAAACACATTATAAGAAGATTGTATCAATAATAAATAGGCTACAAAGAAAATTGCTGTGTTAAATCAGTTCACTGATTATTTTGACAAAATATTTAATGAAGAAATAGCCTAAATCCCCAAATTAATCCAAAACATTGAAAAAGAAGATATACCTCCAAACTCATCCTATGGGATAATCATTTCTCTTATAGCAAAACAAGACAAGGGCACAAAACCAAACACCAAAAAAAAAAAATAGATCCATAACCCCAATGAACACAGACACAAAACTTTAAAAATGAAATACCAATAAATTTAACCCAACAGTACATCAAAGAGTTTAACTGTGGTAATCAAGTGGGATTTATTCTAGGAATGCCAGGATAGGTCAATATAATCACGTCACTAGACATAGCTTACATACATGCACCCACATATCAGTATATTGTGAAAGCTAAATATCACATGTTTATGCCATTAGATGCAGAGAAAACATTTCAAAATGTTAGCATTCCTTCATGACAAAAAGCTGAATGATATGTAGAAGATCTATGTTGTACATATATCCACAAAGTCTACTGTGGCAAATCCCATCTTGGCATCATACCAAATGGGACAAACTGAATGTGAGGATGTCTGATCTCCCTGCTCCTGTTTGGTGATGAAAATTTCAGCCAGAGCAGTTAGGAAGTAGACACGTGGAGGGGAAACCATAAACAGGAGAAATGTAAATCCATTCCTGTAGACGTTATGATTTTATTCATAGAAAAGGTTCTTCAATACTATCCCATCAAATGACATGAGGACTGATAACAAATGTCTCTCTCCCTCTCTCTCTCACTCACTCACACACAGAGACAGACAGAAAGACAGACACACACACAGAGATGAGGCAGAAAATACCAACAAATTAAGTAAAGTAGCAAGATACCCAAGTATTGTACAAAAGTCAATAACATCTTAGCTCATTGATAATGAATGAGGCTGCTGACAAAACCTATAAAAGCAGGTCAGAAAACTTACACCCAAGTACCCTGAGAATAAATTTAATAAAGGAAAGATATTTATATTGAAAACAATAAAACACTGTTGAAAAAACTTGAGCATGACTTAACGAAATGGAAAACAACTTCCCATGATTATAGATTAATTATGTTAAAATGCCCATACTACATCAATAGTTTACATATCCAATATAATCCCCATTCAAACACCAATACTACTTCACAGAACTATACAAAAGAAAAAATCCTAAAATGCATCAGAAGCAATGATGATCCCAAATAACCAAAGTAATTTTCAACAAAAAGAGCAAAGCTGAAGTGGTTTTCCAGACATAGTATAGAGCTATAGTTTAATAAAAGAAAAAAAAACAGCATAGTAATTGCATAGAACCAGACACATAATAATGAGTCATACTAGAGACTCCAAAATTAAGTTCATATATCTGCAGTCAACTGATTCTTCACAGAGGAATCAAAATCAAACATGGGAGAAAGGATGGCCTCTTCAATAAATGGTGTTGTAATAATGAATGAATATATGCAAAAGACTGAAACTAGATTCACATCTCCCACCCTAAACTAAGATTAACTTAAAACAAATGAGAGACTTAAATGTAAGACCTATAACTATGGGATATGTAGTAGAAATAAACAGAAAACAGAAGAAAAATACTCCAGGAATAGGAGAAGCAAAGACAAAAACAAAACAAAAACCCTGTAACCATGACTCCAAAATCACAGATAATTAGAGCAAATGCAGACAAGATTAATCAAACTAAGAACTGTGTATAGTCAAAGAAAAAGATTGTCCTGGTTAGTTTCATGTCTACTTGACCCATCCTAGGGACATCTTGGGAAAGGGGCTCCTGGTTGCATTGGCTTCGGAGGTTGGGTGTGAGAGACTATCAGTTTCCAATGATGCCGAAGGTGGTCTAGCCCAATCTGTGGCCATCACTAGGCAGGTCGACCTGGGCTGTAAAATGAAGCTACGTAAGCTGGCGTCAGTCAGCGACATTCCTCTTTCTGCTTTAGTTCCAGTTTAAGTTTCTGCCCAGACTTCCTTCAATGGTGACCTGGAAGTATAAGTTGAACAAATCAAGCCCTTTCGTCCCCTGAGTTGCATTGGGTCAACTAAGCTGACCGACATGAATGATCTGCTCTCCCTTTGCAGAGACATAAAAAGGAGGTGGGTGAACTACAGAATCATAGCTGCATAGCAATGATTCGTGTAACATTGGTCACCGCAGACGAGGGGTGGCGTCATGCTCGGTGGTGGCTAAGAAAGGTGGTATATGTACACAGGGGATTATTGTTCAGCAAGCTGAAAAAGGAAATCGTATTTTTATGAAAATGGACAGAATTGGAGGTAATTACATTAAGTAAAATAAGCCAGATTTAAAAAATGTTCTCTGTCATATGTGGAAGCTAGCAAAAGTTGATCCAAATAGAGTGATTATCTGAAGCTGAAGTGGAGACTGAGGGGGTGTGTTGAGGGAGACTGGACAATGAGACCACAGCCTAGTTAGAAGTAGCAGATCTGGGTGTTCCTCAGCACTATGGGGGTAACTACACTTCACAACAACCTGTTAAATATTTTGTAATGATCTAGAAAAGATAACTTCAATGAATCCCAATCTAATAAAATAGATGAAAATGCTGTTTCCCTGCCATCTGTAGTCACAGCATACAAGTGTTGAAGTATCATGTACCCCATAAGTATGTGTGATTGAGAAGACAAATGCACTGTTCTGTTTTATAGGACTCTATTAGACTATATTTACAAACACCAAACAACAAGAGTCCCTTTAATCAAAGGAATCTTTGGTAGAAAATTTGCCATGTTTCTTCACCCTGGATCAAGTAAACATAATTCATCTGCTTCAGAACAAGAAAAAAGTGTGAGCCAATAAACTAGATCAGAACTGAGACCGAACAGGAAAATGAATGGCAAGAAGAAGGAATAGAGGCTATGTATCTGGACATTGGGTGAAGAGGTGCTCTGGATGGATGTCAGGTGCAGTAGAGGCTTCATGAGGGCTATGTACCCAGTTATTTCCCAAACAGTCTGCCTGGACTGGCTCACAGCACACCTAACAGACTAGAAATTATATGTCTGCTGAAATAGGAGTTCTTCTCCTTGATCCAATGAAACACAGAATCAAAAGCACTATTGTGATTTTAAATATATTTAAGGAGAAATTAAAAGCAAAGCAATACAATTTACAAATTGCTCTTTTCAGAAATTATCCTGGGTATCTTCGTCAAGAGACAGAGCTCTTCCCCAGTGCAAGAGCTCTATGAGACTAGGAGAAGCAGCCCTCACTTTGTAAAACCACACAGTTTTCTGATGATGGAGATGTGGCTTAAAATAGTTTTGAAACTTCTCTTTGGGAACTAACCGTAAAAAGTGTAAAATAAATTTATAAACAAATGCCCATGAAGGTGGGGGAACAGCTGCATCATTAAAGTGCTTGCCCAAGAAATATGAAGAGCTGAGTTCAGCTCCCAGAACCCAGGTAAAAAAGATGGACACCACAATGTTTTCTTGTAATATCAGCACTGGGAGGGAGCAATAAACATCTGGGGGGCTTTGTCCAGCCAGCCTGGCCTGATTAGTGAGCTCCAGGTCCCACTGAGAGACCCTGCTTCAAAGCACATAGTGAGCGACACTTAAGAAAAGCCACCAAAGGTTGACCTCTGGATTCCACACACAGGCACACATGAACTTCTTCACCACATATGTATATGTACATACACACACATACACAAAAATATTTTTACATATTTTAAAACTTTAACAAATCTTTTGTAAAATGGTGCTCCCTATGAAGAAAGGAAGAAAATGGCATAATTAGCCTCACCTCCTGATTTATCTCCTTGAATACATTGCCAAGATAAATAACCCCATATATTCTTTATGTAAATCTAAGATATCTTTAGGTTATAGAAATATTTTCCAATGTCTAAAGACTTTACAGGGACACTTAAGCGTAGTGTAATGAAAGAATGGGCATCCTGGAAACCTCACATCCTGCCTTCTCCATTCCATCAAGGGCAACAGAAACCTCACATTCTGCCCTCTCCATTCCATCAAGGGCAGCCATTAGTTATGCTAGATAGTTAGAAAAGCCCCATTTGGCCAGGCGGTGGTGGCGCACGCCTTTAATCCCAGCACTCGGGAGGCAGAGGCAGGCGGATCTCTGTGAGCTCGAGACCAGCCTGGTCTACAAGAGCTAGTTCCAGGACAGGCTCCAAAGCTACAGAGAAACCCTGCCTCGAAAAACCAAAAAATGAAAAAAAGAAAAAAAAAAGAAAAGAAAATCCCCATTTGCCATGTTTTCACTCATGGTTTTCTTTTACTTTATACATTAATAATTAGAAAATAATTAACTCAAAAAAATTCACCTGCCTCTGCCTCCTAAATACTGCCATTGAAGGCACTTGGCACCACATCCCGGCCCTTGTGTTGGCATTCTTTACCTTGCTGATGGAGAGTGTTGGTGCTTACATCCAGGTTCAGTGTCTAAGGAAATATGTAAACGTGTGACAGAGCAGAGAACCTACCTGACACCCTTTTTGGCCTCTACACACACACACACACACACACACACACACACACACACACACACTTACTCTTTAGAGGACCACGAGACTAGGATTCTAAATTTTCTTCCTCTACCTCCATGCAAGAATGGAGGCAGTTTTCATGAAGTTTGAAAATCAACTGGAATGATGTGTAGCCCAAGTTGGTGCTTATGTTGAATTTTAATGAGAAACACATTAATATTTTAAAATACAGTTAAATTTTCAAATATTGTTAATCTACATTAGTAGCACTTAAACTTGTGAAACTAGTAAAGCTTAAAATTACACAGACCCTTGGGACCCACTGAATTATCTGGATCCTAAATCTTGACTTTAATATGCAAGGAAGCATCTTCTATGGGTCTCCGGTTTACCTCTTAGCTTTATTTATTGTCTTTTTGGAGCATATTTATAATTTTTATAGGACCAAATTTCTTAAATTTTGTGATATATGAATTAGTGTGGTTCAGGGACAGTAATATATCTTACGACTTTCAGTACCTCAAACTCACAGGAATTCCGTATTTGTTTAGAAGCGCTGTAAAATTTTGTCTTGCATATGCAGATGTTTGCCCCCGCTGGAATTCACTGCACGGTGGTGTTAGGCATTGGGTGAGAGTTGTTGTGTCCTCCTTTGTCTTTTCTCAGCTCCGCACTGCCCTGCTCCCATTGCAGCTGGTGTATGCCTGTGGACTCCTTTCTGGGCTCTCTGTTCTATTCACTTAACAGTACCCTATTCTATTTGATATGACTGTATATGGTGCGATCTTTTTTAACTCTCTCCTTTTCTTTCTTTCTGCCATCAACTGCTTTGATACAGTACAGCCAAAAATGTTCTCATATTTACACAAATTCTACGTCGTATACTATTACAACCAAGAACAAGGAAGAATTGGCCTGAAATTGAGAGAAGACAATGTTTGGAAAGGAAAATGGATAAAGAAACTGTATTATTTTAACACAGAGATACTATTCTGGAAAAAAGGAAGAAAAGGGGAGGAAGAGGAAAAGGAAGGAAGTAATGTGTGTAAATTCAGTAGAAAAAAAAAAGAAAACTGAACAAATTGTTATTTTGACAACATTAATGGAAAGAAATTTCCCAAAGACCGAAAGGTAAACACTATGGATCTGGTGCGGGTGTGAGGCAGCCTCACAGGAGTGAACCCTGAATAACGGCAGCGAAGACTTTCAAATTTCAATGGAAATGATTTGCAACTTTAAATTCTACACTTGGTTAAAATACAAGACAAATGTAGATAAAAATCCGGATATTTTACATCAGAAAGAGGACCGTGTACTTCAAAGTCATATTTTCTTTATCTTGTTCAGGGACAACAAGAAGAAAACCCCACAATTTTAGTAAGGTATTTTATAGCTAGCTAAAAATAGATTTCTGGGCTCTGCTTCAGGCTTCTGGTCATTGATTTGCAATGATTAGACTATGACTGGGTTCCAAGGATCTCTCTGTAAAACAGGAGACATTGCCTCCCTATTTGGCCTTTTGATTTCTTGGAATGAAGAAATGATAGCTGTCCTCTCGCACAGGCAGAGAAAAGAGGGGCTGAGAAACATGGCCATACAACAAAGAGCTGACGGATAATGTCTGCACAGACGATGTCCAAATTTCTTTGTGTACATAAAGTTTCGTTACATTTATTTCTGATTATTTTCATTTGTGTGTGAAACTAATCAAAAATGACAGGGAAAGCTACTTAAAACACAAAGTTGAACTTGACTGGTCACTGATCATGTGACCCTTATTTTGACAGTAATCGACAGTATTGAGGAGGCAGACAGCAAAGGCAAGATCAGGAAGACAGGCATGCAAAAATCTTGAAGTTAATTTAAAAAAAAAAGTCTTAGGAGTAAAATATAGACAACTAGAAATTCCTGGGAAAACATAAAGCATTTTTAAATGGAGTTGCTTCTTTCTCTAGCCAACAGAAGAAGCTCAGCTAAGATGACTGAATACTAAGAATCACAAGCAAGGAAATAATTCAAGAAACAATTACCATTTACTTCCACTAGGAACCTTATTCAGATGATAACAATCATCAAAAAAAAAGTTGATTTAGGATTAGTTGAGTGTTGGCCGCTTTCCCCAAAGTTGCTGGACATCCTTTGCAGACACACCTACCTCAGACAGGAAAATCACTGTGTGACACGGATAGTTTCACGCACATTGTACTAACACTCAGCTTCTTCAGTAACGTACACTTGAAAATTCCTCGGTCATCCTAATAAGCCTTTATTTAACTTGCTGGCCCTGATTATAGATTTCCCTTTATACTACAGCTCACAAATTACATAACCAGTGTTTTTCCACTTCTGCTTTCACAGGCCTACCTAGTCCACTGTTAGGCACATCACAAGGTCTCGTGCGGATAAATAACAAAGAATTTTGTCTGGCGAGTGGGAGAACTTGTCTTTTGGTTCCTTTTGTTTTTCTATGTTCTTGAGAAAGGAAACTGAAGAAATTCAAGAAAGGAGACTGAAGAATGAGTGATTGGAAAGGAAGGAGACCCCTGTGTGCTGTCAACAGATGCTCCACCAGAGGCCTAGGCAGCAGTGAGCACAGCCACAGAGGGCGTCTGATAATATTGTGGCCGCTGTTTTCACAGATCACCTTGCATTCTCAGGTCATGAGGTGGGAGCTGCCAGCCGTCCTGGTATGAAACCACCACACTGGCCTCCGGGACTCTGTTAAGTGAGGGACCTTGTGATGGACTAGCCCAGGGTAACTGTGTCAACCTACAACTGCCATGCTGCTGTCTTGCTGCCAAAAGGACTCAGATTTCAAGTGAGTGGTTTCACAAGCCTGGGAGGAATGAATATTCATACAGACAAGTTGCACTGTGGACATGTTCACACAGGATCGCCATCAGCCAGGGCCCAGGCGAAGCAGAGCTGTGACTTCCGAGAACTTCAGAGCCGCTGAATCCAGAACTCCAGGCAGAAAGACATACAGGTGCACAGATACAGGAGGTCTGTCCGCCTGGACCAGTGTCCACATCTTCCCCCTTCACAGAGGCCTTTATCAGACGTGGAGGGCATATGGTGGAGAGACACGAGGTCCCCTCTTCCCGGGTGACTCTAGGTTGCATAATGTTCACAATTAATCAGTATAGAACACTATAAAGTTGTATGATTTATACTTATCAGTTAAATTTTTAAAGAGATATATACCTTTAAAACTTTAAAAGATATATATCTTAAATTTTATATCTGATATTTATAATTTGTATCTAAACAAGTAATCTATCTTTTAAATTTTTACATCTAATATATTTATTACAAAGTATCGAATCTGGGTCCTTCCCTGATGCTTTGTCCTATTTGAGTCTTATTTAAAATGTGAGTTCTATGGGTACAATGTCCTGATAACGAAAATTACAACCTGGAATGAGAGCAGTGTATTCCAATCAGATCTAGTTGTCAAGAATCTCACCCCCCTTCACTATTTTGACCTTTTCCTGACACACTGAACAAGTAAACACCTACTTTCGCATGGGTGCTTCCGGGATATGGAAACATGGCCACTAAGCTGGTTACTTTTGGGTAATTCGACATATATCTAGACACAGACGAGAAGAGGGAACCTAACCTGAAAGACTGCCTTCTTTAGTTCGGCCTGTTTTGTGTCTTTGTTTTTTATTTTTTGGTTAGTACCTGATGATGGAGGTTCCAGCCCACTGTGGGCAGTGCTCAGCCCTGGGCAGGTGGGTCTAGGCTGCATCAGAAAGGTAAAGCCAGCCAGTAAGCAGCGCTCCTCCATGGTCTCTGCCTTGGCTTCCCTTGATGTACAGGCTTGGAACTTGTACATCATAGTAACCCTTTCCTCCCCAAGGTGCTTTTAGTCAGGATATTTTATTGCAAAACTCTGACAGCCTCATACACCTCTCCAGGAGCTCCGGGGCTCACAACCTGTACTTCCTGCACTCTCTGCCAGATTTGTGCACACTGCTGCTAAGGGAGGCAGGCTCACAGCATGGACTCAGGAACGATCCCAGCAGGGTGGACTGGGCCAAGGCTGTAGTTGCCCTGCCCACAATAGCCATGCTTAAAGTTCTCATTGGCATCCATAGTCAGAACCTGAGGTTATCATCAGGCTCTGTCTTGTCAGGTTTGTAGCTGCACTCACTCGCTGAGGATCTGAGAAGGTAGACTTTCAGAAGTGAATGCTCAACTTGACAATTCTAAATTTCACTTTTCAGAGTTGCCTAAGCGCCTATCTCTAACACAGTGCATTATTTCCTACTGGGATCCTGGGTCTATGATTCAAGGGTCAATGCACGGTTCCTAACTAATGCCTTCCCAGTCTTACCTGTGATTCCCTTCTAATCACTTCCCACGGTTCTGCTCATGATGCCAATCTCCTACTGAAGGATTTATCAGCAAGAATCTCCTATTAAGATTTTAAATAATGCTTCCCACCAGGAGTCAAAAAACAATTTAAAAGAATATAGGATTCAAACACAGACACAAATAGCTGCTTTATGGTTGATAAATGAAACTTAAGTACAGGGGATAGCCTTGGTTACTCCTGTATAGCCTGTTGGCCAGGGCACAGTGACAGTACTCTGCCTCTGCTAGCTGCCCTACCTCCTGCAATCACAATACAATGTGACATAAATGCCCTGCAGAGGGAGGGCAGGGGGGTAGTATCAAGAGGTCTAAGAGGCCAGAACTGGTCAAACTAAAGCCAGAGTTCATTCCTAAGGCAGACACATGCCTTGCTCCTAATGAGCAGAGGGTCCAGCCTGAAGTTACTGTCACCATTTACAGGAGACAGAACAGAGAGCATATTTGGCCCCACTCTTTGTGCCTTGCATACCAACGCAGGCATTGACTCTGTTACCCTTGTCCATCTAGGAAGGAGGAGGGCTGCTGAGGTGAGTTGACCTTCCACAATCAAGTCCCTTTGACGTGCACTTTCTCCATGACATAGTGAGGTGTTGTCCATGTAGATGATGACCTAGACTTCTGACTGGGGACTGTTCACATTCTTCTCTAGTACACCAGTCGTCCCCCCTTTTTCTGGAATCTCTTATTCTGGGAGACACAGCAGAGTTATGATGCCAGACACCAAGATACAGAAGATTTGTCTGCTCTGTGGCTTTGTCCCCAAGCCACCCTCACCCACTGGAGTCATGTCTTTGAAGTGGTGCCATCCTGGGGTGTGAATCAAGAAAACCAGGCAGACCACAGGGGTGCTGCTGAGGCTGTTTGCTTCGATCCCCGGCTTGTAGAGCCTTGGGAGGTGCATACTCACATTCCATTTCCACTTAATTTTAATTTTAAGATAAGAGACTGGAAGTTCTGTATATATAGATCTTAGTTCTACTCCCAGTACCAAAACAAACAAACAAACCAAAATCAACAACAGCATCTAAAAAGAAAACTATGGTGAGGCCTGCAGACTCTTGCCTACAAATTTTGTAATAATCACAAGAATCTTATTATCTTTACTTCTCTGGGAGCACCTATCTCTCTCAACGTAAATAAGTTACTTGGGAGCTTTCCCAGTCTTCCATTCCAACCTAGACCCATGAAAGTACAGCAAACATCTCAAACAATCTCTGCGCTAAGCTTTGTGTCCCCACCTGCTCACTGTCTGAGGCACTGACTTGTTTTTCATGTATGGTCCAAGATGAAAGTCTGAGTCATGTGATTTATTCACAACCTGGAAATGCCTTGGCATAC
The DNA here is from genome assembly GCA_028555095.1 of Dicrostonyx torquatus. Taxonomy (NCBI): domain Eukaryota; kingdom Metazoa; phylum Chordata; class Mammalia; order Rodentia; family Cricetidae; genus Dicrostonyx; species Dicrostonyx torquatus. The sequence goes on from JAQHUG010000198.1 coordinate 2,883,164, forward strand.
ACAGAGAATTGAGTCCAGAAGCCCTGGATAGTCAAAATATGACCTCAATAAAATGAAGAAGTGATGGTCTATAAGGTATATAACCTACATCCTCTCAGATAACACCTACCACTGCTGAGTAATTCATTGCTTAGAAAATGAAATGAAAAAAGTCAATGTGTGTTTCAGACACAGAAAATGGTTTATATTTTTGATCTGAGGTTTGCTGCAGCAATGGCCACCTATCAACGGTATGTGAATAGGTGACTACAGAAGGCACACATCTACTAATTATCCAACCCCTCACCAATTTTTTACTAGAAAGGTAACTATTATTAGCAAAGTAATTTTTGTAACTATGATCTCATTTGAGCCTCAAAATAATCTCATTAATAATCCCACTTATGGTTGTAGTCTTTGATTTTGTATTCAGGTAGAGAGAGAGAGACAATGAAGGAGAGTCATTTGTGCATAATTTAGATGAGAGGTGGGGGCAGGGCGGGCTCACCCATGTGATGATGCAGCCAGCTCTTAGGAATCCAGCTGCTCTACTTTCCCTGGGTATTTCAGCACCCACTAGAATTCTGGTGCAGCTGGCAAGACTTTGACACACAGAAAGGAAGATAAACCAGCCCTGGCTGAATGCCCTCCTTCTTGTCCTGAGTGAATGGGAAGAACTATACATTGGGGAATACATGTGATGTGCATATCTATATGCAATGCAATAATAAATAGTATGAATGCCTTCCTTAGACCATTAGTGGCAAGAGTCAGAGCTTAACCCCACTCTAACTTAGGAGAAGAATTAGTTGAGTACCACAGTTACCTCTGGGAACCATCTTCAGGAAACTGAGATAGCTCAGATGAAAAGAAAGGAAAATGAGACGCTCACTTTGTCCCTGTAGAAGGTTGGTGAGGGGCTACAGTGCTTTCCATAAAGTTTCTCTGCTTTAAAAAACATCAGATAAAGTAGAACAGAACTTGCAAAATTTGAAGGTTTAGTTTTAAGATGAATATTTAACTAACCACTTATTAAAATAAAAGCATTATTATAATGGAGAAAAAGAAAGGCCATAGACTTCTAAAACCGTCACTCTCGGGGATAACTTGCACATCAGATTATTCCACTTTGATAGAAAGAGCAAGGAAATGCAGAATAACTCATGTGTACAAATGGCTCAAGCGCACCCACCCATCTCCCAAAGCAGCACATTTCCAAAGGGCAGAGATAGCCCCGCACCATGCCTCTTTTGTTTAATTTCCTCCTGATGCATCATTCTCTAAGGAGACTGCTCAAGTTCTCCGTCTCCCCACACTGTTTTCAAACCTGGTTACCACTCCATGCATTTCTAAATGACAAGGCAACTGGGTCTCAATCTTCATATGTGGAGAGAAAACCCAAACTGACAGCTAGAGGAGGCAGGGGGAGGCACTCCCCACTCCTCCCTCATCCCAAATGTCATTCCTCCTTTGCCTGGGCTGTGCAGGCCATGTTGATAAAGAAATGAGCAGACACTTGAAAGTTTCTGACAGGTGTCATGGGTGTAGACACAGAGTGGCCATGAGGGATGGAGCTTGACATGACAGTGGCAGAGCCATCGAGGCTGGCTCCAGGACACACAGAGTTTGGTGGATGTCACTTCTAATTCTTGTCACACCTCCAACTTGAGAATGGTGTGTACAAATGGACAAAGCCAGAGGGAAGTGTTCAGAGAACTTTCCAACAACCTGCTACACAAATGATGCTATCAAGGCAGATGCCTGCATCCGGGACTAGTTAGAGGAGATGTAGAGCTGGTCCCACTGGTTTCCCGTGTTTATTTGCTCACTGTGTTCTTAGTCTACCCTCTATTCCGAAGGCTTCAGCTCTCAAGTTCTTTTCCACATTTTTTTTGGGGGGGGGAGGAAGGAGGTTGATGAGATTCCCCACATCCTGATATCCTGATAATTTTGATCATTTTAATGCAGCAGCCTATGCTACAGATCCTCTAGATCTAATATTTGGCAAACCCTCTTCCCACTAACCCAGTCAGAAAATGATTTATAATGGTAGGGCAGAACTGGCTTCTTGGAAACATAGTGCAAAATAGTTTCATAAATATTGCTCTCTTGCATTATTTTGAAATATTACTTCTTTTAGTGTCCTGCCAAAGTCAAATATTTTTGCTTAATGAAAATCCACAGGCAAAAGTAACAGGTGGTACCCAAGTTCACCTGGTAGGAGAGACAACTCTGGTTATCTTTAGCCTGCAAGTGAGGTTAACTGGTGTTTGGGCATGATGGATAACAGCAGATGTGTGGATAATCTTTAATCTAGACTCCCAGCCCGCTAACACACTATATTTATTTAATAATTCTGAACTCAATATATTGACTTGTAGTTAAGCATTTTTAAATAGCATGAGGATTTGATAAGTACATTCATTTACTAAAAAATAAATAGACTTGACAAAAACTTGATAAAATAGTCAGTGGCACATATAAAGTCTAAGCTTGATTTTTACTGAAATTCCTCGGGGCCCTGAGCATGGTAATAAATCACCCGTGGTGCTCATGAGTCACTGTTGAGTCACTGTGGAAGAGAACTCCGGTGTCACGGTGACCTGAAACACGCTAGAAATTTGAGGAAAGCAGGCCAGGAGGAAGTATTTTTATTGTGAGGTTTACTGTGGAATGTGGAAATGAGTTCTCTGCTGCTGCTGCAACACACTCGGATGAAACACAACTTCATCTGCTTCCTGGTTTTGCACTTGGGGTTGAGGTGTGACCCTTCAACAGAACATCATCTCTCTGGGGCTCTGACGGTCAGCAATGATGGTGCCACAATGTGCCTCTCCCTGTGCTAGCAGCGTTCATTATTAGGTTTCCTAACAAAAGAGCAAAAGTTGAACTCATTCTCAACCCCAACTGATTAGTGCTGTTTACTTTGGACTCTGTCACCTAACAGTGCAGATACTGTCTCCCACCCGGAGGCTTGTCTCTGTTTTCTTGAGGGTATATTTATATGAGAAAAGTTACTTACTTAATGTGTCAAATTTCAAACCTTTATTTTTTTTGATTAATGTTCTTTTTAATGTATAAAAAATACGACCTTCATCACATACATTTTCAGATTTTATCTTCCAGTCTTATTATTTTGACTTTCATATTTAATATAAAAGCCTCCCAAAAATTGAAAACTATTTATGCTTTAATGATAGTGACCAAATTAGATTAACTAGAAAATTTGATTATTTGGCATCTAATAAATTTGATCAATAAATTCAATTCAGTAAATAAATGTGGGTTTTTCTTTTCTTTCTTTCTTTTTTTAAATAAAATGTCAAAATGAACCTTCAAAGCTCAGTAATTACCTCAGAAAATTCTTTTAAACATGCAAGTTAATAACAACTACAAGCTCATATAAACTCCTCAAGACAAATGAGAGAGAGCATGGCTCTGGCACCTTGTCTTGTATGGTCTGTATAACTGACACACAAATACAGAAAAAAGATCACACTAGAGGCAAACTCTATTAGCAAATGAAATTTAAAGTATTTAAATTTTTTTTAATTTTTAAAATAAAAAATTCAAAGTTTAATGATGTTTAAAAATGTTTTAACAGCTGAGCATTGTGGAATAAGCTTTCATTCCCTGCACTCAGGAGGAAGAAGCAGGTGGATCTCTAAGTTTGAGGCCAGTCTGGTGAATGTAATGAGTGGCAGGGCTACACAGTAAAGTCTCAAAACCAAACCAAAACCTGCTATCATCGCTAAGTTGAGCCTATGAAAGGAATGCGAGTTTGGTAGTCTGCCACGACATTTAAAACTCAATTCAATAAATGGGAAGGAGGAGCTGGGGAGATGGCTGAGTGGGAAAAGTGCTTGCTATGGGAGCATAGGGCTTAGAGTCTGGTTCCCCAGCACCCATAGATAATGCAGGAACTGTGACCAACACTTATAATGTCTTATAAGGGGTGGCTGGAAGCAGAGATTGACAGGTCTTTAGGGCTCTCTGGAAAGTCAGTCTAGCCTAAATAGAGAGCTCCAAGTTTCATGAAGGACCCCACCTCAAAGAAAAGACAAAAGGTGGCAGCGTTGGAGGTAGACAGTCAACGTGGTAAGTATGCTCCCATGACAGCTCCAGAGAGCAAACCAGGGTGCCTCTTGTTTCATTGTGCAGACGTGGTAAAACTTAACCGTCTACCAGCACGTGTTGTTGAATGTTTTCCTAATCTATACGGCATGTTCACATAAGAATACACTAAGAGTAGATGAGGCACCAAGGCTATTCATTTCCACAAACTTCTCTATGGACTCCACACTGTGGCTGACACAGGACTTTCTACTGAGACTGCACTGCTCAAAACATTAAGATGGAGTGTTGAAGAAACGGCACTGGGAGGGAAATGCATTAAGTCCTTTCCTTGCCTCGGGAAGGGGGCTTTCTCCAGATCCCTTCACTCAGCGCTCAGCATGACTTCAAGACTATTATTTACAGGACTGGGTTATAGCTCAATTGGTAGAGTTGCCTACCACACACAAGGCTTTGGGCTTGATGCCCAGTACTGCATAAAACTGGGTGTGTTGGTTCACACCTCTAATCCTAGCACTTAGGAAGTGGAGGCAGCTGCACAGGGGCTCAAGGCAAGATGTACGAGATGTGGTGCAAATTAAAAAAAAAAAAGGTGAATTTAGAAAGTAGATAGGTGAAGGCTCAGTGTTCTAATAAAACTCAGCCACATGAACTAAGTTGCAGGGTCGGGATCTAGCAGAGATCATACGAAGAGTTTTCTGTGGACTTGCCTGATTTCTGAGGCCTGATACCTGCTCAGTTCTAAGAACATAACATGCATCAATGTTAGGTCATAAGGGTGCAGTAGGCTGCTTCAAGGACAAAAGTTCTTCCTTCTACAACAGAGCCTTGATTTGATGGCCTCTATCCCCATCTTAGTTACTTTTCTGTAGCTGTAATAGGACACCATGACAATGGCAATTAAAGTCAGAGTTCATTTTGGTATTATGGTTCCAGAGGGGAAAGAGTTCATTATGGTAGGGAAGCATGGCAGCAAGCAGACAGCAGCCATGTCTGCAGGAACAAAGCTGAGAGCTTCTTGAACCACACATATGGAGCACATGGGTGTGGGGGAGGAGAGGGGGGTGGAAGAGAGAGAAAAAAAAACTGGAAGAGGTTCACGATTTTACTCTCAAAACTTACCCCAGTACAGCTCCTCCTGGAGAGGAGCGCACACCTCCCAAACCTCTGCAAGTATCAGTGCCATCAGCTGGGTACCAAGTGTTCAAGAGTCTCATCCACTTATTCACTACAGTCCCAAAGAATGCTCAGTGTCTGCGTCAACTATCACATTCAAATCCTACAAAGAATCTTCCAAACTGCACCCCCTCCAGACTCCAGAGATCCTCCCACTCCTGCTGCAGGGGCACCTCATTTCTTCTCTTTCTTCCCATATCAAGCTTTCAGCTGGAGAATGAGCCTCAGGACAGACTGGGAACCAAGCCCTCCAGCCCTGGATCAATTGAAAGAAGGAGCTCACAGAGACACAACCATTTCTTTACCTAAGATCTTTATCCTACTAATCTCTTCTGTCCTGGAATGCTGCCACTTACTGTAAGGATGAGTGATTTCACAGCAATGAAAATCTGGAAGACAATCTAGAACAACTAGCTTTGGTTAAGGAGGAAACAGGATGAAGGAGAAATCTTAGTATGGTTGCAAAGGCAGAAACCCTCATCCCCATACCCTTAGTATAATCATAGCTTTGGTTAAGGAGGAAACAGGATGAAGGAGAAATCTTAATACGGTTGCAAAGGCAGAAACCCTCCTCCCCATATCCTTAGTATAATCACACCATTGTTCTCATATCATAAAATGATAGAGTACAACATAGTTAAATACATCACTTATTTGCCAATATTGCCAGTATTGGTGTATCAGTCTAAATGGTGGTGTGGCTGCCTGAGATATTGATTGTACTGTCCAGTGGCTGAGAGAGATGTTATCTTGATTAATTAGAAGTCAAAAACAAATACGTCTTTTATAATATCTCTTGTGGCATCCATGTTGAAAAAAAAAACTACAAGTGTCTAGGAAATGTTGGAAACTTAAAAGGACAGAGCGAGAAAGTGGCGAAACCATCCCTCCCACCACCTGTCCAGAGCAGAGGTGAGGCCTGTGAAGGTCCAGTGAGCAGGTAAGAGCTTATCGGCAGATCCATGGGCTTCGGTGTCTAGCCTTCTTTCACCTGCACCTGTAGATTCATGATGCCCAAAGAGGAAACTCGGGAGAGCAGCCTTCCTTTCTTAGCTGCATCTGAAGATCTGCCTCTTATACCACCCCAAAGACCAGTAAGAGGTCATGCATGGGCCTTTCCTTACAGGTGGCCATATGGAAGCATCCAGAAGGTAATTTCCACAGAGTGCCAATAAATATTGTTGTGTATTGGGGTATGGTTTCATGTGCCACAGGCTGGCCTAGTCATGGGTCTGTAGCCAAGGATAATCCTGAATTTCTGATCGTCCTGCCTTAGATACTGAGTGCTAGAATTGTAGGCATGCACCAGCAAGCCTGATTTATATGATGCTGGGGGCAAAACCCAGGGCTTTTGGTATACTAAGCAAGCACTGTACCAGTTGAGCTGCATTTCCAGCCGGAAGTTAATATTGCCCTTACAGAAACCATCTGCAATGTGTTCTAAGCCTTGGTCAAAAATAAGGATGTTTCTCCAGAAAATTCAAAACTGTTTAAAAAAGAGAAATGTTTTAACATGTTAATGAAGCATCCCCAAAACCAACCTCAAAATATGGAGCTACACAGCATCATGACCTATATTACTACACAGCATCGTGAACTATATTACTACACAGCATCGTGAACTATATCACTACACAGCATCGTGAACTATAT
>JAQHUG010000198.1:2891174-2914368 GCA_028555095.1 Dicrostonyx torquatus
GCATCGTGAACTATATCACTACACAGCATCGTGAACTATATTACTACACAGCGTCGTGAACTATATTACTACACAGCATCGTGAACTATATTACTGGCAAAAGCCAGGAAGCCACCTGGCTCTCTTTGGGATCTGTGAGCCCGTTTCTGTAACACCCATCACACTGGCTTGTTTTTCGATTTTTCTCTCTGATCTAAAACTTTCACCAGTTCCTCAACTTCAACACTGCCGATACGAAGAAGGCTAATGGCGGCTACTTGCCATTGTAAGCACAGCGAAGGCTGAGTTATGGGTGGACCTGGGAACACTCTGTGTCGAGAAGTAACTGCTCTGCCACTCGTGAATGATTAGACGTTTGGAAAATGGCATTGTTTAGCCTTAACATCCTATTAGCTGCCATTGATTTGGTCAACATGCATTTATTGGGGTGAGGAAACTACTATGATAAGAAAAAAACTATGTCCTGTCTTCCTTCCTCGCGTGGGAAAGCAGTCATTTGAAAGTCTAAACTGCATAACTGCAAGACTGTTTGCCGACTTCACTTTCAGTTTTTAATGCATTTGTTTCCAGTAGAAATCTTTACCTCGTGGCTCAGATAGCAATTAGTTGGGCTGAGGTTACCTGGCTCAGGTCACCCTTTTGTGTAACTTGTGGAGTTTTATTTTCCAAGGCCAGAGTCAGGATACGACTCCATCTCTGCCTCTCTTTCATCAGGTCCCACATTTGCCAGATAACTCAGACCAGATCTTGACTTGAAGTCAGGCCATCCACTCAACTGTTCCCAAGAAATCCCCACTTGGGGCCAGGGCATTTGGGTCACAAGTCCATAATTTAGCAGGGGTTTTGATCCTGGAAGGCTTTTGGGAAAATCTACAGCTGCATTCTGGTAATTTTGAAGGAGTGCGATAGTAAGCCTTTGCCTGCTGAGGAAGGTGTGGGAACTGCAAAATGCCCTATATTGTACTCTCAACTAGAAAGAAAGAAAGGAAGAAAGGAAGGAAGGAAGGAAGGAGAGAGAAAAGGAGAAAGGAAGGAAGGAAAAAAGGAAAAATAATAGTTCGAAAGGCTACCCTTGGTGCCACACAATTTACAAGCAGAGTGATGGGAAAAGCCAGGTTTCAAAGCTTCATATTAAATTTATGCAATTTTGCCAAAGAATATATGGAGAGGTGGATATTCATAGTCCAGCTAGTCAATTATCTTCTTTATGCTAGTGAGAAACGGGGTTCATAAAGGGAAACTATTCTTTGATCATTGAAGTCATTCATTAAAATAAGAAGCACAAATTTCTCCTAAAAAGTCTAATATATTTCAGATATACAGTCCCAGAGAGGCCTCATCAGTACCTCTACCATCCATTCAGATCTTCAAGCTATCTTAGCTTATTCAATAAATGGGCAATGACTATAGCAACCATACCAACTTTCCATGTCATGATAGATACACTGTATATAGGAGCAATTCGCTTTTGATTCTATGTGTTTTCACCTTCTTGGGCATATTCAATCACATGGATATGAGTCTCCCCCAGGATCACTCAGGAAAACCTCTTCATCTCAGAAAAAGAAAGCACAGAAAAGAACTTTCCCAATACGTGGACTCGCTGGTCCTTGAGATTTCCCAAACCTGAAATGTGCTGAGTCTCAAACTGACATTTAAGTGAAAACTTCATGCCATGACATGCGTACATGAAATTAAACATTGTACAGCATTCTCTTAGGCCATGTGGTAAGGTATGCTGAGGCATAAAAGAACTTTGTGCTTAGACTCAAGTCCCAACCACTACATATCTCATGTTTGTACAAATATTCTTCAAAAATTCTCAAAAGCTTCCCAAATAAATAAATACAAGATGTTCATCATACTACCTCCCTTTGACTCTAATACAACATGCATCAGGACACAGGTTCTACCTCATCTATCTTATTTGGGTTACATTTTAAACTCATGCATTATTTTCTATAATAATATTAATAATAATAACTATGTTTCATGGTGGCTATTTTGTCAAAATTAAGGGAACTATCCTACATATAAATAATTGACCTTCTAGGGGAAAATGGTGTGGGAGTCCCCACTGTGTGCTACTTTTCTTGGTTAATGAATAAGGAAACTGCCTTGGCCTGTTGATAGGGCAGAACTTAGGTAGGCTGGGAAGACAGAACTGAATGCTGGGAGAAGGAAAGAGTCAGGGAGATGCCATGGATCCTCTGCTGAGACAGACGCCAGTTAGAATCCTTGCCCATAAGCCACTGCCATGTGGCAATATATGAATTACTATAAATAGGTTAAATTAATATAAGAGTTAGCCAATAAGAAACTAGAGCTAATGGGCCAAGCAGTGATTTAATTAATACAGTTTCTGTGTGTTTATTTTGGGGTTAAGTTAGCCAGGCAGCCCGGACGAACAAGCAGCCTGGCTCTCCTTACAACAGGAAAAGGTATTTCAGAGCTGATAAAAATGCTGAGAGAGTCTACATGCATTAAATGTTGGGTTTGTTAATTCTTTTGTAGCAGAGAACACACAAGGTCATTTATAATGACTTTTCTCTTAGGATAACCAGCTAACTGAGTATGCATGAACAGGCCTTTGTCAGCACCAAAGGTTCTAATCCCACAGACTACATAGCAAACCCATCCTCCACATATTCCTTTGTAGGACAAGTCTCACTGCTGTGCACTGTGTCAGTAGCCTGTGTTTGTAGCACTTTCCTATGATAACAGTTCAGTGTCAAGCTACACAAGCGCTTGGTGTTAGAAGAACATATCTGGTGGTTAAGATTCCAGAGCTCAGATTTCACACAGTTTGACTTTCTTCAGCATAGCTGGAGGAGGCGTGAGCACCTAGCTGCCCTTTGCAGCAACCAGAGGAGCCAACAAACAAGCAACTGAGCAGGAGCCACAGCCACAAAGCCTCAGAGGAGCCAAGGAGCGTGGCAGCACCTCCACTTCCTCTTTCCAATTCTCAAAGAAAATGGATCCTGAAAAACAGAATGGTTAGAAATGTAGTTCCAGTTAGGATCTACAATAAGCCCATACAATACAAATTCGCCACAGCCCACCCCATTCTGCCCGTACTTATCTCTATAGCATCCTATTTCACCGTAAGTAGAGACAGTAGCAGGATTTGGTGCCGGATCTGATGCACTAAGGCTAGTCTAGGACCCCACAGTCTTGGAGGCCTTCTGAGAATAGTCTCCAAGCAGCTAGATCCAATCTCTGTCCTGATTCAGGGGCTCACATCTTACCATCATTCTACCTTCCAGCAGGGTGTTGGACTTGTTTCTTTAAGAAAATTTCTTGATAATTTCTGGAAATATATTTCTGTGAAACCTTGTCTGAGAGGTAGGATGATGGAAAGCTTATACCACAAGTTTGGTTTTAAGTTTGTACCATGCCTGTGGCACAAAGAGAGAGCCTGGAATTCTAGCTTCTCTATGAAGCCCAAGCAACAAGGCACAGGTGAATCTTCCTTGCCTTAGATGTTTCTATCAGCTGAGAAACAGCGCACAGATTAGTCTTTCTTGCCCGAGAGGTTTGTTTCATTTAGGATGAGAATTAATGCAGCTGACTTGCTTTTGGTAAAACGGAACAGACCAGCACCAACAAAGGGCAAAGCAGCTGGGAAAAAGGGAACTAGCCAGCTGGTATTCCCAGAGACAAATCCCTCGTGTTGCAATGCTGCCTGCCGGTGGTCATTTTCCCCCACCTGCCTGCATGTGCATGTTTTGTCTTCAGAGCTAGCCTACCTGCTCCTAAGGTCAAACAGTTTCCTCTGTGCCTTCTCCCCGAGCTGCCCAAATGTAGTTGTCTGATGATGTAGACATAATGCCTACAATAGGATCTACCAGAATTGCAAGCTGCATATACCTTAAATTCTAGAGCCATCTACACAATTCAGTCCTGAAGAGTCCTTGGGATAAAGTCACTAGGAAATTAGAGGGACTTCACAGTTTGCCTGTACAAAAGGGATCCCTGCAATAAGCACCCCTAGATCCACCTCCTCCCCCATACATGCATCCTGCAGCATCAAAGGCCCCTGGCTGACTTTGTATCGTCACCGGAGCCAGCTGGGCTAGATAGTGAAAGAAGAGCTCGGCTAATTTAGTCGGCTGGACTCGCTCGTTCTGCCCTTCTCTGACAGGCACGCTGGGCCTCTGCTCATGCCTGAAAAGTAGCATCTGGGAGTGACATACAGTTTGATAACATAAGATGCTTAGGGTTTTTGGCTCAAGTGAGATGTTCGGAGCTAATAGCCCTGTGAGCTGAGTTTTAGCTGTGATCTGCACCTTGAGATATCCGTTCTGTCTGGCTCAGGAAAAAGGGGAAAGAATGAGAGCTTATTTCTAGAAAGGTTTCTGATGAACAGCATCTGTCATTGAAGGGGAAGATGGGTATAATTAGCTTGTCAGTCTAGTTTGGGCTGAGCAGGCTGTCTCTGCTAAGAAAGATGGACTAACTGCCAGAACCACTGACAGGGAGTCGATAGCGCAGCAATTAATGTCATAAATAATTCCAGAACCAATTACATCAAAATGGACTCGGAGCTTTAAAAAGGTACAGAATTCTCTTATTCTTCCTGCTAACAGCAAGAAACAGCTTTCATTTTTCTCTGTAATTACTTTTCATTGTATATAGCAATACAACTGAGCCTTTCTGTCCATATTTAAGCCTTGTCTTCTTCGACCCTCTTCCCCCACCGCCAGACTCCCTCCTTCACCCCACAGGACAAGGCTGTTAAAGTCGATCTTCCCTGCCAGAGCAGCGGGGTGAATGTATAATCTTTTAACTTGTCTGTTGCCAGAGAACTCCAGCTACACCTAAATGATTAAGAGCCTAGTTTTCGAAAATGTCATGGACCGTGACAGTGGAATGCCCCAAACAATGGCATTTGGAAATGAAGACATTTGTGAAATAAATGGATTTGTCTTATTATTTTAAAGGTTGCTGTGACTTTACTTACACTGAATTTATTGATTTTCCCCCTTTCTTCTCTTCCTTTTTTTCCCCTCCTGCTTTGTACTGTTCCAAGCATGGACACCAGGCTAAAGTGTTGCCTCTGCACTGTGAATATAAATTCAATGCCACATATGTATACTAATGGGCACTTTTTTTTTTTTTCAGAAGGATTAGTCTCTAACATAGAGTTTTCTTTAAAAAGCTGTTCTCCGGAGCTGTCTCCACTCCTCTGCTAGTTCTCTGTGTGCTATAGTAAGAATGGAGACTACACAAAGGCTATTTTACCTATAATGGTGCCACACACTAGATATCAGTAGGCTAATTGTCTTCCCCAACCCCCAGCGTCCATCAGTTGCCTCTGTAGGCTGGATTAGAGAAAGGAGGGGATTGTGGGAAAGCAAATTACTGTAGGATTCATTCACAGCTTTGTTCCCTGCCTGACAAACATTTCCAACTTTTCAGGCGGAGTGGCATTTACTCTGGAGGGACCAACGAAAATGGCTCATGAAGCTCCAACCGTTTCAGAACTTGCCCCGGCTGCTGGTGTTGCCTGCAGTTTGCTGAGTGCGCTTGGACTGTGCTCCTGCCGCTGATGGCTCTCCCTTTAGCAGTAGGTGTCAGGGCAGCGAGCGGTAATTACAACAGGAGATTTGAGAGGACACGGGATAATTAGGCCAGCCTGTGCAGGCATAAACACTGACGTTTACCGTATTAAAAACTCAAGTTGTCGGCATTTTCCTCCCTCCCAAGACCACAACAACAGCCACCTCCACAACAAAGGCAAGCTTTCAGAACAAAGGACCTTTGCATCTGAAGGAGCTGACTGGGTGCCTGTGTTTGCAGATGGGTGCATACTGGCTTCTGCTGGCCGGTCAGGAAATGAGATGAGGCCATGTAGCTCATGTTTTGTGGTTAGGCTCCTTCCCCTGTCGCACAGCTCTCTTGCCTAGGCTTGACAGGCAGAAGGTGATAAATGGCACCTTCTAGAGAGTGCCTCTCTCCTTCACTTCGGGCTGGACCTAGGTAGACTTGCCACCTTCTCCCCGCGTGGTTGTTCTCATGGCAGCAGTACCGGATACATTTGCTGCTGCTGCAGCAGGAGCCAGGCAATAGGAAGAGTACTGCAGCCCCTGGACTCTAGTTTGAAGCTGTGACTTCAGCAAGGAGTACGGGGAGATGCAAAACACGGGGGCATCTCAGAAGAACCTGCATTTGCATCCAAGTTTGCCTTCCCTGTTCAAGATTTTATTTTTATTTTAAGTGTGTGTGTGTGTGTGTGTGTGTGTGTATATCTGTCTGTCAGTCTGTCTGCCTGCCTGCCTGTCTGTGTATTCATGCAGTGTAGGTGCCCAAGGCCAGAAGAAGGCACTGGATCCCCTGGGGCCAGAAGAAGTCATTGGATCCCCTGGGGCCAGAAGAAGGCATTGGATCCCCTGGAGCTGGAGTTACAGGCATCTTACAAGCCAAGAACTCAGACCATCCTCTGTGAGAGCAGTATGCACTTCTAATATCTGAGCCCTCAATTTCCCTATTACAGAACCACAGGACTCTTGAAATTGGAAGGTTTCCGGTTCAACCCATACTCCATGTCTTTTTGCTGGGGTTTTGGGCCTATACTCTTGGAAGTGGCTTCTTGGTGATGAGTCCTGGAGCTCACAGTCTGAGAGAGAAAGACAGAGGAGACCTGTAGACTAATTTTGTGATCCCAGGCGAACTGCTTCACTTGAAAAGAAAATGTTCTATTTACATTAGCCAGTGCTGAAAGGGAGTTAGGGAAGCAACTCATAAAATAAACAAAACAAAAACAAAATGCCCCCAAGATACAAGTCCCTGGCCCTCCCTTCATGCATTCCTTCTCTCATCTGTAAGACACTGGCCCTCCTCACTTGAATTTGCAAGTCTCTGATGTCAAATTGTGTTTAAATAGAAAGTACACCCTTGCTATTATTCACAGTGCCCTGAGGAGTTTCTCTGCTTGGCTATTCCCATCCTGCCTTTGCTTGGCTCTGAGCATTTTGACCTAATAACCGTGAAGCTCTTCTGTGACATCGACAGCAAGAGGTGCTGGCAACGTGACAAGGAGACAAATCCCACTCAGTGTGGTATTTTCTAAAGACAAACTAAGCTCAATAAATTTTCTCAGTTATTTCTAGGCTCACAAGTCAGCATGAGATATTTCAGACTCATAAGCATTTGAATTGTCGGGACTTCTAAGATATTCTAAGATATTCCTATAGCTTACAAAAGATGCCCCATCTGTGGCCAAGCATTTGTGGCAGTGGATTCTGAGCATTTTGTCCAGCTAGGTGCTGCAGTAAGCACTACCCACTGCAGTAAGAAGCTTCTCTGATCAAGGTTGGGCATCATGGACCTGGGGGTGAAAATGTGAATATTTTGTAGGCAGTTTGACAACATGATTGTTTGGTGAAGCAATGGCAAATCTTGGACCTATGACTTCCTCAGCTTTGGTGTCTGACCATATTTTTAGTACCAGGCATAAATTCCCTCCTGCAGAATACAATCAAGAGAGTGGTTGTTTCTAGGGGCATGTGTTGGGCAACTCCAGATTTGGAGCAAAAGTGTGTCTGTGTCTGCGCATGCACGCATGTGTGTATGTATTTATAATATACACTGTATACATGTATAACGAATACAATATACATTTCAAAGAATAGAAAATATATAGACAGAAAAGAAAGGTAGGGGGTCTGGAGAGATGGTTCAGAGTTTACAAGAACTGGCTGCTCTCCCAGAAGATCCAAGATTGATTCCCAGCACCCATGCAACGTGTAATATTAGTCCTAGGGCTCCAAAGCTCTCTTCTGGCATCTGTGGATACTGTATGGTGCATAGTAACACATTCAGGCAAAGCTTCCATACACATAAGACTTTGCTTTTTTTTTCTGGTTTTTCGAGACAGGGTTTCTCTGTAGCTTTGGAGCCTGTTCTGGAACTAGCTCTGTAGACCAGGCTGGTCTCGAACTCACAAAGATCTGCCTGCCTCTGCCTCCCGAGTGCTGGGATTAAAGGCGCGCACCACCAACGCCCGGCTACATAAGACTTTTTAGAAAGGGATTAAGAAAAGGAAAAGAAGGGTCACACATTTTAAATGATAGCCACTAAGAACCGTTAGTTACACTACAGGGGAGCAACCTCATGCACACATTTGGGAAGATGATCCAAGAGCGACTGGTTAAAGCAATTGTTTGTTCACACAGGAAGACCAAGACAGGAATAACAGCTAATCCAACAACAAGACTATGCTACCTCCCAGGAGCCTTTAAAAGTGGCTTGTCTTTATGGATGATGCCTGAGATGGTTTCAGAGCTATGCCTTCTTGGTTTACTGAAAGAGCTCCCCGACCCATACTATTTAGGGTTCTGGAAATCCATCGAATTTCTCAAGCACTAAAGACTCTAGATTCTTGTTTACCCTGTAGATAGTATGAGTTATTACATAAGCACAAAACTTTTGGATTCAAACAAAATTTGATATAAATGCTATCCATATTCTCTTGAGATACACAACCTTGGATAACTAAAAGATTTTTTTAAACTTCATTTTGGCTTTTCTTTACTTTTTTGGTACCTGATGGAATGAGTAGCAGAGTGCCTACTTTGTAGGGTTTTAAAAAGAATCCTATAATATTCTCCAATGTAGTACTCATAGGAGCTATATAATAGAGTAAAATCATTGGTTATAGTACTAGGCTAAGATACCACATATGTAGACATCCTTAAGTACCAGCAAAATTGTCCTGTTTTTGACCTTAACCTTCAAGTTAGAAATGCCAAGGCAAAGCTCAGACACCTACAACACTGCATTCTGTTTCTGGTAGATTCCTTAATACTTGAGTTGGCCCCTCCAATTGAACTGTGGATACAGGTGAGACACTCGTGGTCTCTGTTAGGGCCTTTTCTTCCTAAAGCTCTTTCAGCAGAAGCTATAAGTTCAGGGCCACTGCTGATCTTAGCTCTTGGTTGGAGGATTAGGAAGGACATTTGATGGTGATGTTGACTATGAACGGATGGATGGAAATCCCCAGGCATAATACTGGACAATTCCAGAGGGTAAATGCTTGGAGGAAACTCTCCTTACCATCAGCCCAGCCAGCATTTGCTTCTCCCCTGACCGTAACTAACCAAGCACCTCTTGAAATGGTCCAGAGTTCTTTCTTCCCACCTCTTCTATGCCTCAAAAGTTGTGCCCTCACCACGAGCGTGCCCTCACCACGTGTGTGCCCTCACCACATGCGTGTCCTCACCATGTGTGTCCTGTCAGATCTTCCCAGACCTTTGGGCAACAGCTGGATCAGGACAACCTTTCACCAAATTAAGTAAACTAATGAATTTGGATTAGGTTGCGTTCTTTGGAATTTTAATATCCACTCCCTCTTCTCTTAATAAGATGAATAAGAAGAATGAAGATTCCTAAAACGAAACAATCCCTGACTTCCAGAATTAGAGATTACATTTGATTCTTTCAAGTTGCCAAAGTCCTTTTTTTTTTTTTCAGAAGAAATGCCACCATTGTCTTCCAGCCCTGATGCAGGCTCAGCCTTCTGGGGTTAACTTAAAATTAGTCTGTCTTTATTAGGAATAGAAATATTAGCTAGAAAAAATAAATACTTACTCTCCTTTTCATTGCTTTGAACCCCATCTTTGTCCACTATTCATTACATGCATCCTGAACTTTGAGAACTCATGGAAAAAGCACTGCACTATTTCTGAATGTTGATTCCTTCATTACAGTTTTATGGCGTCATCAGGTTTATCAGTATGTCTTCATTTCACTATTCTAGTCTTTACCCAATGAAACATTGTGAAGTCATCTTTTTCTCTCATCTAAACATGATACTTATGTATATGCTTGCATTAACTATAAATATGAATTTCTACTTGTCCTTAACTGTATTTCCTGACTAGGCAAAACTCCACCTCTACAGGGTGATTAAATTTTTCTGGATGGCAATAGCCCCCTTTTTATCCTTGCTATCCATAAATCATGTCACAATGGACATAAGGATCAAGAAGAAATAAGTTTTTTTAAAAAATTTTCTTGTTCAATTGACTTAATAAAAGCACAAAATTTGGTACATTAATGGAGTACCATGGTACATTTTTGACACCCATGCTGTCCTAGAAGTCTTTAAGCCTTCTAGAGAGCCTGAACAAGGCAAACCACTGAATAAGTTGACCTGGCTGGTTTTCTGTCTTCTGTGACTGGGACTTATACAGTATCCAAAGGTGTCCTCATCCATTCCACTTCCCATTTTATTCTTCTCTTGTTGTCCCCAACTCAAGGACATTTCCTACTCTGTCACATATCCACAGGAAATGTTAAATGCTCAATTTCACTTATTGTTTGCTATAGCCTATTTTACATTTCATGATATGGATCTTAATGTACTTGTTTGGTTTCATCAATAAATCACAAGTCTGTAGAAACTATTATCATAGGTTTCTTTGAATTGCCTTATACATAGAATAATTTCCTTACACACGGTAGGTGCTTTTCTGGATTTAGAAATGAGCCTTAGCACAGTGGTACAGGATTTTAATCCCTACGTTCAAGAGACAGAGGAAGATTGTAAATTCAGAACCAACCTCAGCTACATAACAAAACCATGCTTCAACAAAACGAAACAAAAAATAAAAGCCAGGTACAGTGATGAACACTTGTAATCCTAACATTTAAGAGGATAACACAAGTGGTTCTCTGTAAATTCAAGGCCAGCCTAGTCTACAGAGTGAAGTTCAGGCCAGGGCCATATAGTTATGGTGTAGGAGGGATCTTCTGTATTTAGGTTGCTTTCATTGGTTGAATAAAGAAAACTGCCTTGGCTTTTTGATAGGGCCGCCCTTAGGTGGGCGGAGTAGACAGAACAGAGTTCAGGGAAGAAAGGAAGTGTAGCAGATGCCATGATCCTCCGGCCCAAGATGGATGCAGGTTGGACTCTTCCGATAAGTCACCACCTGTGGTGACATACAGACTTATATAATGGGTTAGTTTAAGATGTAAGAGTTAGCCCAGAAGACGCTAGTGATAATGGGCCAGGCAGTAATTTAATTAATACAGTTTTCATGTGGTTATTTCAGGCATAAGCTAGCTGGAGGCTGGGAGCCAGGCGGGACAGAACAAAAGGGCCTGCGTTTCTCTCAGGTGCTGGGAACACAACTCGCACCTTCTACAACATAGTTAGACCCTGATTCAAAAATTTAAAAAAAGAAAATGAAGAATGAGAATATGATTATTAGGATTTTGCGGAAAATTCCACATGTAAAAGAGTGCACAAAATCATATTAATTAATACATCAAATATTTGGACATCTTGTGTATTTATGGATATGCTACAATAAGGTCTGCTATTTTGTAAAATTAATATATGGTAATAGAAAACAGAATTTTGTTGCTATTTACTGTTAATTTGGCAGTATGGTATTGAAATAATTATGAAATGCATACATTCTTCCTCAAAACGCATAGTTGCTTGCAGAAGGAAGGGGAAGGCAAGTTTGGAAGGAGCATTTCCTGAACCATTTCATGTTCAAACACAGCATTCAGTTAAGCCTGGTGGAGGAAATACAGATGAGGATGCTCTGTGTTTAATATCTGTCATTAAAATGACAGCAATAAAGCCTAAAACCCAAAAAAGGAAAATCAGCTGGGTCCTTATAGATTGTCACAGCCAAGAGCAATAAAATCTAAATCAATCACTGATTGTGGCAATAGATAATTTAGCTAGTACTGGAAATTAAATGAAAGGACATTTCCAACACCAGGCCCCCATTGTGGGAGAATGAAGGTGCCCTCAGAATTCAGAACAGGCTAGGATGACAATGGAGAAGAAGAGAAAATTATTTAAATGAGATTTAAATTGCTTTGTTTCCTTAGTCCTCTGAAGGTTGCCTCTGTTATTATATTGTAGTATTTTACCATCAACATTTCTGACACACCATGAGTTTTCCTGGCATGTCTACTCTTGTTCCAAAAGAGGAAACATGGCTCTTGGAGAGTCTGGGCAGCTGGAGCCCAGTAAACAACTGGCGGTGGAAGCCAGGTCTAAAACAGATGCAAACAGAGAAGGGCAAAGATCACCTTCCGGATCTGGTTCCCCTCTGCCCCAGGTCTCCCTCTGCTATAGAGCAACAAATCTAGAGGCTACCTTTGGTGAGCTCTCAGGTCTTGCCTAGTGCTAAGATTGTAATTCAATTTTAAAGAACAAGTATGAATAAGATAGTCCCAGATTCTGCCCTTGACTCTAACTAGTTTGGTTACTAGGCTGCAAGAAGTCTTGATAAAGGAACTCCCCCACCCACAGCAGCCTCTGGTATCTGGAACCAATGGATAAATGTACATTATCAGACAGTACATTGGGACACTAGATCTAGGTTACTCAGCATGCCCAGTGAGATAAATACACATATACACATATGTAATCTAAAATATACTGTCACCTCTTCCTTTGTGAGGATGTATAAGAAATTTCTGGAAACATTTCTTATTGTTTTCTTTCTTTGAAGGTGATTGTCTTGTATTTAGTTCCTGGTTTGGAGATCTCTATTGTTTTTTATATCACCTCCCACGGTCTTTGCCCAATGTCAGTTACTTTTCCAGCACTACCACTAACAGTAGGAAAAAGAGGTCTTACCACTTTGGATGACATTCTGAGTGTTAAAACTAGACAAATGCCAAATGCAATAATTTAAGAAACAAAAGACTTTCTCTACTGCCATGAATCATTAAAGAAAGTTTAGTTACTTGATTCCACCTAAATCTACTTAGACATGGTACATCACTCGTAAGATGGGAAGTCCAGCTGGTACTGGACTGTGCCAACAAAGAGAACAGGTGTCAAGCAGTGGCCAAGACTCAATGGAGAATGTCAGTTGACTTTGGAGTATTAAACTGTATTTGAGAGCCGAGCAGTGGTGGTGCATACCTTTAATTCCAGCACTCGGGAGGCAGAGGCAGGTGGATCTCTTTAAGTTTGAGACCAGCGTGGTCTACAGAGTGAGTTCCAAGACAGACTCCAAAGCTACAGAGAAACCCTGTCTCAAAAAAAAAAAAAAGGGCAAAAAACAAAGCAAAAAAACACTGTATTTGAGGCAATTGTAAAGGACTAAGTGAATGTCCTTGGGTTTGAAAGTGGCAAGAGACAGTTTAGGAAAATAAAATAATGATTTAGGCCTTAAACATTCTACTATCTATTTCTAGATACATTCTAGATAACATTCCTGGCACCCTACAGTGACCAGTTTTCCCACTAACTGACATCATTTCCTTCCCACTCACAAGTCAGGTCTTGTCTCAACCTAAGATTTCTCAGTTGTTCTCACAAGCTCCTCACCACCCCATCCCAGAGTCACAATAGAAGCAAACACACTATCCCATGCCAGACACTTTATATACATATTAAAAGCCCTGAATTATTATTACATTAGTTCATTAATTCCCAACAGCCTTGTGATCTTCCAGAGAACTTGGGTTCAGTCCCTAACACCTACATGGCAGCTCACAAACATCTATAGATCTAGTCTTAAGTGACCCAATGTCCTCTTCTGGCTTCTGTTGGCAATAGGCACACGTGTGGTACACAGACATACATAAAAGCACTGATGCATTTAAAATAAAATAGAAATAATTTTTTTAAAAAATTATCTTTATTTTAGGGGCTCAGAAGGAGGCAGCTCAGTTGATTATGTGTTTGCTTTAAAAACATAAGTTCACGCTCCATAACACACACAGGCGCACGTATACACACACACACACACACACACACACACACACACACACAGCAGGCCTGGTGGGACAAGCTTTCAATCATAGTGCTAAGGATTACTGACCAGTCATCCTAGCCTACTATCTCCGAACAAGGGACTGACAGACCTTGTATCCAGAAATCTGAAGGACATCACTTGAGGGCAGACACCTGGGGTTAGATGGCCTCCAGCCCCTACATGGACATGAACACATGTGTAAGCATGCCTGCCTGCATACACACAGGTGTACATGGATATGCACAATTTATCCTCATTTTAATAAGGGTCTTAAAGAAATCAAGTCAGCTCCCCCAGTGGAGCTGGATTACCAACGCATGCATTCTTATTCAGAGTCTGGAACGCACACCCATCTTGTGATAAGATTTGATTATTTCAAGACTATTACAACTGGCTTCAGAGGGCTCAGCACCCATTCTATCTTTAAATCGCTTCTGGGTTTGTAGCACTATAATGCCAACCTCTTCATGTTCCTCGGCCAGCCTGACTCCAACCTTCTAGAAACCAAGGCTCATGTCTGTTCCTTCTGGGCCTGGACTCTCAAAGGACACCACTACAGTGAGCTCCCCTCTGCCGACACAAGCCTGACCTCCTGGTACCCTGACTAATGGCTCACCTCAGCCCACTTTCCTAGGGCATCATCGTTCTGTCTTCATCATTTTCTGAGCTACCAAAAGCCCAGGAGGAAGCAGGAAGTGATTCGTCCCTATGTGTACACACAGCTTCGGTGCAGCTGGGCTGCAAGGCCAGTTTATTATCTTAAGACGAGGGTCTGGTTTATCCTGAGTTTTCATCTCATCTGCCTCCCATTCATTAGATGGGCTCCAGGGCTCAGCTTACATCACATAAACTCAGCTGGTATGTATACAATGCCGGCAATATGGAGGGGGCTAACATGTGTTGAATACATCTATTCCATCTTAGGGCTCTGAAGGTCACTCACTAGAGTAATATATGGTGCTAGTGTTGGTGGCTGAAGGTCAAGTCATCTTGCTTTTCATAATGCATAAACCTGAAACTCACTCAGACACCAATCATATGACCTAAACCTTGGAACAAATATTTTACTAAGTAAATCAGTGAGCATGCTGGCATTTCTATTAACCTTCAATGCACAGCTGACAGAAAATGAATAATGATAAATAATAACTCAAGCCTGTAAATCATGCTTAGCATCAGAAGGAAAAAAATGCTGGTATGTGCTACCATCTGTTAGAAGAGTGGGGACCTACGAAGAGAGGTGGAAGAGGGGAGGGCAGTCTGCCTTGGCTGAGGTAAGCAGCTTTTGGATTCAATAAACTGACCAAGACAGGGTAAGCCACTTCTGAACAGGATTGATGGACTGAGGAAAATTCCCTTTCCTCCTGTCTTCAGTTTGATGGGTGTCAGCCTCTGACTGCCATTTGCCTCTCTCAGTGTCTCCTCTCTCTCTCTCTCTCTCTCTCTCTCTCTCTCTCTCTCTCTCTCTCTCTCTCTCTCTCTCCCCTCCTGCCTCATTGAATCTGTTTCCACTCTATCCACTGGGTTCTGGATCATTTGAAAAGATTCTTTCTTATAAAATATTCCAGAACACAATCCTCTCTCCCAGCTTATCCCACTTGGAGCCCGCTGCTGCCAGAGGACAAGGTTAGCTGGGACCTTTCCCTGAAGCTTAAAAAGATCTCCTCAGAGTGAGAAAGAATGCAGATAGAAGTGTCCGCAGCACAATTACTGTGAGTCCAAACTGTCTCACAAAGAGAAACAGCATTCTGCTTACTAAGATGTAGGAGACACTCACATCTGCACCGATATGCTCTCCTTGGTCAGAACCTTCTGGCAGTTGAGAGGGACATCTGTGTGCACCTAGGGGAGAGGGAGTGTGTATTTTTATCTTATCACTCTCCTTTCCCTTTCAATGGAGGCAGTATTCTCTAGCTCAGCACAACTTCTAACAGATCCTAGGGGAAAAAAATCATGGTAAGTTTTACTTTATGGTCATATTTCTTGGAACGAAAAGCTATTCTTGTTGTAATTAGGGGAGAGGGGTGCGTGTTGTGTTCCCCAGCCGCCAGGCTCCCAAGCCCCCAGCCGCTGGCCCGCTCAGCTACTGGTTGCTTGCGCCCGAAATAACCACGTGAGGACAGTATTCATTTAAACTCTGCCTGGCTTATTATCACTAGCCTTTTCCTGGCTAGCCCTCACCTCATAAACTAACCCATTATAAAAGTCTGTAAGTCACCACGTGGTGACGTACCGGAAAGGTCTAACCTGCATCCATCTGTGACGGTGGCTCTTGGCGTCTGGCTCACTTCCTTCTCTCTTCCCAGAACTTCCTTTCTGTCTACTGTGCCCACCTAAGGGCTGACCTATCTTATAAGCCAGGCAGCTCTTTATTCAACCAATAAAGTAATAAAAAATACAGGAGAACACTCCCACATCATATTCTTATACTTTTTTCAATGCTATAATAACAAGGGCTAAGACAGTCTTGATCCTAATCCGTTAAGAAGTCTGACAACAGTCACATTGACCCTTTACACAGATGACCCCAAGCTAACCTGACAATAGATGGCAGGAGAAGCCAGGCTTATCTGTGGGTGTGTCTGTCTTAAGCCCCTGTCCTGATTTCTCCCGGAGAAAGAGGGCTAGCACTCCCACTAGGGAATACAGATTGCAGATGCTAGTGTGTGGACTCTCTACCTCACTACCAAATCCGACTCCCATGAAGGCTACTTCATAAATTGTTACACTCTTGGTGAATTCTATAAATAAAGTGAAAATGCTTTCCTTTGTTTGCAGCATAGGTCTTTTCTGAACGCTGCACCTTTTAAAACAAAACAATTCTCTTAAGTGGGGTCATGGAGCGATGGCCTAGTGATGGAGAGTGGATCTCGCAGAGGTCTTAGGTTTGGTTCTCAGAACCACATGAAAACTCACGCTATGGGTAACTCAAGTTCCAGAAGATTCATTGCCCTCTTCTGGCCTCTGTGGTCACCAGGCATGCTCACGGTGTTCATATATACATGCAGTGACCAGGATAAATAAGAGAAAACTCTTCTCAGTTTTCAAGATGTTTTGGCTTTTGCCTTTCTTTCCTTTCCTGCTAGAACCAGTCCTTTGGCAGGACTTGGGGTTTCACCAAAGAGTTAGCAAGGAAATTCAGCCAAAGAGCACTGAGTTTCTGTAAGGGAACTTACTCTCAGGCCTGCAAGTTTACCCCCGTGCCTCAGTTTCCCCTCACTAAGTAAACTCACCCCCGTGCCTCAGTTTCCCCTCCCATAAAGCCTAGTATCGCTCGCTCAGGAGGTAAGTTTCCCCCTTGTCCATATTGCGTCTCCTCCCCACTTTTCTAATTAGAGAGAAAAACCGACAGAAGAAAAAAAAAGTGAAAGGAAAAGCAGAAAATTAGCATTTTCTCTGCTGCACATTTCAGTTATTAATATTGCAATTTGAAGTAATGGAATTCAAGGAACGCAAAAGGTTTAAGGTTTGCCTGGTGGGGTGAACTCAGCCGCGTGGTATATGGCTTGAATTTTAAGGTGAGGTTCATTATGCAGAATCAGTGTGGGCAAGCTAACAATGCCATAAACCCTTCACTTGGCGTCTTCCTTGGTTTTAATGTTGCATTACTGTAGGTTTTGGAGTTTTAATATGCTGTATAAATACAGAACGCATATATGTGGGTACGGGCATATGAAATGGGGGATTCATATTCTTCTGTTTTAAATATCTGACCCTACTGTGTTTGCTCTTTGGTTGACTTTGGTAGATAGCAGGTGGGAGAAAGTAGGGCAGAGTGAGTTACATAGGAACACTCCTCATTTATGCCTGAATCCATTAGGAAAGCCTGAGGCTGCCTTTTCGCCCTCGCTGCAGTTTGCGGAGGATTTAGTAATAGAGACCAAAGGCTCTTGGGATAAAACACTGAGATAAAGGACAGATTCTGCTTAGCTCATCCTTGGCAAAAGTTCAAGTCAGCCCATTCGTGGCATTGGAGTGGCATCCCCCACCTCTGTGGATGGCCAGAGGCAGCCTCCTCCATCAGTTTCTTACCTATGGATGAGGATATGCTCATAGTGAGTGAAGTGGAAGCTCCTGGCAACAGAGAGAATGGGAGTAGTGCACAGCATCTCAATAGCGAATCCCCTGCATCCTGCATGGACGGTCTGTGAACAATTAGGTACGCGGCTGGGGGATAATAGTGAGGACTCACTGCCAAGGACTTTCCAAGGCCCTGACTTGTTCTTGTCAGTTTCTTTCCATGGTCACAGCACACATGACTCTCTTTTGCTTCATCTTTCTTTCTTTCTTTTTTTTTTTTTTTTTTTTTTGGTTTTTCAAGACAGGGTTTCTCTGTAGCTTTGGAGCCTGTCCTGGAACTCACTCTATAGACCAGGCTGGTCTCGAACTCACAAAGATCTGCCTGCCTCTGCCTCCCGAGTGCTGGGATTAAAGGTGTGCGTCACCACCGCCTGGCATCATCTTTCTTTTCTTTCATCCATTAAACCAGCATCATGTTCAAGGCATGTACGTCTTTGTCTTCAGGGATTCAGCACTTTCTACCTTACCTTGGAAATGGGTATATACTCTCCTATCTCCTCTAATTTCCTTAGGGAAATGTTGAGCTTCAAAATAAACTCACAGAAAGGTATCTGAATGAGGAGACTACACAGATGGTTGACTGAAGAAGGACCCCCCCCCAGACCAATCAGCAAGCCTCTATTAACTGTGGCTTTGGGGTCATGAGGGTGACTCCAGATGGTTGGTGGTTGAGATAAGTTTTATGATGTGTTTTTTCAAAAGTGAGAAAGTGATTCTTTGAGTTCCAGTTTCCGGGTTTAGGGTGCAGCTCTGGGCTAGGATTTAAGCATGCTCTTGAATCTGATCTCGGTTTACCTTCTCCTCTTACCTCAGCCATCATTTTGTCAGGGATCCTCAGGTTCAGCAGTTTTCAACCTGTGGGTTATGATCCAAAGGGGTCCAAAGACTCGTTCACAGGGGTCACCCTAGACCGTCTGCATATAAGATACTTAAATTATGATTTGTAACAGAAGCAAAATTACAGTTCTGTAGTAGCAATGAAAATAATGTTCTGGTTGGGGTCACCATGGTGTGAGGAACTGTGTTAAGAGGTCACAGCATCAGGAAAGGTGAGAAGCCCCTGCTCTACCTGTGTCACAACATGGATGGCAGAGGAATAAATGGGAAGCCAGCAGTATGAAGAAGGGGATCACATGGGAAGGTGAGAAGCGAGAGGGGATCCAGGTGACCACAGTAGTGTTATAGCAACCCGTTCTCACAGCCGTTCAGTTCACAAGACCAGCACCAGTCCTTCAAGGGCTAAGCATCTCACTATCTTCATTAACTCCTGCTCCACCTCCACTGTGGTTCTCACCACGTCCATACTGCCACACTAGGCCCCAGATTCTAACACTTGAAACCTTGAAGGATAAACTCCAACACCATTCAAGCCGTAGTACATGGCAGGAACATGTACTGTGTATTTTAATATTAATTGCGACATGTGTTACTTTTCTCATTACTGTGACAAACTGCCTGACTCGAAGCAGTTGAAGGGAGGAAGGGTTTATGTGGTTCATGGTTTGAGGGGGTACAGTCCATCATGGTAAGGAAGGAAGGCATGATGGCTGGAACAGGAGATTGGCTGGGCACATGGCTCTGTAGTCAGGAATCAGGAAACGAACAGGAAGTGAGGCTGTGCTGCTTTCAGTGAGCCAAGTCCCTCAGCGAGAACTCATTGCTCTTTTTCTTTTTTTGAGACAGTGTTTTTCTGTGTAGCTTTGGAGCCCGTCCTAGAACTCACTCTGTAGACCAGGCTGGCCTTGAACTCACAAAGATCTTCCTGCTTCTGCTGGGATTCAAGGCATGTGTCACCACTGCCCTGCCATAGATCTCATCTTTTAAAGGCTCTGAGACCACAAGTGTTCAAACACATGAGCACATGTAAGACATTTGCATACAAAACACACTACCATGAAAATTTAGCATCTCTTCAAGTCAGCAGTCACCAACAACAACCTTCCAGGCAGGAGTATAACTCGCAGCTTCCAACTAGAAGATCCTACATCTCAGACAGACTAGATGAAAATGCCCTCGGTGCTAATCGAAGTGTAGTCTGGGTGCAAAGAATAACACCTGCTTTGACCAAGAACAGCCCAGCCTCTTCCTCCATCTTCTCTACCTAAGCTGCACCAAGGCCCTTTATTAGCTGCTCTGAGAAGTGTGTATCTCAGAATAGGTGTGCTAATAGGAAGGAAATTACATTTTCAGTGCTGATGTACGGAGGAGTTGGCTGGTCCATTAGCATCCTGATCTGACATGGCTGTCAGAAAAATTATCCATGACCCAGGAGGGGCCCACACTAAAGGTGATTTATCCTCCTATTTGGCTTAGCCTGAGCTCTCCCTAGAGGAGGGTATGCCAATTAAGCTAAAAAAAAAAAAAAAGCAAATAGAATGTGTTGTATGCCTGGTGTTGACTGCTTCTCCAGAGAGACCCACAAATTAATTTTCTCATTGTAGCCTTATTCTGAACCAGTTCCACAATGGAAACGTAAGCAGTTTATCTCTTTAATCTCTCATCCTCCTTTTATCCTGTTTTTTCCCAAACAAAATTAAATCATTTAACCATTTTAATAAGCACTAAAAAGTGTAATGAACCAGATAATGGAGAAGCACTCATATTATTTTCTTTATCTACTTTGCACTTAAATTTATTTCATGTTTCATCTGCACTCTTTTTTCCTAAGAATGTTTCCAATATTAGGGTTTTAGTAAACATTTCTCTCAGCTTCACAGAAGTCTGGAAAACATCTTCATTTGAAAGTTAGGTAGAGTCTCATTCTGACCACAGACCAGCAGTGACAGGGTTTCGAAGATCATACCCAGGACATAGCATGTCCTTCTTGGGACATGTGGATCCCCTTTCAACCTCAAACCAAATGGGTTCTTCTTGAGGCAAAGGAAGTCATGCTAGCTTCCACCGTAAGTCTGGGCTACAGCTGAATAGGAAGCAGGGTGATGTTGACCTGGATCTGTCCAGTCTTCTGCTGTGAACCTTGGGTGAGAAGGTTCAGATAAAGATGTGGCTGAAGCAAGAGTTCGTGCCCCTGTGGTTTCTAGGAGCTCAGATGTACACCTCACTGTTTGCCCCTCCTCTTGGAAAGGTTGTGATTGCCCATGATGTGTGATGCATGTATACTGAATGAGCAAATGTAGCCAGGCATAACTTTCTAACACCCTGTAGGTGGTCTTGTAGGTACAAGGAGAAGAGACAGAAAAAAGAATACCCTGCAAAGCTCCGACCCCATGCAGTAGAACCCACAGAGTAGAGTCCTCCGCCTGTGGAATCTAAGCAGAATGGGTAACAGGGTCTGGAGAATGGGCATCTTACTGTCTTCCAAGTATAGGGTACTATGGTTTCATTGAAAATAAAATAAAAGTATATATTTAAGACCCAATTCTTGGTTTGGGAAAGGAAAAAAAAAGATGAGAAGGTAACTGATTAATTGATATATACGCAATTCCTTTTTTTAAGCCTCAAGTGAAAGTGTATCTATCTACTAAATGGTAGCTTACATGATACTAGCTGGAATATTCTCATTGTTGGGGTCAAGGTTTGAGCATCTATTGCACAGAATCTACACTAATTTGGGGGCCTAAACAAGAATTGTGGGCCTGATTGTGAAAAAATATTATTTACTTTTCTCTCAGATCCTCCACAAGTCCTTGAGTAGAACAGACTTGTCTCAGAGCTCAGGCTCTGCTTATTCTGATAGGGTTGTTACCCTCAGCCTCAACTTTCCAGTCTACGTAATAGGCATGAATAAAACACTAAGGGTGGTTGTGGTCATTGCATGAAATTAAACCTTTGTCCTTATCTGAAAAACATCAGTGAGACCTTAGAGCCAAATGGATGGTGGGCACTCTTGCTGACTCTGAGCCTGTCCCTGCTTACCTCCCATTGACCCAGACTATCTCGTTTCCCACATGTCTCCTCTCCCCCTTCAAGCTGCTACACACCTCAGCTCTACGCTGAGGAGGGAGTTTCTTGAGCAGGGATTGATTAAAATGTAGTGGCATACCCTCATTTTGCGTCACTGTGTGTGTGACTAATAGGCATGGAATTTGTGCCACAGATAAATAATTGGCCCTTCAACCATCCTCCATGTCTTCAGAGACATGTAACTGTGATCTATCATAGCTGCAGACATCTCAATGAGCATCATCTCCAGATCATAATAGATCATGTTACATTTGTATATGCCCAGGAACATAATTTACTATTAAACAGGGCCAAGATCAGCACAGAAGAAATTATCCTTCTACGGAGGAGGACTCTACAGCTGCATTATATGCACACTGTGGTTTTTAAAATATTAATTATATTGTAAACTAAAGGTTTACTTTGTGTGTCATAAATCTGGGTGTCTCTTCTTTCTGTGTGCCCAATAAATATACTTCTCATCAACTTTTAATTATGCTGTTTGCATTATTCTGTCCTGAGGATGAGAGTGTGAGCTAAATCATGGCCTTCTAATGTGGATTACAGCATAAGTTTAGTTAATTAAACCATATATTTTATTAGTACGTGCAACTCTATCTTGTAAAAGCATGTGTTATTATATTGAAGGGTGGGGCATTAGATAATGTTGCAAGGGTGTTTTTATTGTTACTGTTGTTTTTTTATTTTAGAGATTCTGATAATTTAAGAAGCGAAATTGTTTTATTTCTGTGTGGCACTGGCTCAGCACACACTCTTTAAGGGGATAGGGAACACGTTGTTAAAGTGCCTGGCCAAGGTTCTGTCCCAGAACTCATGTTGAAAACTCAGGTGTTGGGTAGAGCCCAAGCTTTGTGCCAAATAAGGAGCAGAAATCACCACAAACCATCAGCCTGGCTTTTTTGTGCCTTTGCTTGGTGGCTTTGCATATACAACCTCTGGTCTTCACTACTATTTTTCTGTTATTTACTTTATCAAAAAAAAAGCCCCATCCATCTCTTTATATCCATCTCTTTATATCCAAGAAGAGCTGGTTCCAAATCCTCTTATGAGTAATTAACACCCATGGGTACTCAAGACTCTTATGCAGACTGGCTTAGTATTGGCATCTTACTGAGTCAAAAAAGCACAGAAATAAAATAAATACTAAATAAAATACAAGCAAAGAAAAAAAGGCAATATGAATTCAAACAACTTCTTTTCCAAATATTTTCAGTCCCTGGTTG
Source organism: Dicrostonyx torquatus (assembly GCA_028555095.1). Taxonomy (NCBI): domain Eukaryota; kingdom Metazoa; phylum Chordata; class Mammalia; order Rodentia; family Cricetidae; genus Dicrostonyx; species Dicrostonyx torquatus. Next base: position 2,914,141 of record JAQHUG010000198.1, read on the forward strand.
GTTGAATCCATGGATATGAAAAGCCTAGATACAAAAGGACTCTAAAAGCAGCACTAAGAGAAAAGAATTATCATTCCATAAATTTGAGACTTTTGTTTGACATGGGCTCAGACTTTCCCCCAAAACATTTTAACAATGGGTAAGGGAAGAAAGATTTCAATTATAATTATTTCTCATATGTGAAATAGAGGTTTTGTGTGTGTGTGTGTGTGTGTGTGTGTGTGTGTG
>JAQHUG010000198.1:2924838-2961425 GCA_028555095.1 Dicrostonyx torquatus
GTTAGCCAGAAATATGTTTATGCCATTGGCCAGACGGTATTGAAAATAATATGGTTTCTGTGTGATTATTTCAGTGCTGAGTAGCTGGGAACAAACAAGTGGCCTCTTAAAACAAAAGTCAACAATAGACCGTTTTTTACAAAATGGGAAAAGGACTTTCTTATAAATAATATATGCAAAAAGCCATGAGCATATGAGATATACTTAATAACACTAATCATCAGGAAATAAAAATCAAAAAACAAAATAAGGTTTCCCCTCACATGCATAGTATTACCACATTTAATAAATACTAAACCAAATGTGGTCAAGAGTGTAGAGTATAGCTTATGGAGACAATATAAAATGGCATACCTCAAGGTGGAACAAGGGCTCAGTGGTTAAGAGAATGTGTTGATCTTACAGAGGACATGGGCTCAGTTCCAAGAATCCATGTCTGACAGCTCACAACTGCCTGTAACTTCTACTCTAAAGGATAAGAAATCTTTTTCTGGCATTCTGGTACCCACACATGTGTGATACACGCACACAGACACATACATACACATAATTAAAAATAAAATAAATTCCCTTTAGAGAAAAGAAAAAGTACAATTAGAATTATCACATGCTAGAACAATTCTACTTCCACATATAAGCAAAAGAGTTGAAAACAGCATCTCAAAGAAATATCTGCACACATATATACATAGAAATATTTACAATAGTCAAAAGGTAGAAGCCATTCTACCTTCCACCCCTGGACAAGTGGAAAACAAAATGTGGTGTATTCATGCCATGCTTCATTAGCTAGCCCTTCAACAACATGAATCTTATACATGTAGCCCATACGAAATATCATGGGAGCATTATATTAAGGTGAAATAAGTGAGTTACAGAAACCATTTATTTATAGGAGATAAATTTGGAGGTGAGAAGGCTGGAGAGATGGTTCACTGACTGTTTTTCTAGAGGACCCAGGTTTGGCACCCAGTACCTGTGGTCGTTAACAACTCTCTCTAACTCTAGTTCTGAAAAATGAATCCAATGCCCTCTCTGGCCCCCTAGGTAGACAAGTGGTGCACAGACATGCATGCAGGCAAATCACCCACACTCATAAAATAAATAAATTTAAAAAGACAGGAAAAAGAAAACTGGAGGCAAGGAAGAATAAATTTCCAGGTCTGAAGGAAGGAGAAACGGGCAACTATTGAGTTTCAGTTGTTAAGATGAGAGTCCTCAAGAATTGTTATAGTCACATGGATATAGTTAACGCTATTGAACTGTAGAGTGGTCAGTTTTCTTGTGCATATCTTACCACAATTAACAAACACCATACAGAAACCCGAGAAGGCATTTCATAGAAAAACTATAAGGAAATAAATATATCAATACATGATCAAATTAGTTAGCAATCAGGGGTACATAAATTATTGCCACAATAAGATACGATGTCATAGTCACTAGTTTCCATAAGTTAAGTTTGACAGTGTCTAAGTGGTGATGCGATTGTGGAAGGTGAGCTCTCGTACATAGGACCACCTCTGTGATGTGGCTGCTTCTTAGAAAACTTGTGATTCAAGGACTCTGTCTACAAAACCATTAGGCCCACCCCCAGATCACCTCATCAGCACTGTATTGGCAGTCCAACACCATAAAATCCTGAGAAATATCCTGCCTTGGCCAATGAGAGCCATGTGTTAGCCAGGCCCAGGACAAGCTGTAGGTGGGAGTGTGGTACCATCTCCCGGCCAGTGGAAGAAGACTGGAGGGACCTCTGTGATCCTGAGCACAGGCTACTGTGTCCAGACAGCACTCCTGCTCTTGGCAAGACTTGAGTACTAGAGACTGATTTAAAAGTTTTCAGAAAAGTGGTCCAAAGTACACAGGCCCTTGAGGTGTGACCAAGCCAAAGACCCCCTACCAATTCTAAAAGCAATACTGTCCTGTGGGTAGAAAATATCCATGTAACTTTGAAAAAAGTTTGCCTTCATCTTGTAAATCTGAAGTGCAAATCTTGAATGGCCAAGCTATTGTATGCTTTGTAAATGAATACAGAGTCTCCTGAAGGTTTGTTGCAACCTTTTTTGTTGTTGTTGTTGTTGTTATTGTTTTGGGTTTTTGTTTTGTTTTGTTTCTCTAGACAGGGTTTCTCTGTAGCTTTGGAGCCTGTCCTGGAACTCACTCTGTAGACCAGGTGGCTTCGAACTCACAAAGATCCTCCTGCCTCTGCCTCCCGAGTGCTGGGATTAAAGGTGTGCACCACCACCAGCCAGCATTGTTGCAATGGTTTTTAAGACTATTAATTTCAGCCTTACTCATGAGAGGGAAACATGAAGCAGCCAAATGTCCATCTAGGTTGGTACAGATTTAAAATAAAAATGGTATGAAGTTCATATCATGGAGTATTAAAAATTCCAAGACCCACTATTATGCATAATAGCAAAGATAAATATTTGTCATATAGTGAGAAAATGTCATTGAAGACCGTGTATAACACAGGTCAATCTCTGTGAGAGCAGAAAAGAACAAACTAAGCATGTCTCCAATGTGCGCATGCACACACACACACAATATGGGACAGGATTTTAAGTAGGTCCAGACATTTCTGTCAATATTTTAATTTTTCAAGTTGCATTTGAAAGACTTCTATTTTATTATTAATTCATTTATATGTCATATTTTCCTGTATCAGAGATCATATATCTTTCAATTGCCTTCAGCAAAGCAGCAGGTTACCCAAATCAGTTGCCCTCCAATAAAGCAAAGACTTGGACACTTATCAGGGGAACAATCCTACTCACATTAGCCTGAAAAAAAATTATGGCTTGTAATAAACCTAGTAAGGAAGTGAAAGACCTGTACAATGAAAAAGTGAAAACACTGAAAAGGAAAAGAAACTTAAACGAAAATTAAAAGAAAAAACTTTGATCAGAATTTCCCAAGCACATTTGCGGTTTAGCTTTGTTTGGCTCCTTCTTTGTTAACTTGTTTCCCTTCTAGGATATCCAGAAGGAAGTGCCTGAGTGGCGCTTCCTGCGGCTTCCCACGCCTGCGGTGACGTGGGTCCTCTGGCTTTTCTGTTCAGTGTCATGCAGGTGGAGACTGCATTTCATCTTTCACAGCTCAAAGAAGGGAGAATATTTGGTACCATGACAATAGTCCAAGTCTGACTGTCCTAAGCCCCTTGCTGGGCCCTCTTGGTGAGCTGATGCCATTTCCTGTTGCAGAAACCCGACACAGTGCATGCTGTTTAGAGGCTGTCTGCCTAAACATAACACATGATTTCCTTGCCCACAGCCTGTTTCTTCACTCCAATCCTGAACTGTGAGTGAGAAATTAGGTGCAAATTGCCCACTGAGCCTCATGGTGAGCAGCACTGGAGTTTCAAGACCCAGTGATGTCAACTGAGAGCTAGATAAGGGGCTGCTGTGGCTCTTTGATCAAACGTGTAACTCAAGAGACCAGCTCTGCATGGTCATACTGCCCCCCACACGCAGCAGAAAGACCTCCAGGGGCGGTGGCACTCGTGTTCTCTTGGCTGAACAGACAGAAATTTGCTTTCTTGGCTGCATAAGCAGTGAGTGCTTGCTCATTCTCGTTTCAAGTCAACAGATACTCCCTAAGATTTATTGGGTGTTGGTTACAGAGTTCTGGGACTGTGTGGCTGAAGACAAAGAAGAGTAGATGAATCTGAAATTACTCCCTGTCCTCAAGGAAGCTGAAGGAGAGACAATGACGAAAACAACCCAGGCTCCCAAATCGGTCCTGCTGTGAACTTGCTGGGTGGGCCAGTGCAGCCATGTTATCTGGCCAGGGCTCCACTTCCTCATTCATAAATTAAAGTGTTGGGATGGCTAGTTTTGAATGTTCTTTCCAAAGTTAAAAAAACTATGTTTATATGAATAAGGATGCACAGATAAGGCTCATTGGAGAATGTTATGCCCTTAAGCCACATAGGCCCTCTTAGCATCCGGTTCCCTAGGGTTGCAGAAGTGCAAGCGAAAGCCACAAAAATGATGGAACTTCTTCAACTCATCTATAATACAAGTGTCCTGGAAATAAGAGCATTCACAGAGAGAAGGTAGAAATGAGAGTTTGCAGTACACTAAGATCTCTGATTTAGGCTGGATATAGACTGATCCACAGCATAAGGCCAGTACACAGTGGGGAACGGACCTGCAACAGTAGGGAGGCAGACACTGGCCCTGTGGCCCTGTGGGTAAAGGAATTGAACAATGAATTGTGTCCAAAGGAACAATGGAAGATACTAAGAGAAGCAGAACAGGCATGGGGAGATGCCAAAGCATTTACTATTCAATCTGTTGACCTAGGCTGACATTGGCAGCCTAGTACTTCCTTGCTTTCATTATCATTTCTGGGCTTGAACCTGAGTTTAGCAGAAGATAGACTGAGTTTGTTTATAGAAACATATGAAAAGTACTCATTGTACACATGACAAAATAAGCAACATAGGTCCACACTGGACATTGACGGAATAATTCTAGATGATTTGTGGCCTTACCTCAATATCTGTGCAGACTAGGTGAACGTGAGAAAGTCTACACTGGCAGAAACCTTCTAAACATAGTGCAACAGCCAGGAAACTTTCTTCAAGTACCAGAAGTTGAATCAATTAGCTATTGCTGCGTAAGGAATGATTCCAAATTCAGGAGTTTAACATAGCAGTATTAGTTATCTCGTGCTCTGTATCTGTGGCTCAGCTGGGTTTCTGATTTATATTAGGTTGGGTTCATCTCAATTGCCTTGCTTATGAGTTTGGGGTTTTTGTACGGATCCTCTGGGGTTAGCTAGGGCACTTCCTCATTCTCCTGTCAAGGATCAGTGGGCAGGCTAGCCCTGGGACAGTTTTCCTATGTCTGGAGAAACGGAAGAGACCACCAAAGGTGTATGTCCTTTGAGGCCTGAGCTTGGAGCTCACATGCTTAGGTCTCTCAGCCAGGCACTCACAGGACTGAACCCAGCTTCACGTGGGAATCCAAACTCTGCTTCTTTGGTGAAAAGACTTAAAACAAACAAACAAACAAAACCCCTCCCTCATGCCGGAGTATAGAGTCAGGCAATATGAGGAGTTTAATCATTAAAGGAATAATCAATGGGAACCTCAAATCAAGAGACTATTTGGAGAATCAAGTAAAAAGTGTACAAACTCTTTAGAGACATTAAAATAGTATGTTTATATCCTTAAAGTTTATTAATCCTTCAAAATTTAGCTGAATAACTCAGATTAAAATTTGAGATGTAGAAGAAAGGGGAGGGGATGGAGGAGAAGGGTCAACCAATACCTAGTAAATAAAAAAATGAAATAAGGAAACCTGCTAGTTTATGTTAATAAAAATATTTTAAAAAGAAAAACAGAAAAAAATCTCTTTATGCGATAGAAACATGTACAATAAATATATAATAAAATTAAAATAAATGAAATATATAACATAAATTAGTGAATTTAGAATCTGTAAAGAAAAGCAAATAAAGTTTTATATAATTGCTAAAACAAATAGCTAAGAGAGTCAAATTGGAAAGAGGGAGAGACTCTATTTCTATGTGGATCTTGAAAACATAAGACATACTAATTGATTGAGGGTAGGGAATGTTCTACTATAGGGTTAAAATAACTGGGTCCAAACACTATTAAATCCAGTGCCAAAGTATACACAAATGGAAGAACTCTGTGTGGGTGGGTATTCCAAAACGAACCTCACTTAATTCCTTTCTTGGCAGTATTTTCATTAAATACAATACTTTATGAATTCTAACGTTATTGCTTCATTAGCATGGTGGCAGGAAATTATATTTCACTTTTCAAAATAAGATTATTTGTCTCTTCTTCTTCTTCTTCTTCTTCTTCTTCTTCTTCTTCTTCTTCTTCTTCTTCTTCTTCTTCTTCTTCTTCTTCTTCTTCTATCGTCTGTTGCTTCTGGGGAGACCACAAACAATGAGAGAGGCAGCTGAGCCAGCAGCATAGATGAGAGAGAGCTTAGAGCCCAGATTTCTATGGGGCAGAATACTCTCATTTCCTTCTAATCTCTCAGACACCACACATCATACCTCAGCCATCTGAGAAGAAGACCAATAGTGACACACACCAGTGACACCCCCATGTCATAACTGAAAAGGAAAATTGAACAAAACCAGTGGGCTTGTAGGAGAATCTGATTACCCATGATTATCAACTTGATGTAATCTGAAATCAGCTAGGAAATGTACTTTTGCGTGGGCCTCTGAGGCCATTTTGACAAAGGATGGGTTGCCCAGGTGGCAGCAGCTTCCAAAGGGTGGTTCAGATGCACAGAGGTCCAAGGGATGGGCAGTACTAACTGCTTGGCTCCCTTCATTTCTTCCTGAGGAACTGCTTCGTCCTGGGCTGTTGCCCTGCTCCAGCCATCATTCTCCACCACAGACTGCACACCTCTGTACCAGGCCTTCTCCAGGAACCTTCCAGACCTTCAGAACACGGCAGAAACTGGTGAAGCACCAGCATTATGACTGAGCAACTCCTGAGTTCTTAGCCTCTCTAACATGGAGACAATCATTGTTAGACCTCTGAGGTCCTCTTAAGTAAAACAATATATCACCTTTCAAAATAAATATACATTTTATTGGTCTGTTCCTCTACACTATCTGGTATGGGTATATATCATCTATAAAACTAAAACTCAAGGTAGCATTTGCTACTTGTGGTTCCCTTGTCATAATTCTTCTAGAAATTCATTTTATGTATTAGTATTGTATGTATGTGCATAATGGATGATGGTGGTGGTGGTGGTGGTGGTGTGTATGTGTGTCTGTGAATGTTTCGGAGTTGGTTTTCTCCTCCTTACACTGTGGGTTGAAGTCAGTGCTCCTGCATCTCATCGTACATCTCACTGGTTCCCATGGTTACTGTCCACATCCTTCACTAGATGAACACCATGAAGAGTTAGAACTGAGGCAAGTTTTCGAACCTGCTGTATTTTTAGCTGTATGCAGCACATAATGACTTTCAAGATCATTGTCAGACAAGCATAAAGAACCTTTTCAAGGGCTGGGGGCACGGCTGGGGGTAAATCGTTTGTCATGCAAGCATGAGGACCCAGGATCAGATACCCCAAACCAACATAAAGCCCATTATGGTAGCACACACGTCTGTAATCCCAGTGTTCTCCTGGGGAAATGAAAGATGGAGATGGGAGAAGCCTTCACGTCCTCCAGCCAGCTTGTATGATGTAAATGACAAAGATGGAGATTGGAGAAGCCTTCACGTCCTCCAGCCAGCTTGTATGATGTAAATGACAAAGAGACCCAGCCTCAAACAAAGTAGAAGGTGAGGGCCAACGACTGTGGTTATCCTCTGACCTACACATCTGCTCGTATGCATACACACACACATGCACACACACATATAAACAGACACACAGAAATATGTACATGCACACAGACATATGTACACAGACACACACGAATCCTTCAAAGTGCATCAGACAGGTCTTTTCCATGTTAGGCACTTTATCTAATATTCACCATTAAAACACTAATGAGACTGCATTTATAACCAAGATCACAATTCTTGGATTTTGCTATATTTTCAGGATTCCTTGGGGAGAAATAGGAATTTAAAAATGATAGTATTAAAATAGTAAAATTCTGAGCCAAAAAATCATAATGAAACCGAATTCAACCAGTGATCTAAAAATGAGAAATTTGAAAGCTGTTTTCCCACAGAAGTTTTACATGATAAAAATATTTTTAAGGAACTTTTTACTTCTGAGTCATTATTTAACCAGGAAATTTTAGCAAGTTTTATTTTACATAAAAAGTTGATACTATTATTAACAATAGGTTCATTAGCCGATACCCATCCTGAACTAGCTTTCTGTCTAGCCTTTGAGAAGTACCTATTAATTATCATCCCTCTTTATTTTTATTTTAATGAAGTACTTATGTAACATGTTACATATTTGATGTGTTTCATAGCCATTAATTACAAAATTAATACGCATAAATTGTACATGTTAAGAAATGGGAATCGGTTTGAAGTCGCAAGTAAAGGAACTGTTACATTTGGGTTGTACTTCTCTTGGTGGAGAAAATTTCTGCTGTATATGATGAAAAATTAAAAAATCACCTTTCTGTTGAAAATGACAGAACTAGCAAATGTTAACCAACAGTTGATAAGAAGAATTTCTGGTAGATTGTAAAAAATTGACATGGTGTAATTGTTAAAGTGTTTGTTGCTTTAAGGAACACATGCTTTCGAAAGTCCCATGGCTCACAGTATGCCCCGCTCCCCTTGGGCTGAGTGCATTATAGTCTTTTCTTTTTCTTCTTAATGGAGGATTTGGGGAAGGAGAATGAAGACATCCTTTCAGACAAGCTACCCTCAGAAGCACAGAAAAACTACATATGGAATGTCAGCATGGGTTTAGAAAGAGAGAGAGAGAGAGAGAGAGAGAGAGAGAGAGAGAGAGAGAGCAAGCGCTGAGCTGTGATGTGCAGTATCCATGGGTGATTGGTTCCAGGATGCACTAAAAACACTCAAATCCTCCATGGAAATGTGCCTAATTGTTTTACACTTAGCCTATGCACATCTTATTATTATATACGTCAAACTGTGTCTGGATTATTCAGAATCCCAATAAATATGAGCACTGTATAGAAGGTTGTCACGCTGTATTGCTTAAAGAACAGTGGCAAGAGCAGAGTCTCACTCCTTCAGAATACATACAACTATATACAATATTCCCCCTACGTATTTCCCGTTGAAGTCAGTTGCATCTCTAGATACAAAGACACAGATACCAAGAGATGACTGACTGTACATCTGGTACTGTGCAACCCCACACAGACTCGGGAAGAAGTAAGGGGTGGTTGTCTTGGCTAGCCAATGATAATCCTTGGAGCGAACCTTCCCAAGCTAGTAAAGAACACCCAAGGGAGGGAGTGGGATCTCCACAACAAAATTACTTGGTTTCAGTTGATTGAGTGGCAGGAAAGATTCCTTAGCTTCTCAGGACCTCCTTTTCTTGTCTTAGTCAGGAACTATAACATCGTAGGGCTGTGGTGAAGATAATGTGCATGCATGTGTGCAAACAATGAAGATTAGAGTTGGTAGATAGTAGGTTACCCAGAACTGATACATGTCTGTATTTCTAACTGTCATGCACCAGGGCAGTATTTGGAAATGTTCACTATACCAGAGATCTCTGTCATTAGAATGCTTCTTTGAGAAGGATAGTGGTTCTGCTCAACTCATCTGTCAGACGTCAGTGTGGACGGTGAAAAGTGAGCCCCACATGGGAAAGAGGCATTGGTGAGTAAGAGGAAAATAATGAGAACTGTCCTCCAGACGACTTTAGAAGGAACTGCAAAAAACTCCACAGGTCCATCAGTGCCCTCACCAGATATTAGAAGGAAATAACTTGTCATATGACCTCAGGGAGCCAATCTAGACGCACTGCGTTGACTAGAAGACTTACTTCCTGAGCGAATAAGTGTGAGTGCAAAACAACTTCTTCACAGTCATCACTATGGAAACAGGGAACACATCACCGAGGTGGGGAAAAACACTGCCAAAGATAATAGTAATGGACTCTTTGAAGTCAAGCAGACTTCTGTAAATGTTCCATAGCTCTGGGCATTAAACCCAAGTTCTTGGACACTGAACCCAGGTCCTTGCTCCTGATAGAAAGTGCTCAATGACTGAGCTACACTTCCAGTCCTTAATCTGCCCTGGCTTACATTGTTACCATGTCTACTTAACAGCTACATGACCTTGACCATTCTATCTAACTCTTCTTGGTATGCTATTTTTATCTGCAAAATATGGATGCTAGGGTAGTAATGAAGATTAAACAAAATAATACATGCACCATAAAAGTCAATAAGCCATAATAACAAGAGCAGTAAGAGTTGTTATGGCCGCCATCAGACTGAGCAAACAGCTAAGGACATCATAGATGGAGTGGAAGACAAAGCTGAGAGATTTGCACATTTCCTTTCAAATTTCAGATCCTGTGCTTTTATTCAATGTAGTCTAGAAAGAAAAAATTAAAGATTTGTGTGTGTGTGTGTGTGTGTGTGTGTGTGTGTGCAATGAATCTTTCTGGTAATAGCAAATGCAACTCTAACTACAGAAAGGATTGAGCAAGGATTACACTGAGACCTCAGCTTGATTAGCCCTGTGTTCTAAAGATCTCTCCACCCCTGCCGCCAGCCAACCGCAGACCCAATCACTATACTAAGAGTAAAAGAAGCCAAGACTGGTTCCCAGTAACTGTGAACTTACTTCATTATCTCTGGTTCTTCCCGATGAGGGTTCACTCTGTAGAGCAGTGGTCTCCAACCTTCCAAATGCTATGATTCTTTAAAGCAGTTCCTCATGTTGTGATGACCCTCAACCATAAAATTATTACATTGTTACTCCATAACTATAATATTGCTACCGTTATGAATAGTAGTGCAAATATCTGACATGTGAGCCTGTTGGGGGTCATGACCCACAGGTTGAGAGCCATTAATGGCTCTAGAGTTGTATCATTTCTAGAGCAGTTTCAATGAGAATTTCCTCGATTCTCCTAGTGACCTTTCTCCTCCCTCTTTTATGTGTCTGTAGGGTCCAAGATGAAGCTTCTACAACTGTGGAGAATATATTAATTGGGACACCGTGATAAAAAAAAATACTCACTGTCAGCTTGACAAGATCTACACTCACCAAGGAGAAAAACTTCGGAGCTTCACAGTGAGAGATTTCTAAATTACATTAATTGAGCTGGGAAGTCCTACCCTAAATGTAGCGAGGCTGAGTCCTTAGCTTTGTAAAAGAAAACAGCTGGCGGAACACCAGCATTTATTTCTCTCTGTTTCAGGATGACGGACAAAATATGACCAACAGCGCCATGCTACAGCCCACATGCTAGACTGTACTCTCAGACTATTACACAAAACAAGCACTCCCTTCTTTAAGCTTCTTTTGTAAGGTGTTTTATCACAACAAATGGTAACTAATACAGACATCAAACCAGTTCTCGAAGGTTCCAGAAGTTGGTTGTATGTATGTTTAGCGTGTTAGTCCAGTGAGGCAGTGCGAAGAATAACTTTCTTCACTACACCTGGCCTTATGCTGCATACCTACAGACGACATAGCTATCATGTGTTATAGTACTCCCAGCCAGGAAGAACATCCTGTCAGCTGAGATGTCCCAGAGCAGGTTGGGGAGAGCAGGCCTTATTAATCACCACTGCGGAGCGATAGATGAAATGTTTTATGTCATGAGTCTTTCCCTCTCTGAGAACTAGGGGGGTGACTCGGTTAAGACATCTGATGTCACTTTAATTGTCCAGGGGATAAAATGTGACTTCTCTAATCTGACTGAGTTAAGAAAGAGTGTTGACCAATGACACTGCAGCTTATTAGGTAAAACGAATCATGAACAAGATCCTATTCAAAAAAAAAAAAGAGTTCATCTTTTCACATTTAAGTATGTATATTTGAACCTGTGGATTAATAAGAATCAACCAAATACAATCTGATAAACACAATATCCTCCCAGAATCCAGTATAAGACATCTTGTTTCTTTTTATTTTATTTTTGTATTTTCGAGACAGAGTCTCTAGGTAGTACTGACTGACCTGAAACTCACTATATAGAGGCCAGGCTGACCTCCAGCTCATAGAGTCCATCTGCTTCCATCTCCTGAGTGTTGGGATTGAAAGGGATTTACGTTTCTTTACTTAAAGAAGGGAGTGTTTGCTTTGTGTCACAGACAAGTAGGATATCACACAGCATCCAGATGCAATAATGACCAAGCATCCAGATATTAGAAGTTTTAAAAAGTCAGAAAGTGCCATCTTGATAAACTCTCAAAGTGGGGTCTCCCACAGAGGTCCCATGCAGTGTGAGTCACATGGGATAATCTTGGGAACCGTGTCTGCCATTCCCTCAACTAAAATCAGTAGAGACATGAGAATGCATTCCGAGAGAGTGTGAACGTTACAAAGAGCCCTTTAATGTGATTTTCCTGGAAGCACATGGCCTCACAGGTAGAGATAAGCCTGGAATGTGAACCCAGAGGCTCTTCCAGTCCATGGCTCAGACCCAACAAAGTAGAAAATGTCACTGAAACTTCTGGATAGTATGTGGAAGGAGAAAGGTGGGGGTGCTCCTGTGGGGAGACCCTTTTCGAGAAAAGAAAAATGTAGGATCACTTATTTGACATGAAATACCAGAAAACATGCCAACTGCCTGGTTAATTAAATAAGAATGTATGGGAGAGGGGAGAAATGAGAAGACTTCTGTCTTCCAGCTGCCCAGACTTACTCCATTGGGTCTAGATAGGAGGAAAGGACTCAGATGAGCAGTAGAGATGCAGACTTGGTAATAGGCATTTCTGGCAGCAGTGGATTCCCAGTAAGCCCCTGAAAAGCATATTTAGGATTATTTGACTTCTCAGGGTCTTAAAGACCAGGTTTTAGTGGTTCATAGTAAATATAAAGCTTTGATCACAAAATCAATTTTGGCACTACGGCTTATTTCCATTCAGGAGTTCAATTATCATTACTGACCATTAGCTTCATAGAAAAACAAATACAACTCTGTTCTTTTCCGTCGTGCATGCACATTGTTGAAGGAGCACATGGCCACAGGAACAAGCTATTCCCATAGTATCAACTCCAGAGATGACCTGGAGTACCAGAGAAGGAAAGGGGATAACTTACTATTACAAAGACCAGGAAAGCTTCATGGAAGAGAAAGTAACTGGCATGACTTTTAAACAGAAAAATGATATGAGAAGGAAAGATATCACACATTCTACTTCAATTTCAGAGGCTCAAGGATTGAATATACATGTGTTGTCTTATAGCCTCAGTGTTGACATTCATGAGAAAATAAACGTGGACAGTTAAGACTCTTGACTCTGTCACGCAATTTGTGATGATGACACACAGTCACTCAGCTTGTTGTATCCATCTCAGTAGTCTGTCCTGGACATAGCAGGAGCCAGCTAAGACCTTCTCAACACTGCAGTCCCTTAGAAGAATAGAGGGAGGGGAGAACTCAAGATGGTGCTGATTTTTCAGATATAAAACCCCCATGGCTCAGACTCACATCAATGTCGTTGACAGACTCAAGAGATAGTATTCTGCAGTAGCTGACCTGGGTATGCATTGTGCTTCTGCTACAAGGGTAACCCGGAGGTGGACTCCTTTAGATTCTAAAATAGGATTGCCTCTCATAAGTACTTTTGCCTCCAGCTTTGGAATGCTAGGAAGACAGCGTGTTTGTGGAACAAGGGTATGTGTGGAACTCCAACTCTCGTCAGGTTCTCAGTAGAGGCCAGATCCTCTTCTAGTGCATGATGGAATCAACTTTGCTGGTCAAATTCAAGTCGTTAGTCTCTATACCCTGTCTATAGATATTCTCTGACTTTATACTCCAACTCCCATTTGTAGGAAGTATGATCCCACCTTCATGAACCATAGATTAGTAACTCAATGATGAACACGTGGCTACATGGTGGCTGTAGCTGTCACCCACTACTCCTTCTTCTGTCCCCTACCAAGTGCCCACAGGGACCCTTCTTAGATATGTTCTCCTAATCAATATGCTCTCTTTAATGTTTTTATCAACATTAATTGATGAAACTTGGGAAGAGAAAGAACACTAGTGGTGGCCAAAGTTGTTGGTTTTTCCAGTCTGAGATCAAGCTTTGTGAAAAATGATCATGATATTGAGAGAGTCTACAAGAAGAGACAAGATGCCCCGATGTTCAAATTTACTCCTATCATGCGTCAATAAACTAGTTAGTCTACTTACTGCTGTCACGGACAGGAATATGCTATAGATGGCCTCACCAGAGATGTCCTTGATTCTTTTAAAACAAAATATTTCCACCAGCATTCATTTATGTATTCACTTGATAATTTATTTGTTTACTGAAATGTTGACATAATCCTTGATTTTTGAAGTGTGAGTAGCCACCTTCTTTTTATTTCCCACAGGGACTCCTTTGTGTTTCTTGATAAGAAGAGAACATGTGCACTTCTCATGGAAGGACTCCTGCGTGGGAATGCCTGGGATAATGTCCAGGCAGTGCTGGCTCCCATCATGCTTTGCTATTTACTATCCGAGAGTGTTAATACTGATTGTCCACTTGATGGGATCTTGAATCAGCAAGCTTCTGGACACATCTGTGAAAAGTGATTTTGATAGGATTAGCCTCTGGTCATTTCTGTGGAAGATTATCTAGATTATTAATTAGAGTGTGAAGATACACCCTAAAGTCTCTGATCCGAGGCCTAAATTACATAGAGTAAGAGAAAACCAGCTGACCTGACACCAGCCTCTCTCACTCTCCGCTTCTTGACTGTAGATGCACTATGACCAGCTGCCTCGAGCTCCTACCATGATGCCCGCCATGATGGTCTGTACCCTGAATCTATGATCCAAAATCAATCCTTTCCCCCATAAGTTGCTTTTGTCAGATATTTTGTTGTAAAGATGAATAAGCACCTGCCATCAGCAAGTACCGGGCATCTGTCAGCACATATAGGCAAGCAATGAGGTTCTTCTTTCTGGACTGTGGACATGGCTGCAAGAACCAAGTTGAAGGCTTGAGGAGAGGACAAGCGGGCAGTTGAGATGGAGCTGGTTCCTAGAAGGGGAGAACAATCTAGAATCAGTTCCTTTTCGGGATAGGTGATGGCAGATGTCTAAGACTGAAAGAAGTTAGAAGTACCTTGACAGGTACACGGAAAAGATACAATAATATAGAGAGATGCCATGGGTGCTACAGGAATTCTCAGAGGAGCTTGGTGGCCACAGAGAGGACAGGAGAGCAAGCAATCAGAAGCCTACTCAGAACAGAATGAGGCCAGTCTTGAATCCTGCTTACAAACCCCTCTAAGCAACCCTGAATCCCACTGCAGAGCACCTGTCTGTCACTTAGCTCTAATCATGGGACATTAAACACAAGCCACCCATCATCAGGGCACAAGAAGCAGAGGCCTGCTTCAGACTGAGTGTCCTGCACATTTTGGATATTAATCCTGACAGAAAAATCTTTAGCACTGTATGGATTGCTCCGTGTAAATTCATTAACTACTTGTCATGACTGTAATATAATCTACCCTGACCCTAAGGACTCACCAGCACAGTGTTAATCAAATCTCCGCAGAAAACAACACATTTCTGTTTAGACTCAACAGCTGCTTCTCTTGCCAGGTTAGGTTTGGAGCGCTAGAGAGGAAAGAGTAAAAGTTTTCTTCTGAATGTCCCTGAGTAGGGCGTTTCTGTCTGCAGAAGGCCTCTTGGGTCTCCATGACTGACAGTTTGAAGCTACCTCCCATTTCCAGCCGTCCCCATGCCCAGCCCTGCACATAACGAAAGTCCGTCAGTCTCTGGTCTCCATCAGCGAGAGGTTCACAGATGATAGAGTACAATGTGTTCTGAAGCATCGGACATTTTCTCCCAGGATGAGGCATTACCAGGTTTTAATCAGGCTCATTAGGCAACCATTAGAATCCTGTCCAGTTTTCACTGCCAGAGAGAGTGGAGAGAATGAGCGTGGTCGGGGGCTGTGCCTGACCTGCTGAAAGACCAGGCCATCTGTCCCAGATTGTACGGAGCCTGGATCACTCTGCCTTACAGCTGCAGAGATCTTATAGCCCAGCACAAAAGCCCTGAATTTTATTTAGGTTGATCCAGACGGAGGTTCTCCAGAAATGAAAGCAGTAAGACTACCCTTTCACAAGGACACAGGTGACCCAGCACCAACTTAGTGACCACAGGGACTTTATAGCAGCGAAACCCTGCGTGTCGATTTCCACAGTTTACTGTGTTAAGAAGCCAGTGAGAAACGTGACTTTGAAACAGCAAGTACCACGTAACGGCTGTGACGTTAGGGCTTTACAGGGGCTGAGCTGGGGGTGCCTGCCAGTTCTAACATCTTTGTGTCCTTCCCAGATCTATTTCTTCTATATTGTTCTTTGATTGTGTCTGACGGGGCTGTTCCCAGGTCTTTTATCATATGCAAATCTATAATGCTTAGTGTATATTGCCCGACCAGAGGACTTTACACTCCTAAGGTTCCTATGAATGACAGATACCATGTATACCGTGTGTGTGTGTGTGACTTCCTAGGTCTAATTACCCAAAATATTTTGTAGGAACCTAAGCCTTTACCTCAACCTTTTTGCTTTTAACCTAATAATTTAGGATTTTATGTGTGCTATAGAATAGTTGGGCAGGGGAAGGGGCTAAGAGAAAGGAAGGGAAAGACAAAGGGGCAAGAAAGTAAGTTCAAATAGGAATAAAATCCTTGTACTGTTTTTCTTCCCTTAGACCTAGCTTCTAGGACATTCTCTCTCGATGATATGTTTTTGTTGTGGTTCCTCCTAGCTCCTTACTTGCAGAATCTCCACATTGCTCAGTGCAGAAGATGGTGCACCTGGGCAAGCTCTGGCCCTCTAACCTGATCGTACCTTTCTAGTGCCACATGTTTGGAAATCGGTGAACAGAGTATCTCTCATTTCCTGCTGCAGCCAGCCTGAAGGAGTTGGTACATGCCTATGGGTGAGCAGATGCCATGCCACACGAGAAGTTTAAGGAATAGCCAAATCCTCAGGCAGGTGAGTGCACAGTTGGAGTAGAGTAGCCTCCTCAAACAGCATCCTCTGCACAATGCTGAGAACTCCTGGAGGTTGAGTCACTGCTATGAATGCAAATGTTCTCCAAATTTATATATCTAAGACCTAATCTACTGTGGAAGATAGGTAGTTATGGTTATAAGGCTTGGGCCTTAATCGGACAGAACTGATGATTCCACAAGAAGAGAAAGCAATGTCCCCACTCCAGCAACACATCCAAGAAAGGATACAATGAGAAGATGCTGTCTGCAGATCAGGAAGGAAGGCTCAATTAGAAATAGACCAACTCGGCACACTGACCTTAGATTCCCAGTGTCCGGAACCATGAAAACATAAATTGATGCTGTTTAATTTATGGTATTTGCCCTGCAGTTGAGCTAGGTCCATTTTGCCATGGTTCCAAAATTGCAGGAAAGTCAGGCAAGACTCAGTCATCAAGAAAGGGGTAACTGGAATCAAAACCCATGCACAGAGACAGTTTGTTCTGGAACCATTACGGAATTCTCTAGTCATGGCAACCCGGGTCAGGGGGTGGCTGAGGGTTCAAGGAGAGTCAACAGGTGACTCCAAAAGTGGAGCATACCTATGTCTAATATGGTTCTTCTGGGAGAAGAAGAACACTCAGTTCAGGGTGGCCTTAGCTGCCTTGAACCGACTGACCAACTCAGAGACTCGCCGAGAAGGTTCTGAAAGCTCAGTACTGCTGCTAGGTCCCGGCCTGACAGCTCCTCAGGGCATCATGTCAGTGTTGAGATTAGAAATTAGATTACAAATAGCACTGGATTATGAGGGGAAAGCAATAACATGTTATAAATCAGCATTTAACTCCTTTCCTTCAAGGAAATGCCAATTATGGTGGACATTAATGTGATTTACTTGAAGAATGCTGTTGGCTAACTGTGGGTTCCATTTGATTTAAGTGTTTCTCACCAAGATCTTTACAGCTAATAGAGGAATAGGACAGAATAGAAGATGAGGAGACCTTCTGTTAGAACCACCCTTCTCTAGCTATGTAACCAGGAGGGTTATGCTGTCCGTTCCCACTCCCAGCCACACACATCCCACCCACATTGCTGCCTGCTGGGAGCTGTTGAGAAGCCCAGAGGAGGAGGTGTTCTCTACAGAGCTGCTCTTACTTCCTCCTCCTCTCGTCCATGTTGTCACTGAGGCACGTTGCACGGTCTCTTACTTTCATATGTATGTAGAGACCGCTTGCTTCTGATCTGGATGCTTGGCTGTGTCATCAAGAAAACAGAGGAGAGGGGCAAACGCAGAAAGGGACACACAAATATTCTGTGACCACCAGCATGGCAGGTGTGTTACACTGTGCCACCACATTTAGGTTCCCTGTAAGTCCCATGGCATTTTATGTCCACTATAGGTAGGAAGAGTCCAGGGCTTGGAGATGTGCCAACTGCTGTGACCATTTATAAGAAGTCAACATGGGGGTTAAATCTAGCCCCCTGCAGATCTAAAACTGTTATTTGAACTGTTGCTTATTCTTAGAACAAGCCATATTCTACAAACATTATGTCAGGATATGAATATTGCAGTGTGGCATATTACAACTCCCGATGCACACGGCTATGCAGATTTCAGTTAATTCACTTTAGTAGCAAAAAGGTACCTCAGGCCTACACATGGCTAGATCTACCGTCAGTTATAAAAGTACTGGCAGTGGTGGCGTATGCCTTTAATCCTAGCATTCAGGAGGTAGAGACAAGGGGATCTCTGTAAGTTAGAGACCAGCTTGGTGTAATCAATGAATTCCAGGACAGCCAGGGCTACACAGAGAAACTCTAACTTAAAGAAACCCATAAAAATAATAATAGCAATAATAACACATTCTTACTAAGAGCAAAGTTCTTCTGTATTTGTTTTGCCTCAGGGTAGAGGGACTTGTAGATTAATATGGATGGCACCAAGTTTTGTTTAATACAGAAAATGGTATTATCTTTTAAAAATATTATTTCCTTTATTCTTATATATTATAATTGCATCATTTCCTCTTCCCTTTCCTCCCTCCAAGCCTTCCTCTTATTCTCAAATTCATGACTTCTTCTTTTCATTGATTGTTGTCACATGCATGCATGCATACATACATACATGCATCATATATGTATTTTTCTAAGTACATGAATACAACCTGCTCAGTTTTTGCATAATGTTACTTGTATGTATGTTTTCAGAGCTGACCATGTGGTATTGATAAACAGTTGGTAAGCTTCCCTGAGGAAGACGTCTCCCATTCTCAGCATTGCTTGGCTGCCTATAGTTCTTTGTCTAGAGTTGAGATTTTTCTGGGCTTTTCCCCCTTCACTTTGGCCTGTCTTCTGTTGGTGTCCTTGTTCAGCTCATGTTGACGTAGTCATGCTGCTGGAACAGGGGTGTGGCTTCTGACATTCCTGAGAGACGCAATCTTACAGTAAACTCCATGGATCTCTGGCTCCTACTTTCTTTCTGCCCCCATTTTCTCTTTGTCTTCTTTCAAAATATTCTCTACTAGGACAAACCAAACCAAACCAAAAATGTTCAAACAAGAGCAAAGATGCTCAACTTTCATCCACAGAACTCTTCCTTTCTTCTTGCTCAGAGCCCGTTTGGTGAGAGCAGTTCTATCTCAGGGGCATGGTGGACAAGGAATAGAGAAGGTGGTCCTGGAGGCATCTCTATGACGATCCTTAACTAGATACAGTTCCCGGAGCATTTGAGTCACAGTTATGGGTAGGCACCCCAGCGTTTTACCCACTGAGAGGATAACCTTGGCAAGTTTCTCCCCTGCTATTTCAGTTTTCCTCTCTGCAAAATGGGGGCAATACTAGTCGAGTGCTTAAGAGAATGAAGGAAGTTTCAAGTATGATGCATCCAGCAGAGTCTTAAATAATTCAGGATGTAACTAGTCCCCAACCATGATTATTACTGTGCTCCCTCATTCAAAGCACTCAACCTGTGGGCTGCTACCCCTTTGAGGTCACATGTCAGCTATTCTACATGTAGCGCCTGCCTGTACTAGGTGACAGTATGGCACTACCCCTGTATTGTGGCGCCTGCACTACAGGACCATTTGTGAGCCTCGAGCTGGAGATTGAAACACACAAAGACACACAGGGACAGCACAGACAGAGACACACACCTCTAGTTGCTGGTGAAGAAGCCCTTTATCGAACAGTACCATGGAGGCTTATATACCCACCACAGTCAGGTGGAGCCAGCAGGTGAAAACCTCATCTCCTGGTCCTCAATCAAAGACAAGGCAACACATGCTCAGGAAACAGAGCTGGACACAGCTTTTGGTAGCACAGATCAGAAGGCCAAGTGAAGGTCAGTAGCAGGAGAGAGCAGCTGGAGGCCAGGACTCCAAACGGTCCCAACACTACATATTAAATATTTACATTGAGATTCATAACAGGAGAAAAATTGCAGTTATGAAGTAACAAGAAAATGATTTTATGGTTGGGCTCACCACAACATGAGGAACTGTAATAAAGGGTTGAGCGTTAGGAAGGTTGAGGGTTGCAGCGTTAGGAAGGCTGAGAAGCACTAATGATTACTTCATTATTTTTTGCTTGGTGGGAGGAGAGGGTATTTCACGACAGAAAGCCATACATCCTCATGTGTTCTAGCTTTTTCCCTGCGCTGTGATAAAGTCTTCTGACCAAAGCGACTAGGCAGAAACGGATGCATTTGCCTTACATTTTCTTTCACGATCCACCACTGAGGGAAGCCAGGGCAGGAAGTCCAGGCAGGAGCCCAAAGATGTACCTGCCCGTCACACAGCCTTACCTCTGACCAGGGAACTCTCTCACAAGCAGAGCAGTAGAGCAGAGACTATGGGGTGCTGCTTGATGGTTCACTGCGGGCTCATGCAGGCACATGTACCATCCAGACCCACCTGCCCCGGGAATGATGCTGCCCACAGTAGCCTGGGCTCTCCTACATGACTTAGCAATCAAGACAGTACCCACAGGCAAGCATACAGACCAAGCTCATCTGGGAAATTTCCCAACTGAGACTCCCGTTTGAAACACTTACAGGAAATATGAAGTAGACAATTAAATTTAACTACAATGGTATCCAAGGGACTTCAAGAAGTCTCATTATTTTCCAAACCACTGAGATGAGGAAAAGTTGTGGGAAGACATAGAATTTCAGTTGTGATGTATTCTGATGTCCAACCTCTCCAAACCCAAGAGGTAGTCCCCTCCACTGTGCTGTGACACACAGCCAACCTCTCCAAACCCAAGAGGTAGTCCCCTCCACTGTCCTGTGACACACAGCCAACCTCTCCAAACCCAAGAGGTAGTCCCCTCCACTGTCCTGTGCACACAAGTGAACCTCTCCAAATCTAAGAGGTAGTCCCCTCCACTGTGCTGTGACACATAGTCAACCTCTCCAAACCCAAGATATAGTCCCCTCCACTGTGCTGTTCATGCACAGTCAACCTCTCCAAGCACCAAGCCACGAAAGAAGGCTGAAACTCACTGCCTTCCCACTTTTGCATTCCATAACATACAACACACACAGCACATGTGTGGCCATACATACACACACATACACACACACACACACACACACCTGCACACACCCATGCACACACAAATGAAAATGCATGCAGGTTCTCAAACACACACAAAATGTGTGCACACACACATGCCCATGCATGAACACACATGCACACACCATCTGCTGTGGGCACTCGTCAACCTCAGTCAGCAAGCTTAGCTAAAGAAGGGAGTTTTTAGTTTTTTACCCCTTAGAAAGCCTTAAAGGTGATTTTTTTTCTTTCTGTAAGAAGCAAATGCTGAGACCAGGGCTCACATTTCTTTGAGGAATCCAGTGAAATAGAAAACCCTTGGAACCAGCATTCTGGATAGAGGGGGCGTTCTGGCCTGGCTGAAAACACGTAGGGAAGACTGCCTGATCTCCTAGCCAGTAGAGATGCTGAAAGCATATGGGCTCCAGAGGACAGGCCAGCTTGATGGCCCTAGTCCTCCATAAGCGTGTCTCCTACCCATCATAAGCATGTGTTTGAAAAAAATGAGTAAGTCCGCATGCTTTTTAGAAAATAATGCCATCTTTTTCTTAATACATCACCTCAAATGGCTCTCCATCTAAGGGCCAACACATGTAGTAATATTTTGTTTGTGTTTTAAAAAATAAAGTTCTCCCAAAGATCAGAGTGCAGACCTGAAAACTAGCTAGCCATAAAGGCCAGGCAGTGGTGTCTCACACTTTTAATTCCAGCAGTCATGAAGCAGAGGCAGAGAGATCTCCATGAGTTCAAGGCCACTCTGGGCTACAGAAACAGAGCCAGGTGATGGTGGCTCCTTCCTTTGATCCTAGTATATGGGAGACAAACACCCTTAATCCCAGCATTAGACAGGTGGAGACAGGAAGGGATATGACTGGGTGGGAGAGAGGAATATAATAATATAATAATATAATATAATAATATAATATAATGCTCATAGCATTCAGTTTGAAGATTCATAGGGACAGGATCGCCCCCTTGGTCTAAGGAGTCAATAGAACTAAGAACTAATGGCTGGCTGCTCTGCTTCTCTGATCTTTCAGCATTAACCCCTATATCGGACTCCTGACTTTTATTATTGAAACCAATTAGAATTCGTGCTACAAGCATGCTATCATCAAGCTTTGGTGCTTTGGTAGACTCTTCATCTCAGGAAAGGACAATTATTCCCCATCCTAAGCCCACATAAGATAATACACACACTTTCTTGAATGGGCAAGTTGAAATGTAATTACTTGATTACAATTATTCTCTTCCATGGGTCAGATTGCCTTTCACAGGGAGCTATCCATTTCTTCATTTGCATGTGCCCCACGCCTACTAACATGGGTAGAGTGATAGTACTCACTAGAGGGCAGTGGCTAATATGTTCTCTCTGGAGTGCACTGCTGTGTTCCGAACCCCAGCTCTGAGTTTTGTGAGCCATAGAGTCTGTGGTCAGCTTTTAAAAATCTCCATAGTTTCCTTTTCCTTTTCTCAAAAATGGAGAAATGAATTGTATCCACCTCACAGTAACTGGAAGTCATTTGCTGAGTTTATTCGTGTAGAGCACTTAGAACTCTGCGTAGATCAAATGAAACACTCCATAAGTACTCACTTGCACTTGAGTCGATCTGTGAGTAGGGGAGCCCCCAGACATAAATCAGGGTTACTCTGCGTAAAAGATAGCTTGAATACCATTCAGAATGAAAATTTAAAAAACAGGATTTAAAAACTAAGATTAAAAACAACTGTCAATTCCAAGGAAAGGGAAAGAAAAATGTGCAAGCAAAGTATGTTAGACCTGAAGATGACAAAAGCCATTTCATTTTTATAAAATGAGCATGCTCAAGGTGACTTGTGTATCTACGGTTCTTGTGTGTTTCTGCACATGCAAGGCCAGAGGTCCCATTAGGTGTCCTCTCAGGTGATTTCTGCCTTACTTTTGAGACAGAAACTCTCGCTGGAACTTGGTATTCACCAATTAGGGGAGGCTGACTGGCCAGTGAGCTCTAGGGATCTCCCTATTTCCACTTCCCAGAGCCGGGTTTACAGAGACAATGCAGCCCCTGGACTTTATCATTGGAGTCAGGAACTTGAACTCAGGTTCTCCCGCTTACATGGCAAAGGTTTACTAACTCAACCATCTCCTCAGCCCCACAAAGCCTCTCCGATATAGATCATCTGAGTAAGACTTTCTATCACTCCTCACAGCAAGGGTCTTCAATAGAAATGTTGAGAAACATTTGTCCAATTGATGACCTAATCAAGCTGTTTGATTCAGCTTGAGTGTATATTTCTTCCTTCAGTCAAATGATAACATTTTAATCTTTTAATCTCTTTTGTCTGCTCTCAATTATTTTATTTCAGGGAAAAAATCCCCGGAAGATAAAAATTGGTAG
Source organism: Dicrostonyx torquatus (assembly GCA_028555095.1). Taxonomy (NCBI): domain Eukaryota; kingdom Metazoa; phylum Chordata; class Mammalia; order Rodentia; family Cricetidae; genus Dicrostonyx; species Dicrostonyx torquatus. Next base: position 2,948,375 of record JAQHUG010000198.1, read on the forward strand.
CCTATTGGGATACATCCATTTAAATCTCAGTATTGCTTAGCAGGACTGGCTCAGTTCTGTGCATTCTTAGCAATATGGCACATGAGATAGCTTCATATAAACATTACAAGCCCCTTTCAAACCACTTCCTTATCCACAACATCTCTTGGCTTGCTGTTCCAAAGGGGCAGATGTTTTCAACTTCAAGTACTGAATCTGGGTTTACTGAGGGGAGATACTCACTATCACCACTCAATGGACTGTGACCAGCCTTAAAATAGTCCAGATAAAATGCTTAGATGCTCACATAAATTTGAAGAAATTTGGATAGACTAAAATGAACAGTTTTGTTTTCTTTTAAAAACTTTCAAAGTCCCCATGTGTCATTTTCCAACAGGGAGTGTAAAACGCTGATTATTCTGGGCTGGTTCCGAACCCATACTATTTTCCACACTATCCCACTCAGCGTTGGTGTTCCAAGGAATGCAGTTTTAGGAACGATGATGTTGCCAAGAGAGATCTCGGAGGCAACATTAAACCTTTTGTACTGTTATTTTTCCCCTCAGAGTTGGTTTTGAAAATGTTTTTGTTTGTTTGAATCTTTATTTCCGCCAGTCTACTAAGTCAAATTTCAGAATTTTCATATAAACTTTCCACAAATGGTATCCATATGAGTCGCACAGGGCAGTGAGTAGTGTCTTCCTGGGTGGGATAATGTCTTTCCTCTGTCGACTGTGAGACTCACTGGTGTGTGGTCACATTGACATGGCATTGAGCAAGATAAGTGCCTGCCACCAGGACAAGTGTCTTTTTCCAACTCAGAGGGACTCTAATTATTTTTGACAGTCTCTTGGGGGGTGCATGTCTGGTATAGATTTACAAGCTCTGAACCCTGAATCCAATCCTTGAAACAAGGATACTCTTTGAAAGGCAACCAGCCACATGGACCAGAAAACAAATGGGAATAGTCCCTTGCTCTGTGGTAATACCATTGCTTTGTTAATTTTCACTGGTTTTGCTTCCTTAGTTAGACTTTGCCTGGGCCTTGGCCCTCTGTGAGGGCTTATTCCAGGGAGAATTTTTAATGAACCAGTCTCTGGTAAACCGGCTTCCTCTACCTTTCTTCACTTCTCATATTGCCCTCTAGGTATTCTCGCCAAGAAACCCCTATGCCATGGCACATGGCTTCAGACAGTTAATGATAATAATGTACAGATAATGTATTAGATGGGCATACTACAAACAACAAGGCTCAAACCATATATCTCAGAGGGTGACATAGCGGTGTTACTCTCTCTAAAGCTTCAGGAGAAAAATTCAGCCCACACATACAAAGGTATTTGAATAAGACCAGGATTTCTGTTTGACCGTGGGAGCAGTGGAAGAAATTTAAAGTATGCCTGGAGCATAGGAGACAGGGTCAGGTCCAGTGGTGCCCACGTGTGTTTCAATTACCAGACATTCTAAGCTTTATTAACTATTTTTAATCAAAACGGGACAAACATTGTTTACTCAAATGAATTTAGGAAACCCTATCATTGAGCTCTCTCTCTCCGTGTGTATGTGTGTGTGTGTGTGTGTGTGTGTGTGTGTGTGTGTGTGTGCTGTAGGACATATCAGAGCCTTTTGTAACTGTGTTTTGTGCATCTTTAAAAGGCATGGAGTTTGGGGAATGTGTCTAGGTAATGCTCATTTCAAAGAGGCTTGAATAGTGTCAATCCAAAAATTATATGCTGAATTCCTGGATAGTATTTCCCAAAGTGTTTTCTTCTGCGATAGTAGCTGTCAACATGAAGGATGTCATTTGAAAAAAAAATGTCAGGACAGTAGTTTGGGAAAGCCATTAGGACATAGATTCGGTGGAAGCATACATAGATCAGGGCTGTTCATGATATTTGGGCAGAAGTTCAATGGTGTGGTACAGGCAACACTACATACATCATATATGAATTTACATCCTCTTGTGCTGTAATTTAGCCGCATCGTATAAATGAGAAAGTCAAGATTCAATGTTCAGGATCTCTCAACAAGTAAATAGTAGAACAGAACTAAAAAACATGTCACTTGATTCCAGAGTGTTCTTACCCACTCTGCTCCACTTAACTTAAGAATTATTGAGAACATGTGAGCAAGTTGTGGAATTAATTTCAGGAAAATGAAATGACAGTCTCCATGAAGTCTTTTGGTTATGGTAACCAGAAAGAGCCTCCAGCAGAAGGAATTCCATGCCCTGTGATGAGTTCATCTTATCTTTGACTACTTCTAAATGGCACTGGCTTCTCTCATGCACTAACATACTTAACCATACAGCAAATGCCATAACAGAAGGATGAGATGAAGCACAGGGTCATGTCTTGTGGAAGAATGCTTCCTTGACCTTACAAATACATGTTAGAAGAACAAAGATTAAATGTAATAGCCATAGCTTCCACCTTAGAAAATGATAAATGAACAAGTTAAATCCAAAGTAAGAAATCAAGGACTAAAGGTTATAATAGAAATCAATGAAATTGAAAACTTAAAATCAGTAGAAGAAAAAAAAATCAATGAACAAAAGCTGTTTCTTTTGAAAAAATCAATAAAATAGTCCATTAACCATACCTAACCAAGGGCAAAAAAGAAGATACAAATTGTTAATGTCAGAAATCAAGGAAGATCCATCCCTGTTGGCCCCATGAACATTAAAAGGCTAGCAATACAACATTAACAATTCTATGCTCATATAATGAATAGCTTAGATAAAATGGACAAATTCATTGAATCATACACTTAAAACCAAATAACCCTGTTAGACCTATCTCTATTTCAGAAATTGACTGATAATAAGCCACCTGTTAAAACAGAAAACACCAGGCACAGACAGCTTTATTGGTGAATACATAAAATATTTAATCAAGATGTTATGCCAATTATTCAAATTTTTCAGGAAATACAAGTACAAGGAAATGTATGAGTAAAATGTACTCTAATAAAAAAGTTAGATGATATAAATACATAAAACTATAGACAGTATCTCTCATAAATATAACTGTAAAAGTCCTCAACGGAATATTAGGCAACTATATTTACCAATGTAGAAATAGAATTATATATCATAACTAAGTCATCTGTATACCAAGAAATCAAGGATATTTCATTATTCCAATATCGAAAAACAAAACCCACTATAAGACAGGTAAAGAAAAATTTACATGACCATATATAAACAAGTTACAATAGGCATTTGATAAAAGTTAACACCCATTTTTGATAGCTCAAAAATATTTCTAAGTTTATTGTACACTTTAAATTTAATTAAATCATTTCATTTGGAAATATGCTGTTTAATCTTGTATATTTTGAAATTTTCCAACCATAGTTTTATTATTGATGTTTGCTCTAATTCCACAGAGGTCTCATACACTATGATTTCTATGGTTTTTAAATGGTTTAAATTACTTAATTGCCTAAACTATTGTTTATACTGGACAGTGTTCCCCAAGAGCTTCAGAAGCACAGCACTGTGTTAGTGATGGATGAAGTGACACATGAAAGGCCTCTCGAGTCAGTTGATGGATGATACTGTTTTGTCTACCTACCCTCAGATGGCTGACTGTTGGGTCTTTGTTGCTATTGGACTTCTGTAGAAACTTTCAGCTAAGATAGTAAATCTATTTCTTTTTTGCCTCATATTTCTGATATCCAGTTGGTAAGGATTATTAATTTAATAATTGTTAAGTTCTTGGGAATTGTTTTTTTTTCAGAAAGTAATGTTTCTCTTGATTGCTGGTAACTTTATTTGATATGATATTTGTCCTTGTGTGCAATCAGTATCCCCTTCCCAGCTGTGCTCCTAGAGTGCTGCCTGCTGTATCCTTCATCATCTCACTTCTGCCCTCCCTGCACTTTTAGGTTGAAGTGTATTTCTTTTTTTTTCTTTTTAAAATATTTATTTATTATGTATACAATATTCTGTCTGTGTGTAGGGCATCAGACCTCATTGCAGATGGTTGTGAGCCACCATGTGGTTCCTGGGAATTGAACTCAGGACCTTTGGAAGAGCAAGCAATGCTCTTAACCACTGAGCCATCTCTCCAGCCCTGAAGTACATTTCTTACAGTTAATGCATAGCTGGGTCTTCCCTTTCCAATACGCTTTGACAATCTTTGTCCTTTAATTATTATATTGAGAGCATCTGTATCTAAGGTCATTATTGAAATAATTGTTTAATATTTCCTGGACTTCTATTGTTCACTCAATGCTTTTGATCATTCCTTCTTTTACTTCCAATATTTCTTACCCTCTACTGCTTTTAGTTGAACATTTTGTGATTCCGTTTTTCCTGAGCTCATAGTATATTAATTGTGGATAGAACTAGAAAATATACTGAGTGAGGTAACCCAGACTCAGAAAGTCAAATACTGCATGTCTTCTCTTATTTGTGGAAGCTAGCTATAAATCTTTAGAGGCAAGTTGTAGTTAGAGGCCACTTGTTCGTTCCCAGCTGCTCAGACTCAAAATAACCACACAGAAACTGTATTAGTTAAATCACTGCCTGGCCTATTAGCTCTATCTTCTTATTGGCTAGCTCTTACATCCTAAACTAACTCAACTCTATTAATCTGTGTATCACCACATGGCTGTGTCTTACTGGGTAAAGTTCTATCCCAGCACCTGGCATCTGTCTCAGGCAGGGCTACACGGCTTCTCCTCTCTCCAACCACTTTTTCCCAGCATTTAGTTCTCCTTGCCCCCACCCCAACCTACCTCTACTCTGCCCTATAACAGGCCAAAGTGGTTTCTTTATTCATTAACTAATAAAAGCAACACATATACAGAGGGACTTCCTACACCATTTCCCCTTTTCTGTTTAGATAAAAAGGAAGGTTTTAACTTTAACATAGTAAAATTGCATATAACAAAGCAGGTATTAAGCAAAAATTACAGTTATAATATTTATATCTACTTTATCTTTTATCATAACTACAGGAAACTATGATTATAACCATCTATTTTCAACTCCATCAAAGATCCCAGAAGGATATAATTTTACCTAAGTGACCAGGAAGTACATTGTAAACAACTTCCAAAACTCTAGAAATGACAGAAATCTTCCTGCCTTGACAGTTACCCAAAGTTCTTCTGTAACATGGAACATCCAATATTTAGCCTATAGGTTCATAGTATCCAGCAGACTTTTTCATGAAGCAGAAAATCCAAAGCTCTGTTCTGCCTTGTAATGGCAAAGCCCAACAGTTGCTTTCTGGCAACTCTTTCATGAAGCAGGAACCCCAAAGGACCGTCTCACCTTTAGGCAAGTTCAGCAGTCATTCTTCTATGGGTCTTTCATGTCCAGTTTACATAGCATACCATCAAGCAGTCCAGACAAGAGCATTTCTTGCCCAAATGGCTAGCAAACTCCATAAGGATGCTCTTCGATGTCCATCTTCCTCTTGAATTAATTAGTGCTGCCAAGAGCAGATTGTCATGAAAAGTCCTAAGTTTTTAAAACATTTTAAATGCCATATTCTGTAGTCTCTGAAACATTTGAAGAATAACTATTTAACTGAAATATATCTCTATATACCTAGAAAACCTAATTAACATGACTACAAGCTTGACTATTTTAGATAACTATCTATTAAATTGTATTTCTTAATTATCCATTACATTTTTAAATGAGCTGCACAAACACAATACTTAATCAAGAGCAGAAATATATGTATATATATATATAAAACAAAATTGATCTTAAATTTGTATCAATAAACTAAGATCCATATCAATGCAAAGTATTGATCTCTATGGCATATCCCCATTTAAATGTAAATAAACATTTATAAATAATACTTGGGAATTTGGGCATAGTTCTCTCCAAACTGCTTACTGCTTTTTGTTGGGCAAAGTAATTTTATTGGGGTGTTCACAGCAACTTTTGGGGGGTCTTGGTCCATTAAACCACATTAGTCTGGAAGGATTCTACAGGTTCTCATCTTCTGTGGAAACAAAAGATGAACCTCTTTTCCAAAGCAACAAACCCTTAGACTCAAATTCTGAAGTCATTTTACTTTTAAAATATATATATATATGTTGTTTTAGCTTAGCAGCCCATACAATGAAATGTCTGTCTGTACTTAGCTACTTCACAGTCAAAAAATTTAAAGAAAACACAATAATACACATAATCCAGACTCTCTGTGTATATTCCATCTTTACATGGCTTATTTTTCTTACTCTGTTACATTTACTCTGTCTCTTTAAGACTTCATTTTATTTTTTAAAGCCATTTACTTCCTTTTATAACTGTTCTTTATTTTTTTTCTCCTCTCCCACGCCTATGAACATTTATCCAGCACTGTGACCCATTTATTTTCCATCATGGATTTGTCTTTATTGCATGCATAACTGTAATTATTTTCTGACCAGGAGCACTTTTTTTAAAAAAAAATGCTAAGTAGGTATAGCTATGACCAATGCTACTTTGCCTTTTGGCTCTTCCCTGTCCGGCATGGCAGAGGTCTGTTCACCACCACTGCAAGCCATGCACAGTGCTCCAGTTCTAGGGTCAGGTTGCAGCAGATCTGTGTTGCCATTAAGCAAGTTGTAGCACTCTGGTCACAGACCCCATTTAAATGTTCCATAGCTAGACCTCTTGAAAGAGTCAGAGTTGTTCATGCAACTACCCAAACCAGGCAGCCTGTTTAAAGGAGCCATGCAGTTTTGCTGCTACTGCTGAGTCAGAAAACTTTGCTTAAAAGAATCATGCCTCTGCTTGGTCCTTGCAAACAGAGCCCACCCATAAAAATGCTGTTACCGGAAAAAAAAATCCATGCTTAACTCTGTTCTTTTGTGTCTAGAATTCCTTTTCTTAAGCTTTCTCAGGTTTTATGTGGATATAGTTGACCATGTTGACATGGTATATATCTTGAAGTAACCACAGACACCAGGAAATTTAAAAGGGATGATATAAGGGTGTACTAGAGAGGGGAATGATGGGACACAGTTGTTATGAAAGGAGAAATAGGAAAAACAGGTGCAGGGGCCTTGTGTGGAGAGGGAGGAGAAAGAAGAATAAACAGTTCAAAAATTATGTTTGAAAAAGACATATGGAATTATATTAATGGATACTTAAAATTACATACATATAAATATACGTATATCATATATATGTAATATGTATGGGAAGAGAAGGAGGGTAATAATGAAGTTGTACCAATTAGGGTAAAAAAAAAAAAGTCCCAATGCAGGGCATGGGACATCTGTTCTCCTTCTTCTGAGATTTTGGTCAGGGGAATACATGATGCTCAAAACAATATAGGCTAATGCTGTTGCCCTTGGTACCTTTCAGAAAAAGAAGGTAAGGCCCAATTGCTTAAGAGTCCGCACATTTTGGAGCCAAGACGTGGAGAAGTCAATTTGGTTTTAACCTGTAAGTTACTTCTCTGAGGACTAGGCCCCATAGTTTTAGAAGAAACCATGCAAAGAGGAGCCAAGCTGCTGAGGGGCAAAAGCAATCATTCGTCATATCTACCTGTAAGGTCAATGAACCATAACAACAAATAGCAAGGCAAGATATTTCAAAATAAGTTGAATATGGTCAAGACACGGTGTATGAGATTTTCTAAGAATTAGTAAAAATGTATATAAAATAAATATATAAAGACTTGTAGCTCCATTAGGATTGAACATTTATTTACAATTAATATAACAACATTACATCATTATAGTGCTATGTGGTGTTAAATAACACCATGGCACTTCCTAAGTAGTAAAGATTCCTGACAGAAGATCTTTACAACACCTCTCCATCATCTAGCTGTGTTGTCATTCATTTCATGCATCCACAGTCAATTATTACTGCACATGGATAAAGTTATTTTTTTGAACAAATTATAATACATTGGATCATTTAAGAAAAAAATGAAAGGTTGACTTACTTAGGGTATCTGTGAGCGAAGTAGCAGTGAGAAGAGTTTGAAGGAGGGAAGGTGTACTAGGCTTGTGGTTTCAGAGTTCAGAGCATTCTGCTTAACTTGGTGTCCTTGGGCAGATCACCATGGAGGTGGGAGCATACAGTAGAGAGTCTTCCTATTTCAAATCCTTGGGGGTGGGCAAGAATCACAAGGCGGGACCAGGTATACTTTAATTTCCCATCCCTAGTGACCTACTTCCTCTAGCAAAACTCCATATCCTAAAGTTTCTCAGACCTTCCCAAAGGATGCCAACCAGCTGGGAACCAAGCATTCAGTACCTGAAACGGTTGAGGATACCTCATATTCACACCACACAACTATAATTTTACCCACATTTGTCTCTTTCCCAACATGATCCTTTCATAAATGTATATTTGAGTTTCTGATTTGTATAATTACCTTTCAAAGCATGTCTTTCAAGGCAGGCTTTCTGAAAAGCTCCCACAGTTTTTCTTTGTCTGAAGAAGTATGTCTTCTCTTTCACTTTGAAGAGTAATTTTGCAGGATTCAGGATTCATCAGTCCAAAAGGGCTGATGGATCCTTTATATTTCAAAATTTTAAATATTTCACTTCACTTCTTTATTCTTTCTTATATGGTTTCTGGAGAAAAGTGCCTAGTAATTCTTAACTTGTTCCTTTATGGGTAATGCATTCTCCTCAACCCATGGCTCCTTTCAAGATTGTCCTTTGTCATTTGATATTAACAATATGGATAGGATGTGCCTAGGTTTCCTGGTATGTATCCCATGTGACATTCTCAGAATTTGGGGTGGGGTGCATATCTTATACCTGTTCTAGTTATCCAACAGTTTTGGATTTCTACTTAATTGGGTTTTATGTTCTTTCAATTTGCAAAATATACACAGACATGCCCTTCAGTTCACTGATTCTTTACTTAGTCTAATGCACTTACTTCAAAGTGTTATCTACTACAACCACTTCATTTTTATATAAGAAATGACATATGACCAATAGAAAAGTGGTAAAAACTATTAGTGGTAAAACTAAAGGAAATGGGTGCAGTGAAGACAAGAATAAAAGAAGTCAATGCCAATTACCTTCATAAATGAGAGGACAGCTTATACCGTAAACATCAGAAAGTCAGAGCGACTGTTCACTGGAAGCAACTTACAGACAATTCAGAAAAGCTAAAGCTGGACCGGAGCGCACAGGGGCATTTGTGATGAGGAGTCAGACCGCCCTTCCAGCAATGCAGGCTCAACATGAAAACTCTGAGAACATTTGTGAGTGTGACTCTTACAATGGCTTGCTATCTGTGTTGTTCCTCATGGTCTCTAGACATGTGTGCCTACTGAAATTAATTTCTAATGAATTAAGTTAAAATTATTTGTTCTTCTATTGTGCCAGATACACTTCCAGTGTTCAGTAAGCACATGCTTCTACCATAGCATGTAGAGCAAAATATGTTCTGTGTTGTAAAAGATTCTATTAGGCAGGGCATAAACTCTCACTTTAATCAGCTCAGATATTTTCCCCAATACATATGTGTGTCTGGAATTCTACTTTTCTTTTGTTGGTCAATTTAAAGTAATGAGAAAAAGAAAATAGAATTATTCTGCTAATGATAGATTCAATATAGACACTCCAATGAGAGGCTTAAGCTCAAACCTCTAATTCAATTAAAAATGTTGATTATCCATTGTGACATCCATCCCCCTGTGTGCTCTTTTTCTTTTCCTCTGAGCATTTCCTGTCAAATTGGAAAATAAGTTGTGATTACTGGAATCTGGTCAAGTTGATTAACAGATGCCAATTAAGTATCTACTGAAAGAAGAAAAAAATGATGCTGGCTAATGGTTGTTGTTGGACTCTGTGGTCCCCAACTGGTGTTATATAGACCTCCAGCAGGGATTTAAGGATTGCTCTCCAGCTGCTGTCAGCTACCCACTGGGCTCCCTTGGATAGTCCCGACAGCATCAAGACCCTAAAGTTCCAGGACTGCATCTTCTTGTAACTGATGAAAAATATTTACAGCAGCCACAACTGAGTTAGAGTGGATATTTCCTGTGTTAAGGGAAATGTCATACTACACTGACGATGCCCTTTGGATTTTATAATGTGGAGATGAAAATGGGAGTTTGAGCATTAGCATGCAGAAAAAGAGCAGAATGAGATACAAACCAAATGACCAAGCTCCTGCTATGGCTTCACTCTATGCCGTGAAACCACAACAGAGTGACTTCATGCTTCTATCACAAGAACTGTGTGGTGCAGGGAGGAGAGCCACTCCACATGGAGTACACTGAGGCTCAGTGAGGTTTCTAATCGTTTCAAATATTTTCAGTAAGTAGCAGATGCACAGTGTAAATCCATAGTTTTCTAACATCAAATTTGAGTTCTCCACCATCCACAGCTGGGGTGTCCGCTGAACAAATGTGGGATCTTAGCCCTCCAGTTGAGACCATCTTATCTACCTAGCTACAAGTCCACATGAACTCGGGCTGAGAGGTCTTGAGAGGTGGACAGTGTTAAATTTAAGTTTGTGTTTTCAACCTTTGCCAGAAGTGTTTATATAGGGACCTTAGTCACATTTTAAATGAATGCACTTATTAAAAATCTTTCTTATACTAGACAATTATTGGAAGTCTATATTGTGTATATATGTGTAATCATGTCCAGGGGTAGGAATGTGGGAGGACCAAGCATGTGGGGGCAATGAGTGCCACATTGCAGAGAAACAAATAATAATAGAATCAAGTAATGTTTTATTTACTTAGTTTGTTGTTGTTGTTTGTTTTGTGTTTTGTTTTGAGATGAGGTCTCACTATGTAGCCCATGTTGACATGAAACTTACTATATAGACCAAGCTAGCTTTAAACTTGCAGAGACGCCTAATAAATTCTAGAATTAAAGGTATGTGTCATCATGAAGTGAGAAGAATTTTAAACACTTTCAGTGATAGACTCTCCTGTTCCTTGAAAAACAAAACAAACAGCAACAAAACATTTGTCAGACTAAGTTCTAAACAATTGCTGTGCCTGCTGTTAAGTTTGGGATGTGTGTGTGTGTGTATGTGTGTGTGTGTATGTGTGTATGTGTGTGTATGTGGGTATGTGTGTGTATGTGTGTGTATGTGTGTGTATATGTGTGTGTGTATGTGTGTGTATGTGTGTATGTGTGTGTATGTGTGTGTATGTTTGTGTATGTGTGTATGTGTGTGTGTGTATAATTGTGCTCTTGGTTTTACTAGAAACATTCTACCCTCCATCAGTTAATTTAAAACTCTTTGTTATGCAGTCAGCTTTCTTCTAAACCATTGTCACAGAACAGATGACAGAATAAGAATGACTGCACACCAGGGGCTCTGATGAAGGGACTCCTGACACCCGTGATCATGAGCAACAAGTGTATGGAAGCGGCTCAGTAACCATGAAGACCTAAGTCTCAAGAGGTGAAAATTCAATGCTCAGACAAGGTCGCAGGTCTACGTTGCTTAGCTCTGACTGACCTGGGCTCTCTGTGTGCTGAAATTCCAGCCTGTAGTACTGTGCCCTTATCTATGTGAATCTTGAGCTCACTACCTCCCTCTTTTCAAAATCCCCTTCTGTTTATTGTTTGGGAATTTGTCCACTGTTTCCTCAGAAGGCTTTAGAACCTTAAAGGCAGCTGTGCTAGATTCCCATGTGATGAGTCTACCCTCCGGGTCACCTCCACTTTCATTCTTTGCACTGCTCTGTCTCTTATCAGTGGGTTGCATTTTCCTGAATTTTAGCCTCTTGCCCTTTTGGGTGAGGGGCCGGCCCTTGGTGTAAAACAGTAGTGGCCAGGTCTATTCCTAGAAACAGTCACACTTCTCCTGAGTCACTGGAGCTCCTCTCCAGTCAAACTAGTCAGCATCTGGGTTGGGTTTCAGTGTTGGTGCTTCTGTACCTATCTGAAGACTTTCTAGCTTTATACTCCTTACTATTAGCTTGTCGAGGCAATGGGAGTGGCTCCAGCGTGGGAAAAGGGGCTCCTCTGAGCCTCTCTTCTACCCACTATGGTTGGCCTTCCCTCTTGCCTGGGAAAGACAGCTGGCTTTTAACCCTTCCATGATGCAGTCATTTCTCTGTTTTTAAATTTGTTGTCTTTCTTATTCTTTTAGGCTTTTCAACGTGTTTTTGAAGAGATTCTTCTGGCGTGAATATTGAATCTTCTTACCTTCATATTTTCATCTGTCTTCCAATATTTTCATCTTTCCTCCTGTCATGGATGTAAACATTTCCATTGTTTCTGATCATCAGAGTTTTCATTAATAATAACTGATTTGTCTTTTCATTTATGTGATTTTTTAAAAAGTTTCAAATGGAAGAATTTTAAAAGTTTTCCATCTTCTTGCTGCTATCAAAGTGTACAGTTTTGCATAATGACAGCTACAGGAGCCCGCGCCTGTAGCTCCCACTACTTAACAGGCATGGGCAGAAAAAACCCCTGAGCTCAAAAGATAGCAATGTAGCATAACACCAACATAAAATAAATAAAGAGGTACATAAATAAATAAATAGAAAATTATTAGCTCATGTGAAACTCACTACTGATTTCTTTGTGATCTAGCTGATTCTAATGCAGAATCAATTTTGTGATAGTTTCATGGGTGTTTTAGAAAAATTTGTAGCCCTTGTCATCACTGTGTATCTGTATAACATGTGGTGTTTGTGTGTCTACATAATATTTAGTTCTGGTTTTGAAATACTCCAGAGATCATCACTATCATTATTGATATGATGATGTGTGTATGTGTGTGTATGTCATCACTGCATATTGTATTTAGTGTGATCAATGTATATAATATGTAGTATGTGTGCATGTATGTATGCATGTGTGTACATATGTGAATAAGTATATGTGTTTATATGTGTATATGCATCTTTCTCTGTGAGCCAATTTGTAACTATTTTTCAAGATGATGACATTGTTTCCATAATATTTTATAAGCGTGTGTCATACTATCTTTGATAATTTGCTTACTTGATTCATATTATTTGTGTTGTCTTTAATATTGTTGCATCTAAGAATTTTTTGCTTTCTGTTGTAGCTGTCTTTCTATGTATGTATTCCAATGTCTTTAATCACTTATTTTTCTCACATTTTTTAGTGGTATTATTTTTATTAATCTTTT